>OX459058.1:13633613-14046988 GCA_949775005.1 Orthosia gothica
AATTAAATAGTAGGTCACTTTCGGTTTTATGGAGTAGCTAAGCGCGTTGATGCACAGCGTTAAAAACTTGGTCAAATACGTCACGTTACAAAATATTTTAAACGACAGCGGGCCATCCTTGATTGGAGTGTAAATTATGCTTGAAAAAGAAAATTAAACACGGTAGTATTGAAAGGAACAAAATCACAAAAACATACATTAAAGGAAAAATATTTACTTAATTGGTGTTTCAGATCTTGCTCTCAACGTTCCTTCATTTGGTTGGCAAATTACAGGCGTCTTACCAGATTCGTTACACAATGAATTGCCCTTGAACTCAAACTCGAGATCTTCGGACTCATTGTTCTTCAACAAAACTACGTTCGTGGATGTGAAGCCAACTAGAGAGTTCCTTATGATAAGAATTGTTGGGATGAACACAACTTCGGGCTCTCTTACCAAACCAACGACTAATATATTCATGAGCAGACGATGACTTGGTATTTCGAACTTCCAGTGCGACTCGTAATCCTTTAATGTTAAGTACAGGATTATTATTAGTTTACAAAACTTTTGTTCAAAAATTAATATGTATTTCATGCACGTCTTTCTTTGTTAAGAGTTTCTTGTACTTATTTTTACCATTATTTCACACTGTCGGCACTATAGGTCTTTTGTAGGAAACTAATTTTCTGAAGAATTATATTGATTGTATATGACTGTTTGATGCCAAAATAAAGTAGAATAAATAGAAAAATAAGTATTTAAAAACCCCGACAAATTTATCTTGCGAAAAACACCCCGATTCAAACAAAAAAACGCCCATAACTTTTGAACGGCTGAACTGATTTTATTCAAACATAGCTTAGAAAAAAACACCTTTCAAACAAAAAAAAAACTAAATCAAAATCGGTTCATCCGTTTAGGAGCTATGGTGCCACAGACATACACAAAGATATAAACAATGGAAAAACAACACACGTCAAACTTATAACACCCCTCTTTTTTCCGGCGGTGATTAAAAAACGTTTTAAAATAAATTAAATGATAGCTTACCCCAGGGGCAGTAGGAGAGAACGTAAAGGTGACATCGGTAGACGTGCCTCCTTCGACGAAGCCCTTCAATTTGTTGCAGTGAACCGGTATGAGCTCCGGCTTATCAGAAAGTATCATTTCTAATATGAATTCATACCCTTCACTAGTGGGGTTTATCACACTGAATGTTCTAAAATTATTAAGTGTGAATAAGAAAATGTGTAAAAAGATGATCCTGACTTAAAATCGTGTTTGTTGTATGCATTATAATTCCTTCTATAGGTACACAGAGGTACCAAAGGAGTTTTGTAAGCTTAACATCATACCTATATATCAAGGAAAACTACGTAGAGACCATTTCAACACGACTGTACATTTTCTGCCGAAAAGCAAATCTGTCCAAAAGCGAACAAGGGTACTACAGAGTATGGTTAACCGCACGTCAGTGTTAACACTGCAAACGTGGAAAACCGCCCTTACTGCTTCGTCATATAGGCGTTATCGAAATAAACTTGCTTACATGGACGTGCCTTAGACAGTACCTCACCTGCGTTATTTCTCGACTTGTAAACAAACTAGGATAGTAATACAAACTTTTTGTAACATCCGGATCCCAAAACATTGAATTCCAAAACAGTTAAATGTGGAGGCAAAGCTACTCCCGTGATCTTCCTTCTGCCTGACGTCAAATAAGTGCTCTCCTCGATGTCCAAGTGCACGTAGGGTATCACCGAGCGTGCCAGTAGCACGCATGTTATGTTCAGATCGTACGGATCTAGATTATCTGAATAAAAAGTGTTACTATTGATAATACTATCACAATTAAAAAGTTATGAACACTTATAATCTAAGTCTAAGTCAAATGTGTTTATTTCAAGTAGGCCATTATGCGGCACTCTTGAACGTTAAAATTTACAAGTAATAAAAATTGATTCTACCGTGCATTCGGAAATGTAGCTTGTTATGGAGAAGAACGCACAAGAAACTCTATACTTACTCTTTCAAAAAAAAGTTTTATACAATATTTACATAAGTACATACATTAATAAATTCATATATGTGAGGACGATGTACCTAGCACTACTATACTACATATACATATGAGAGAATTACAAGCACTAACAGGTAAATTCCTTTACTTGATAAATAGGAACATGGTTCTCACGTACTTACAAATATTGCAAACATAGGTACATTACCTAATTCAAAGATAGGCATAAGGAGCAGGACCAGCGTGTTTCGTAATGTAATCGTTGTTGAACTTACCTATAGTACTTTTCAACCTCACTCTATAGTCGAATGCGTCAAGAGGTGCAAATGTGACTCTGAAAACTGTTTTTTCACCAGCCTTCATGCAGGCTTTAACAGGTTCTATTGAGAACGGCAGGTCGACCTCAAACCATGTATCGACGCTATTCCTGCCTTGACTATTACTGAACAGCGTTATATTGCTAGGATCTAGTAAAAAAATGCAGGCATTTGAAAAAATAATAATATTATTTTTGAGTTTCAATTCAACAAAGTTTTTTTATACTTTTGAATTTTATAAGTAACTACTTATGCTCTACCTTTTTCAGCCGGCAGGTCTGGCATGTGGTCATTAAGATTTGTTGTAGTGCCTGTGCACGCATTATTTGGGTCCTCTTCAAGGTTTACCTCCGTCAACATCTGGTAATAACATACTCAGTTTGTTAAAGAGAGAGCAAAGGATGTTTGCTACGCGGTTGGCTACGCCGTAGCCGATGGAGGCGCGGGTCACGCGCGTTCCTCGTAGCAGAGAAGCGCCGCGTAGCTATGTGTTCGCTACGCGAGAGCTCGCCGCCCTTTTCACTAATTTTATTTGCCATATTTAACTCACTTTAACACACGAGTAGTTCGCATGTGCTACCCTAAATTACATAATATAAATAGTAAGTTTACTTGTTCCGTTACTCGAGTCGAATAAAAACTCATTCTCATCTTATGTATCCAAATTATTAAAAAAACCGGTCAAGTGCGAGTCAGACTTGCGCACTGGGGTTCCGTACAAACAGCTACATTCACCAAAATAATTAGGTAACTTGGTCAAGAAACTACCATATAGGTTTTCGACCCAAAACCTATACGGTACTTCCGGTTGACCTAGATTTGTCAATTTTGGTTAAAAGCAAGGTCTAACAGCACAAGTAAAGGGAAAATTCCTGAAAAAATAAAAAAGTAAGGTAAATTTTGGTAAATTTTGGTAAATACAAGTTTTGGCGAAAATCTAAATTTGCCCATATTTTTTTATTGTGTAAACTCAGGACCTTGATTTTTATACACCTAATAGGGGATATAGATTTCAGTATCTGGTATTATTATATGGTATGGTTCAACTTGCTAGGTCCACCTGTTCCTGAGAAAATCGATGGTGACACACGGACAGACGGAACAGAGAGTGATCTTATAAGGGTTCCTTTTTTACCTTTTGAGGTACGGAACCCTAAAAATAATTTAATTATAACTTTACATTTACAATGTGAAGAACATTGATTTATAACGAAAATACCTGTGAATGCCGAAATTCGTGTTTATCAATTCGGGCTGGAAATTCATCGTCAATTTGAAAACTCCACGTTATTTTCATCGGAACACGGCCGACGTTTTCCACCGTGAAATCGAATTGTCTTGTCTGTTGGTATATTAAAAACAAAAATGCTGAGATTATAACAGAAAGAAAGAAAGGAAAAGAAAACCAGTTTATTTGTCACACACAGATACACACAATGTAGGTACAAATAAAAGGAAACGTAATTTAAAAAAAACAATTACATACATAGTGTGCCCCGCGGTTGCGCCAAAAAGGTCCAGTTCAGCAAAATGCCAGACAACCGGGAGTTGCAAGCTACATAATATTTATTACAGTTGTAATTATCAAAAAACGAATAGTTCACCTGATAAATAAACGTATCACGTAGTTCTCTTTTTTCAGTTAATGTCGAAACATATTTGGTATATTCAGTTTGTGCGGAATAAACAATAACCATGTTTATTTTTCCTAGGAAAGTATCTGACGGTGGAATATTTTGGTCATCAGTAATAGTTTCACATCTTTCATTAATGCTTAAATCCCTGAAAACATTTGAACAAGTTATCTAGTTTTATGACAGAAAATAATCTTATTTGGAAAGTTCAGCCCAGCAGCAGCAGCTCTGAATAAGCAAGGGTGATTGGATAGATATAATACTCCTTATTGTACACCATAGCAAATTACAATCTAGAACTTTAAAATCAATATTTTAAACGAGCAAATGTTCTATATTTTTTTTATTTAGTAATTAATGTACACACACAGTGTAATACATAAAGACAACACATCAAGACAAAAGAGTACAAGGGCACTGCTTATTTCTTAAGAGATTTCTGCCAGCAGACCCGCGAAAGGGAAAAATGAAAAAGAAATGTAGACAATAGTGTGTGAGAACAGGAAAATAAGAAAAGTGAACGTCTTTAACTAAGATATAAAAATTAGCGCACCCACACAAATAGTGTGATGGTGGACATATACAAATATAAATACATAATTGTAAAATATATAGATACTTATGTATAATATATATATACATACACATAAATATAAATAAAGATCAGACTTGAGAGGATAGATAATGCTCTTTTAAACGTTTTATATTTATATATATGATCTGAATCTCGGAAACGGTTCCAACAATTTTGTATGCAGGGGTTTTGGGGGGCGATAAATCGATCTGGCTAGGTTTCATTTTAGAAAACGTCGTTTTCTCTATTTTCCCCCGAGCAGAGCTCGGTCGCCCAGATACTAATAATAAGATGAGACCGCTCTTTGTTACACTCAACAAAGAGCGGTCTCATCTTATTATAATGGGTGGGTTTATTGTCACAACGATGATATGTCTTGCAAGTAATATTGATGCTTTTCATTCTTGATTTTGTTTTTAACCGACTTTAAAAAAGGAGGACGTTTTTACTTTATTCTGCCGTCTTATAAAGATAAATGAGAAGTATATTTTGCAATACTTTTATGACGGTGGTGAGGAAGACTATTACCATGTTGGCATGCCTCCCTACTTGTCAGGTTTACCTGAATAACACGAGAACAATAACCTAATGTAGATATTAAGTGTCTTGTTATTCTATATTTATAAAAATCAATTGCTGTTAGTCTCGCTAAAACTCAAAAACGGCTGGACCGATTTGAATAATTCTTTTTTTGTTATGTTCGACAGAATACAGGGAAGGTTTAAACACAAAAAAATATGGTTGGTTGGATAGGGTAGGGTAGGGTAGGTAGGTAGGGTAGGTAGGTAGAGTAGTGTAGTGTAGGTAGGTAGATAGGGTAGGATAGGGTAGGGTAGGGTAGGGTCGGGTAGGGTAGGGTAGGTAGGGTAGATAAATGTTTGGTGTTTTTATGGCAAAACAAAGTTTGCCGGGTCAGCTAGTATAAAATATTAAACTTACGTGTTGTGATCAAAGAGGCTGACTATTTGACGATTGTCCCAAGTAGTACCTTTCATATCAAGTGTGAGAGAATCATCACTAATTGCCACTAAATCACAATTCAGGAGCTCCTGTAAATATAATGTATTATTTTAATGCCTTTGCTAAACACTACTCGTCCAATTTACCACAGTGTCTCAAGACGAAAGACCATGACCAGATTGACCAGTTTGTGTTGCCAGTGATGACATATGGCTCTGAGACGTGGTCGCTTACAATGGGCCTCATCAGAGAGCTTACAGTCACTGAAAGGGCAATGGAGAGGGCTATGCTCGGTGTTTCCTTGCGTGATCGAATCAGAAATGTAGAGATCCGCAAGAGAACCAGGGTTACCGACATAGCCAGAAAAAAACCCTAGCTTAAGTGGCAGTGGGCAGGGCACATATTTGCTCGCAGAACGGATGGGCGGTGGGGCAAAAAGGTTCTGGAGTGGCGACTGCGAACCGGAAGACGCTGCGTTCGAAGTCCTCTCACCAGGTGGACTGATGACCTGGTGAAGGTTGCGGGGATCCGCTGGTTGCGAGACGCACAGGACCAGTAAATGTGACGACGCTTGGGAGAGGCCTATGTCCAGCAGTGGACGTCTTTCGGCTGATATGATGAAACACTAAAACCATGAAATAAATAAGTACTAAAATATAATTCTTACTTTGCGTAACGTAATAGCCTGGGCAGAGAAGAAAATAATTTCTAGGTCCTTTTCTTCACCAGGGGAAATGTATCCCATGGACGGTTTTACGACTAAACATTCCACTTGGGTCCAGGTAAACTTGTATACCTTTTCAGAATTATTGACCATTACAACTGATCTCCTTTGTAAGGAACATAGTTCACAACCACCTAAAATTTTAAAATTGATTATAGCACTAGCTTCTTCCAGCAGCTCCGCGCGCGTGAATGTCGTTAATTATCCCGGGGGAACATATTCCCGGGATAAAAAGTATCCTATGTGGTATTCCTGACTACAATTTTTCTCTGTGCATAATTTCATCAAAATCCGTCCAGCCGTTTGGGCGTGAAGAAGTAACAAACATACAAACACACACACACTCACAAACTTTTGCTTTTATAATATGAGCGTGATTATAATCTACTATATAAAAATAAGTCGGGTTTTCCTCCCTGACGCTATAACTCCAGAACACACGAACCGATTTCCACGGTTTTGCATTCGTTGGAAAGGTCTCGGGCTCCGTGTGGTTTATAGGTAGGGTAGGGTAGGGTAGGGTAGTGTAGGGTAGTGTAGGGTCGGGTAGTGTAGGGTAGGGTAGGTAGTGTAAGGTAAGGTAGATAAATGTTTGATCTTTTTATGGCAAAACAAAGTTTGCCGGGTCAGCTAGTTATAATATAATTATATGATACTATATTATAGGAAGTAGGATACTAGGATGTGTACCTATTTAATTCTGGATAGCTGCACTTCAATAGTTTTACTTGAACTAAGAAGGATGCCCTCAGCTACGAAAAAAAAACCGTTCAAGTGCGAGTCGGACTCGCGCATGTAGGGTTCCGTACCATTATCGCAAAAACGGCAAAAAATCACGTTTGCTGTAAGCCCCACTTAAATATTTATTTTATTATATTTTTAGTATTTATTGTTATAGCGGCAACAGAAATACATCATCTGTGAAAATTTAAACTGTCTGGTATCACGGTTCATGAGATACAGCCTGGTGACCGACGGACAGATGGACAGACAGACAGACGGACAGACGAACCGCCGAGTCTTAGTAATAGGGTCCCTATTACTAAGACACAGATGATCTATTTCTGTTGCCGCTATAACAACAAATACTAAAAACAGAATAGTATAAATATTTAAGTGGGACTCCCATACAGCAAACGTGATTTAGTTTTTACCCTTTGGCTACGGAACCCTAAAAAGGCACAATAAAAATCGTATTTATTAATGTGTGAAAAAATAGCACTTTACCAAAATTCAATACGTATTTCAGAAGAGAATGTTCTTGACTATGATTTGACGTGTCGCTTCGGTCCTTTATTGAACTGGAGGACATTTTAAGCTTCTTTACCTTTAATTTTGTTTTTTCAATGCTACCTTTACTTTTTTTTTCAGCTGTAGACAAATTAGAAGACACGTCGACAGTCCTGTTCGCAGAAAACTAAACTTAATAACCGAAAATTTGACAGTAGCGTGGTTTATGAGCATGACAAATTGACGCAGCAGAATCGAAGCGTAAGTCTTCAATTTACATAACATGAAGGGGTCATGTTATGTAACTTGAAGACTTACTCACATTTCCATTCCACATCATGATGCACACATTTCCATTTTTTTTACTGCCGCTGCCCCACACTAGGAATTTCTTCCTGTATCGTGGGTGCGTTTACAAACATATAAACTCACATACACAACACCCAGAGCCGGAACAATTATCTGTAGGTCATACAAATATTTGTTCCGTGCGGGAATCGAACCCGCGACACGCAGCGCAGCAGTCAATCGCTCAACCACTGCGCCAACCGTTCTGCTGGGACACAGGCCTCCTCTCTGTGAGAGGGAATGGGCCGTAATCCACCACGCGGGCCCTGTGCGGGATGGTAGATATCACATGTTTTCGAATTTTTGGTTCTAGGACATGCCGGTTTCCTCACGATGTTTTCCTTCACCGTTTTGAGAGCAGTGGTCGTGAAATAATTTACACAAAGTAAAGCGCCTGCGTGGGCTCAAACCCACGACCTACAACTTGTAAGTCGCGGCTGATACCACTGAGCCACCACTGATCTCTGTCACTGAGCGTTGACCCTTAATTAAATACTTTTACACGACAATACGTTACACGTTGAGAACAGTGGTGGCCCAGTGGTATCGGCCGTGACTTACAAGTTGTAGGTCGTGGGTTCGAAGTTCGAACCCAGGCAGGTGCTTTACTTTGTGTAAATTATTGAGTATTATTATTATTTCTTTGAGGTCGCCTCATTAAGTCGCCACGGCGACGTCGCCAGCGGCACCAGCCTGGCTACTTCTGGCATCCAAAGGACGCCAAGTCGAGTGGCCATGGCGTTTCGACAGTCAGTTATTTTACCTCGCCAGGAATGGATGTAAAAGAAATCGCAAACACGAAATAATCATTTGATACCATAAACAAGCCCGGTTTTGAATTTCTATTATAATTTTATCAGTATCGAAAGTCATTATTTACAATATCAACTACTATTCCGACCGAGCGTCCAAAATAGCGGCTGACTGGCGACTGAGTGAGCGAGGTGCAGTTCACACGTGTACATTATAGTGGCAACGTCGCCAGGCCGCCAGAGTATCCAGAAGCCACGGGAAGCTGTAGCTCGTGGCCACGCTTCCAACTTGGCGACGTTGCCAAACCGTTGCCAAGTGAGTTGTACCATGCATTTCAATATTAACTGCTTGGATACGTAGCCGGCGACGTCGCCATGGCGTCTTAATGATGCAGAGCTCTTAGCGTGAAGCTCAACGCTGAATTACTTAGCAGCTCGACAAACAATACCAAAGAAAGGACATTCTGAAACTAGAACATAAAAAATGCTTCAGAAATATAGGTATCTGCCTACCTAAACATCGAATATTATAAAGAAAACGTACCCCTCTTGCGATGCCTTGTACGCCTCAAGGTCTGTATCCATGGAAAGCATTTCTAAACCCGTTAATATGACGTCTTCCATAAATGATTCACCTTCACACACAATCTAAAGAAAATAAAAATATATCTAATGTAAGGTATCGATTATAACAAGTACAATTTCAAAATTTAAAAAACCCCCGAGCCATTTATCTTGCGAAAACACCCCGATTCAAACAGTAAAACGGCCATAACTTTTGAACATTTGAACTGATTTTATTCAAACATAGCTACGAACACTCTCGACAAAATTACCTTTCAAACAAAAAAAACAATCGAAATCGGTTCATCCGTTTAGGCGTTATGATGCCACAGACAGACACACAGATACACAGCAACACACGTGAAAGTTATAACACCCCTCTTTTTCCAGCGGGGGTTAAAAACAATGTTCTTCTACTTGGCGATGATTTTTTAATTGAAAAAGTACGCTTTTTCATCGAATCCGAGGTGTAAAGACACTTGAACCGAAGGCGAGTCTGTTATGGAACCGAGAGAACGACGTTTTTCTAACACATTCGAAAAAAACAACAACTTTTAGTAACAAATAATTGTGAGAAAAGGACTCGCGGTTTTTTTTTCCAGCGCCTTGGTCGATTTTCATGAAGGCTGGTCGCCGAACAGTGCGAGCTGTCCGTCGACCAGCAATATAATATTCTAATATCACGCATACAAATAATAATTTTGGTATGTAATCTAAGAAAATTTACTTATAATAAATAAATAATAGGTGGCAGACAAAGTATTGAAGACATAAAAGCGTAGCTATACTTACGGTAAAATATTCGTAGGGATTTTTTACAATCGTCATATGTATTTCACAACTAGTCCGTCCCTTTCTTATTGGATTGTAATATATATATAATGTTATCGTTTCATTTGGTTTCAAAGTAACTTTCATTCTCAAATTGGTTTCAACTGGAAAGTTGTGTTTATTTAATACTAGTTTCTGCCTGCGGCTTCGCCCGCGTGAAAGTCAAAAAATTATCGACGGCACATATTCCCGGCATAAAAGTATCTTATATGCTTTTCCTGACTATAATCATGTGTTGGTACTCGGTAACTCGTACTTGCCAACGGGTTCGATTCCTGGCTCGGAATAATGATTGTTCAAAAATCCAATGATGCTGTTTTAGTTTTCATCAAAATCCTTTGAGTGATTTCAGCTATTCCTCATAGTTTCGGATTTGGCCAACCACATAGGTTAGGGTAGGTATGTAGGTAGGGTAGGTAAGGTAGGGTACCCAACCTACCCTGGTTGGGTAGGGTAGGGTAAGTAGGGTAGGGTAGGTAGGGTACGGTAGGTAGGGTAGTGTAGGTAGGGTAGGGGAGGTAGGGTAGTGTAGGTAGGGTAGGGTAGGTAGGGTAGGGTTGGGTAGGGTAGGGTAGGTTAGGTAGGGTAGGGTAGGTAGGGTAGATGAATGTTTGGTGTTTTTATGGTAAAACAAAGTTTGCCGGGTCAGCTAGTAATATTATATAAATACTATTACTATATTATATAGTATTATAGTGTATAGGGCGTTATATAGTGTAGTTAGTGTAGAGGTGTAGTTAATCATTCTCATTTTCGTAATATGTCCAATTATAAATGAAATATAAAATACTGTTTTGTTACCATTAGGAACATCTTGTGCCAATTGTCCTTCGTCGGCCGCTGGGGCCAACCAGAATATAGGTCTATCTTCATCTACAGGCTGTAAAACTTCTAAAACAACTACACTATTCACAGAACATATATTTTTAAAGGTAATAGGTCTGTTGCTGATAGAACCCAGACACGTTACTGCAAATCGCAGCAAGGCAATCCTTTGGTGTCTCAGCGGAGGTGATACCAATTCTATTCTAGGAATAACACCTTCACCGATTAGACATATTTTAAATGACTGTTCTTGGTTATCCAGTAATTTTAATCTTATTTCCAACACCGCACGATATTCCTGAAATTATAATTTCACTAATTAGTTTTGTTCAATCTGAATGCTAAGACCAGAAAACCGTCAACAACGTGATCTTGCAAACCTTTTTCTTACTAAGTAGCAACAAAACTAGTTTAGTATTATTTTATTAAAGATTAATTTCTAAATAAAGTGAGAAATGAGTATATTAGAGGAAGTTTGAAAGTGGCGCCAGTGACAGAAAAGTTGAAAGGAAACCGTTTGTCCTGGTATGGTCATGTGACGAGCAACGCATTTTACTAAAATAGTTATGAATATAAATGTGGATGGAGAGGGAGGGGACGGCCAAAGGAAAGATGGATGGACTGTGTGAGGAGTGATATGAAGGAAAAGGGAGTCAGTAATGGCGCGACGGGGGACAGGATGTTAAGGACGGCCACACAAAAGATGGATGGACTGTGTGAGGAGTGATATGAAAGAAAAGGGAGCCAGTGATGGCGCGACGGGGGAAAGGATGGTATGGAAGAAAAAGACGTGTTGCGCCGACCCCAAGTAACTGGGACAAGGGACCCCAATTAACATGGGACAAGGGCAGGAAAATGATGATTTTATAATAACTAAAGTTTGCTTAATATTTTCAAAATTAAAGTTTTCGAGCATGTTTGGTTGAAAACCCTCGAGAGTTAGCACTACAAGCGAGTGTGTGTATTATAATATTATGTTGTCACCCAATTGATAAAGTCTGTCAGTAAGTGTACACTGTACAGTGCGAAGTGACTTCTGTAGGAATCATGGTACGTACCTGTAGCGCATCTGGACTGAAAATGATTCCCAGATTCTTATGCAACAAAGGTTCTATGTGTGTCTCAAACTTGTCCAAAGAGAATATCTTTGGATTGGAATTAGCTTGATGATGAAGTTTCATGGAGAGCGCACATGCGACAAGTCCATTATTGTACAGATCAATAGCACCCGTGTGACTGGAATTAATTGTAACGCAGAAAAAATGCAATGTCACCGAATTCTCCGTGAAAACACAATGCGGCGATGACTGTAAACAAGAAAAAAAAAGTTAATTAACAAGTAAAATTTCAAAATTTTAAAACCCCCGACACATTTATCTTGCGTAAACACCCCGATTCAAACAGTAAAACGCCCATAACTTTTGAATGGCTGAACCGATTATATTCAAACATAGCTAAGAACACTCTCGACAAACCTTTAACCTTTCAAACAAAAAAAACTAAATCAAAATCGGTTCATCCGTTTAGGCGCTATGGTGCCACAGACAGACACACAGATACACAGATACACAGATACACAGCAACACACGTGAAACTTATAACACCCCTCTTTTTCCGGCGGGAGTTAAAAAATCAAAAAACCCGACTGCTTAAAAAGCGAACTAAAAAGACGTAAACAAGAAGAAATTCATGCTGTGCAGTCGGAGGATACATCTGATTTTGGTCAGCCAGCTGGCGAATATGTATCGTCCGACTGCACAGCATGATTTTTTTCTTTTAAGTTTGCTTTTTAAGCAGCCGAGTTTTTCGATTTTTTTAATATTTTTTTTTATTTAACACTTTTTAGTTACTTTTTTTCGAATTTGGTACATTTGAACATATAAGTCTTATATATTTTTGAAATCACCTCTTAAAACCCTATTTAAACCTTATTTTGATTCCCCACACGATGGGATTGGAAGAAAAAAGATTTCCCCCCACAAAATGGCGCACAAAATCCGCCATTATTTTCTTTTCCAATTTTAACGTAGCCAGTGACACTCACAGGGTTAAGACGAATCGATTGACATAATAATCATCAAAATCGGCCAACGCGTTTGGTCTCTGGAACGCCACATACTAACAACCATACATACATACATAGACTTATAAACACATTACCCTCTCGGGTAAAAATTACAAAAACACACATGCAGTCAATAACTACTATTTATGTAACAAGATGTGCAACTGCAAACGTTACCTCTGGTACTTTATACTCTGATAGGTTTTTAACAATCAAATGTTCTCTAAATGTGGTCTCAATATTCCATATATCCAAGGTTGGCATAGCTCCCGTTCCCACCAGTCTAAGTGGCACTCCGTTTGCCTCGGCAGGACACGTGTCACTTATAATGAACTTGATGGTTTCCTCAAACTTTCGCGGTCCTGTGGCGAAGAATTGTATCTGTATGACGCGACTGGTGCCGGGAGGCAGGAGGTTGTCTTCGTTCATTATTAGGAAGTTGCCGCATTTTAACGGAGGGTTTTTAATTCTGTTGAAAATCCATAAAAGTCAAATTGTATTGTTTTATTAAAATAGAATTTTTAATCAGGATATAATATAGGTACATATACATGACATACTTAGTATTTTTTTCTTTTGGCGGCAAAGGAAGAGGGATTGTGGGGTCACGTACAATCTGGTAAGCAGCTGGCAACACTATCTCGTACGTCACAGGACACTTGCTTGTATTGTTCAAAATAACCTCCCTCGTTATTCCTGTACCGACTGCTATTATATGGAAATTCAATTCGCCCAACGGGAATAAGGTGAATCTTAAACAAGGTAAAAAGTAAACATATATCATTTCATGCTAATTTTGCAGCTGTTATATTGATGTATATATCTACACCCATGCTATAAATACTTTAAAAAAGTTTCTAAAACAGTTAGCTTATTCTCAGCATTAAAACAACCAGTGTCATAGTAACCATAATATCATCCAAACGAGTGTTAAGCCGAACGTCCACCGGTGGACGCACATGTATGAATGCTAAACTAACTTAGTTTAGCCGGCGGTGGACGTTCGGCTTTATAATTTTGTACTAAATTGCATTATGCAACTCCGTTGGTTTTTCGATTCCTTCCTTACTCATCATGAGTAGTGAGAATGTGACTGTCACATTCTCACTACTCAACTCGTGGTATCTTTACGAATTTCAAAAATAGTACATTTCGTGTCGAGCATAAAAAGTCGAGATTTTAACACGAGCGATGTAACCGTCGAAAGCTACATGCGAGTTTTTAAATAAAGCCTTTTTATGCGAGACACGAACGATTATTTTTCCACTACCTGATGAGCTTACTTAATTAAATGCAAATAATATCCAACAACAATTAATTAGAAACGTTCAGACTGATAACCACAGACTATATACACACAATCAACGCGCGCTTTTTCGAGAGGTTACAGGTTCAGTATCATTCTGCCAGTTACATAATGATCCATACAGATCTTATTTCGTAACTATTATTCTGTAATATTGTTTTTTTTTTCAAATTCATGTGTCTAAATGTTCATATTTCGAAATGAATTTCTTAGGCAATGTGTTACATAATAGACAAGGTAGTGGAAAAAAGAACATTATCATGCACGCGCGTTTCACTACCACAGCGCCGTAATAAAAAAAAAACTTATAAGTTATTCGAATTTACGTCGTATCTCGCTATTTTTGTTCGATATTAGTATTGCATAAATTTATTACTTTGTTGTTTACAGTGACGGATTAAGACTACTTGATGTCTTAAGCGATCCACGCTTGTGGGCCCCCCTATTCGTATGTCAACTAGAATCGGTCTTTAGACCCTTAACCGCCTAAAAACATTAGTTTTTTTTTGTAAAATAAGATGATGAGATGAAACATACCAAAGCATAATTTATTTATTTATTGAAATGCGCCTTGCGTCTTTTCCGAGCTATGTATAATATCGATAAATTATCGATACTATACATAGCCTACTGATATACTTTATAATTTATTTATATTGAAAAAGAACGTTTCCGCTGAGCAATTTGTAATCATAAGCGATAAAAATATACGCAGGGCTGTTTCCACATAGGGAAAGCTGATTCAATTTTATCATCATGTATTATTTTATACAATTGTGCGTGAGTCTGATGTAAACTTGTGCGAGCCGAATCACTAGGTCTGGAACTTATTTTACTTTTGACATATGAATGAAACTGTTGAATTTCTGTTATTAATTCGGTGTTAAGGTCTTCTGGATATGTGTTTACTTGATTTGTACTGTGCTAACTGTATTCTGCAGTTTGATCGGGACACATAATTTTTTCGGCATCGGGTATTTTATTCAAGAATGAGAATTTGTCTGCTGTTTCTTTGTATATCTCTCCTATTTTTCGTATCTCTGCATTTAATTTATCAATGATGCTATAATAACACGTTATTTTGTATTGTTTTCTTGGGCTGAAACTTACTTCAATAGCTGAACCATCATTGGGCATTTTCTTTCTTCGTTTTTGACGGGTGTCTTTGTATTCCACACCTGGTAGCTTTTCTTTTGCGCGGGCTTCTAAAGAATCAAAGTCGCACCGCATTTTTTCTAAAAAATTCACGAGTGATTTGAAGAGATTAGCGCAAGCCTCTAGAGTAACTTCTGGGTCTTGTAATACCTTGCTGACTTTTCTGAAGGTTGCAAAATTTCGACCCACATTACGAGTACGAACTCCAATTCTTGTAGTTTATTTGACAAATTAACCGCTTCTCTTCTGGTTTCTCCTTTTTGCATGTCATCCACTGGAATGACTTCTAATGCATCTATAATTTTATTATATGTCTTTGAAATAGCTGATGTTGCTTTAGCGTGTGCTTCCCATCTCGTTTCTGATAAACATTTCAAAACACTTTCATTATCCAAATGATCGTTTAATATGCGCCATCTTATGGTTGAACCAGAAAAAAATATGTATAGATTTCGGACTAATGGATTTTTTTTTACAGCTGCTATGCAGCAATCCACGGCGGCGCTTCGACCTACTAAATTGAGAGAATGGGCTGCGCATGGGATATATATTACAAACGGATTCGCCTCTAGAATCTTCTGCTGCATGCCATTGTAACGCCCAGACATATTTAAAGCATTGTGTTAGACAGGCCTCTGCATTTTGAAAAATCTAATCCACAATGTTCTTTAAGGTAATGAAGAGTCTGCTTTAAAGCAATTGACTTACTTATTAAGACGACGAATAACGCCAACGACCTTGAGGGAACAAAACGCGCCCTCGTTTCTCACCCGCGCGACCCGAAATTTAGTAGTTTTCTGTACTTTTCTTATTATTCTATGACTTAAAAAAAAGAGCTTCAGATCAAAATGTAGATAATTAAATTGTCTTTGATATGGTGTCGATTTCATTAAAATACACCCAGCGGTTTTGTTTTGATTGTCGTGTTTTTGTCCGTTTTAGACATAACTTTACAAATTAATTACACTATGTTATACGAATAAAACTCAAAATTTGCTCAGATGAAATTATTAAGAAAATGGTCTAATATAACATATATTTTTCCAATAAATTACGACTAGCCGTTTAGACGTGATTCTCATTTTAAAATCAGCTACTCAAGAGAATCGGCGCCTTAATTATCAAATTAATTGTATTATGTCGTATGCATAGAAGTCGGCAGGCACAATTACTCAAAAAACAAAACATTTGATTGACACAGATTTGCGGGGGCGCCAGGCAGGGGGGCCGTAGGGAAGGGTGGTTTGTGATTGACTGATCGCAATGCCGGTGCATTCGAATTGCCGAATGCACTAGTGGGCAAGCGGGAGCGGGGTTATGACTCTAGGTGGGACTCTATGTCAACTTAAAACGCGCGAATTTTCAAATTTGTCCTAGAAACTTTTTTGGAGTGGTTTTTGGTGACGTGAGAGTGAGACGTGAAGCCCTAAGGACAGTTTTTTTTTGTGGTTCTTCTGGTGCCCCCCCTAGACGTGATGCCCTAGGCAATTGCATAATTTGATTAAGGGTTAATCCGTCACTGGTTGTTTACAATAATATAAATTGATACATAAGCAATTAAACTTTCCATGAATTTACATAAGAGTTCTTACAACACTGTAACCCATGGTTTCAGAACCTTTTATAGAGGATTCATATCATGGGTGTAGATAAAGTCTTTATGCAACTGTACATAATTAGATATTAAAACACTCATGTGATACTACATTCGTGTTTAAATACCCCTTATTATACATCAGTTTCCTAAATAACTATTAGTCAACTGAAATCAATCCAAATTGGTTAGTTTAATGTTATTTCTAAAAAAAGAGCGTCAGCATAGTCTCATGCCATACAAATAAACCGTGCCGACGTTCTGTACTGATTATTCTGATTATTTGTTGTACATCAATCGCGTACGGTTCCATTCCAAGGATATAGATGGTGATCTATCTACCGCCGTGGAACAGAACCGAACGCGATCGATTTATAAAAAATAATCGGTATAATCAGATGAAAAACGCTAGTTACCTCGGCACGGTTTCTTTGTATCTGTGGCGTCAGAAGCGAAGTTCCACTCGCATTTTATCTTGAGTCTCGATACTTGCACGGACATACACGCAAACACACTAGAAAGAGACAGCGTGCGGTGTGCATATCATACAAAAACACACTGATAGAAGGAGGGCTTATAACGTAGAAATCTTACGTGACGTTACATTTTCTCTCGAAACAAACCTACGGCAAGCCGCGTTAAGGAACTTCGTTCCAATAGTTATTAATGTCTACCCTACAATTGAATCGGAAGAATTATTCAGCAGAGTTAATGCCATTGCGGGTAGAACCTGGATGAGGTTGGCACATGAACGTGGTGATTGGTACAAGAAGAGAGAGGCCTATGTTCAGCAGTAGCAGGCGAAGTCGGGCTGTGGATGATGCAGCAGAGGCCAATGACGCCACTTATCTGGATACATTCAACAATACGGACATTCAACAAGTGATATAAAAGGTTAAACTGTGTGGTACTAGCTGTTCCCCGCGGCTTCGCTCCCGTGGACCACCCCACAGGACCCGTTTTCGGGATTAAAAAAATAGCCTATGTCACTCAGGAATAATGTAGCTTTCTAGTGGTGACAGATTTTTTTAAATCGGTCCAGTAGTTTCGGAGCCTATTCGGTACAATCAAACAAACAATCTTTCCTCTTTATAATATTGGTATGGATTGAAAAATGATATCGAAAAATCACGATTTTGACATTTCAACTCTCGCCTTTGCTGCCATCGAATGCCACTTGTCTAGATCCGCAGGACAGGTAAAACACTACTACGGACGCAGTGCCTTAACAAATATACGAGTACATTAACATAAAGTTTAAAATGGTTGGGCCAAAAATCGCGGATCAAAAGAAACAGGGCAATAGTTGGAGTTATTGCAGTTTTAAAGTATCAAAACCTTTTTTTTTACTTCCTTTTGGCCCAACTATCGCCCTTTTTTTTCATTTGATCAACACTTACGTATTATAAAACGAGGCAATGGTAATGCAGACTGGGAACTTGGCCACGACGACCTGGTTCTTGCTGCCGTCGAGCAGCGAGCAGGTGTAGGCAGGCACGTTGTTCAGGTTCATGGAGGTGGTGGGCGTGCACTCGAACTCGATAGCGGTGAGCCGCAGCGTGGCGGGGATCATGCCCGTCTCCGGCATGCACTCGAACGAGCGCAGCAGCGACGGCTCCGGAAAGTTCTTCACCTTTTTTAACCTGATTATTACAGTTGTACGTTATTCGATTATTTGTGATTAATAATTTTGTGCTTGGCTATTATTTCTGAGTAGAAGTGGTAAATCTATTAGACCTACACCTACAGCTACACGCTCAATCTTAGGTACTTGCGCTAATCGTTTGCAAGTATGTAGCAAACTTTTTTTTTACTTATGGAAAAGACCAAGGCGGTTGGGCTTATTACGTCACTAGAACCACCATGGAAAGGCTCCATGTAACCCCTCTGGGCAATGCCTTGTTTAGAGCACATCTCTGGGGAGACTGAGAAGAGTTTCCCCCGAGCCTCGCTATGCACGCCAGCACGTGACCACTGTGCCACCGTCTTAACTGGGGTCACATGCTGGGCGAACAGAGTAAGTATATACTAAAAAACACTGTTTTTAGATTTTTGTATCAGCTCTAGTTTACACGAGATATACCAAAAATGTGGCTTTTGTAACCTTCCATAGAAATAAATTATCTTTGTAACGATTTTCTTAGGTGTTTAACAAAGTAAGAGATCCGACTGCAAAAATTTGCATGCAAGTATATTTTTCTTGATAAATTTGGTTTTTATGAAAGATTCTTGATATTTGAATAGATGACTGCACTACTGGTTGCCTTTTCATTGACTCACTTGTAATAAATATTATATTTGCCCCGATTCAGCAAGTACAATTCTCGGACAACTGTAGAGTTGACTTTGACGTTGCCATAGTTAAGATAGTTCTCGGCTTGATTTTCATGCGCACATTCGACTTTGACATCGTAACACTCCGCGGATAATGACAAGTTGTCGACCAGCATCGGCTCTCCACGCCCTTCTGCGTCATATATCTAAAAATAAGTTGTCGATTAAATCAAATTAGGCGTTAACAATTCTACAAAAAAAATAAGTTAATTAAAAAAATCAAAAAACCCGACTGCTTAAAAAGCGAACTAAAAAGACGTAAACAAGAAGAAAATCATGCTGTGCAGTCGGCACAGAATGATTTTCTTCTTGTCTACGTCAGTCCATCTTACAACTGTAACGTCCACAGCCACTCATAAGTCGTAACTATAGCGTGTCGAATCGTGACTGTAGCGATGCTGCATCGCGTCTGTATTCCGTTAGTCGCGATGCAGAATCTTAAGGTTGAACTAGTCGACGGCACGAACTATTTTGTGCGCGGGGTTAAAATGCATGCTATCTTATCCGACAACACGTACGAAAGAAATAAAAGCTGTGAGGAGCAGTAAGAAGCTAGTTCGCGTACGAATTAGCACTTTTGCAAATTTGTATCGAAATTGATGATGATTTAGGACGAAAACGAGCGAGTGCAATTTTATAAACAGACGTTTGGGAGTCTAGATATCATGAAAAAACAACTAAATGTATATTTTTAAAATAACATTATTTGCATTGTTGAATTACTAATCTATCCCTGTATGGAGGCCGTTTTGCAATTTTCCTTCTTCTTATGGTATTTATTTTCGCCCAAAGATGCGTTAAAATTAGTGTTGAAATATGGAACTTTCGAAGCTCATAACTTTCAAATATATTATTTTTTAACATTTTTGTTTCCATACAGGACTAGATAATGATGAGACTCATTTATATATTTTTTTATTTTGAACGTACATCGTCAAACAGTGGAATAATCTCTAGACTAGGTTTGTATGGAAGAATTTTCGACTAGTGTATCCTTAAATACGTTGGCGACCTGCGATAGCGTAGCGACTGTATCCCGTTTGTTTGGCGACTGTATCGTGTGCACCTCTGCAAAAAGTCATCGTTGACACAGATAATATAATACTAGCATACAGATGCCTCATCCCATACAAAGAAACCGTGCCGACGTAACTAGCGTTTTCTTATTTTTATAAGTACTTCGATCGCTTTCCGTTCCGTTCCACGTCTATAGATGGTGTTAGCAGTGACTTGCAAGTAAAAGGGTTTTCTCGGTTCATGACTTTTTTTTTTATACAGTGACGATTTGTTTAGAGTATTTTTTTTGCACGTTTGTACAGTTTCATTGCACCAAAATGTGTAACAAGAAAAAATTAAACAATCGAGTGGAATGCCTCAGATATTTAAAATCGCGCTATCTATCGGCATCAGTTTTAAATGATCCGTTCAAATAATCTATTAAATGTGAATTAAGAGACCAATAATCCATAATTTTGTGCTTGGGAGAGTTGATTAAACAAGAACATACATTTATTATGTTCAATTCTAAAAAAATATAATTTTACACACAATGCAATAACAAATCGGTTCATATCGCGCCATCTAGTGAGATTTATTTAAACCAAACTTTCTCTCTTATCGCCGGGACCCCGTGCCGTGTGCGACCGCCCTAAACCGTAAAATCTAAGAGGCATGCAGATATTATTTTGTAACGAAGTGAACTCTCAGAAAGGATGTTTGAAATTCATCTCTTTGAATCATAATAATCATAATCATTCTTTATTTGCTCAAACATGAGTACAGTACAAACAACAAATTGTCACTACGTAAGAGATGTTACAAAAAAAGGTTATATACAGAGCGTCATGTTTGCCTTAGTTTATAATGGCATGCAAATATTAATAATAGAATATAAATAAAAATTATACAATTCAAATCAAAATAATAAAATGCAAAACTAAATAATAAAGTTCAAATAAAAATAAAAATTCCTAAATGTCATATCAATCAATGATTAAACAAAAGTGCAAATGTTATATTATCACTTTAGAATGTCAATAAAATTATTAAAAATGTCAAAATATAAAATCAAAATACAGTTCCAGTTTGTCACGTTTAGTCAAATGAATTAAAAATGTCATATAAATGATAATAAGAATAAAATTCAAAAATATCGCGCTAGAAAGTCAGAACAAAAAAAATATAAGAATATAAAAAATATTATTATATTAAAAATGTCAACTTAATAAAATAATAAATCAAATCAGAAGTATCAATATAGCAGTAAATTATTAAAAATGTCAAGAATAATAAACTAATAAAAGCAAATAGATTAAAATATTTCATTTAAAAACTCATTCAGGTTATAATAAGCTTTATCTGCTAGGAAATTCTTAACTTTCTTTTTAAATGCTCAATAATTTAACTGCTTCCAGCTTTTTGGAAATTTATTGTAAATTTCTGAAGCCATGCAAAAGACACATTTACGCATAAGTGCCGTTTTGTGATGATGTTGACAAATTTTAGTATTGTCCAGTCTGTTACGAGGAAATCGATCTGCCATGCGAGAAAATAAATGAGGATTAGTTCTTAAGAACATGGCATTTTCTAATATATATAGGCAAGGCAATGTCAAAATTTTGTTATTTAGAAAATAAAGGCTTGCAGCTCGTAGTGGTTTCAAATTTAAACATCGACCGAATGCACCTCTTTTGAGTTTTGAAAACTAGTTCCCTCTCAGTCGAGTTACCCCAAAAGATGATGCCGTACCTTAAGATGGACTCCACTAGGCCGTAGTATGCGGTGAGCAAAGCATCAACACTAACTATTGCGGCGAGTGTATAAAGAGCATATACTGAGGTACTTATTTTCCTGCTGACAGTCTCTACATGTGCCTTCCATTTTAACTTTTTGTCAATGTTAAGTCCTAACAATTTTATTGTATCAACTTCGTCAATGATATCATTATTGTAACGTATGTCAAGTTTATTTAAAAATGTCAAGGAACGTTGACTAAAATGCATGATTTTAGTCTTAGTCAAATTTATTTTAAGTTATTATTATTTATCCATTCTATTATAGCAGTCAGTGAATTATTAATGTCATATTTATATGTCATTCTATTTTTACACTCAATTGTCACTACACTATCATCGGCAAAGAGGCTCAACGGCTGCACTGTGGACTTCGGCAAGTCATTAATATATAATGTAAATAGGGGTGGTCCCAAAACACTTCCCTGAGGGACACCATACATAACTTTACGCTCTTGCGATTGATGTGACTCCTCCGATTAAGTAGTTATGTTTACACTATTGAGGAATTATAATAAAGTTCCTTTTGTAAGGAAGGTGAACTCTCGGAAAGGATGTTTGAAAATCCATATCTTTGAGGAATATTATAAAGTTTTTATTGAATTTTATAATTTTTGTGAATGGACAATCCAATCATGACGTATGGCTTGTACCTACATAGTTAAATCTGCCTAAAATTACTTAACACCTCAAAAATATAAAGGAAGGTGAGACATACGTTGATCGTTAGAAGTTTGACTGATATAACTCCAACTCGGCACGCAATGTAAGTTACAGGCACCACTTGATTGTCATGTCTCGCCACGATGCCTGACTTCTGTGCTATTATAAAATCTTCCATAAAGTCTTGCGGGTTGTTTATCTTCCACATTATTGGTAGAATCGAATCGTTCTTTACAATAAACCTATCGTCTGCTCGACGATAGAGTAGAAGCTTTCCGTATTCTGTATATTAACAAAAAATCAATTTTAAATTAGTACGCATGTAATAAATTGTTTTTTTTAATTAGATATAAATCATGTGACCCTGTACAACACTACACTGGATACCAACAATAATTAACGACATTATCGTATTCAAACTAGCTGACTCGACAAACGTCGTCCTGTACAAATAGGTACTTCATACAAAAATCGTATGAAAAAAGGCGTCCGTTTTTCCCGAATTTCACAACTTTTCGGAAAAGATTTTCAATTTTTCTTTCTTTAGGAACCTTACTCGAACTATTACAAAGAAAGAATAACCAATAATAATAAACCGGCCAAGTGCGAGTCGGATTCGCGCAAGAAGGATTCCGTACCATTATCGCAAAAAACGGCACAGCAATCACGTCTGTTGTATGGGAGCCCCATTTAAATATTTATTTTATTCCGTTTTTAGTATTTGTTGTTATAGCGGGCAACAGAAATACATCATCTGTGAAAATTTCAACTGTTTATGCTATCACGGTTCATGAGACAGACAGACGGATCTCGGAGTCTTAGTAATAGGGTCCCGTTTTTACCCTTTGGATACGGAACCCAAAGGGTCAAATCAGACCAGCCATTCTCAAGTGATGCGCTTATCCAGGAACAGTATTTCTATTTTATTTATTTAGATATCTATACCAATATTATAAAGAGGAAAGATTTTTTTGTTTGTTTGTTTGTACCGAATAGGCTCCGAAACTACTAGACCGATTTTAAAAATTCTTTCACCAATAGAAAGCTACATTATTCCTGAGTGACATAGGCTATTTTTTAATCCCGAAAACGGGTCCTGTGAGGTGGCCCACGGGAGCGAAGCCGCGGGGAACAGCTAGTATTATATACAATATTACTCAGAAATCAGAATCTTTATTTGTAAACATAGTTGGTGCTTGGTGTGTGAGATGTTACAATTACTATTCTTATACTTGCTGACTAAATATGTGCATAATAAAATTAAATCTTACCAATCGACTTAGTCAGCGGCAATATTTCAACGATCGGCAAAACTCCGCTACAAGCAATGTTTACCATTACTATTTCGGGGTTGTCTTTGACACAGAATAACAACACACTCGTGTGTACACCGACTACTGCAGGAGCTGCAGAAATTGACAGTTTGTCTCGACACCCAGGCTACGGGAACAGAACAAAAATGATAGGTATTTAAAAAGGACATGGTGAAACGCTGATACAAAGGAACCAAAACACAGTGACTTTGAACTTTAATTATATGAAACATTTTTGATTCTTACTTCCAATTTTATAAATGTTTTGTCATATTGAAATACATCTGTGTCTTCTAGAAACTCGATGACAACATCTGCCGTCACCAGAGAGGAATTCTTTAAATCGATAGTATAATTTTCTTCATAAATTCTAAAAATAAATATTTCATAATATTAAATATTTTTATTTATATATTTAAATATTTTTTTTATATTTATAGTTTAAGGTGGGCTAATCTACGTATAACAAGTTAGTTTTATATTCATTTACCAGGCTACCTCAAGAAGGGCGACAATGTCCGGCTGAAGAACTATAGGCCCATTTCACTTCTTAGTCATGTATACAAGTTGTTTTCAAGAGTCATCACGACCCGTCTCGCGCGCAGGTTTTGACGATTTTCAGTCTCCCAAATAAGACGGATTCCGAAAAGGCTTTAGCACCGTAGACCATATACATATGCTGCGCCAGGTTATACAGTAGACCGAAGAGTATAACCTGCCTCTCTGTTTGACGTTTGTGGACTACGAGAAAACCTTCGATTCGATAGAGACTTTGGCTAGTCTCTCCAACAGTGCCAGATCGACTACCGGTACATTGAGGAGTTGATATGTTCGTACAAAAACACCACCATGTCAGTCCGTCTTCAGGATCTGACCTCGAAACCAATCCTTCTCCAGCGTGAGACAGGGAGACGTCATTTCTCCGAAACTGTTCACTGCTGCGCTGGAGGATGTCTTCAAGGTTCTGGACTGGAGGGGGCTCGGCATCAACGTTAATGGCGAGTACCGCAGTGTCTCATGACAAAACTCTATGACCAGTGTGTGTTGCCAGTGATCACCTATGGTACCGAACGTGGTCGCTCACAATGGGCCTTATCAGAAAGCTTAAAGTCACCCAAAGTACAATGTAGAGGGCTATGCTCGGCTTTTCAGTGCGTGATCACGTCAGAAATAAGGATATCCGCAGGAGAACCAAAGTTACCGACATAGCCCGAAGAATTTCCAAACTAAAGTGGAAGTGGGCAGGGCACATTGCTCGCAGAACGGATGGCCGATGGGGCCGAAAAGTTCTGGAATGGCGACCGCGAACCGGAAGACGATACGTTGGAAGGCCTCCCACTAGGTGGACCGTTGACCTGGTTAAGGTTGCGGGCAGGCGCTGGATGCGAGAAGCACGGGATCGGTCAATGAGGCGACGCCTGGGGGAGGCCTATGTCCAACAGCGGATGTCTTTCGGCTGAAATAATGATGATGATGATGATGACCAGGATACCTGTTCATTCCTACAAATATTGGTCCGAACTCAAACACTTTAAGATCATCTAGATATGTCAGTTTATAGACGTTCTCTTCATGAGTTCTCCTCACAAAATTTTCGAACATCTTTTTAGGGCGGCTATCCAATCTAAAAAAAAATAACGCACATAGGTAAAAGAATTAACAACCAAAGCCAAATTGATTTAAAATGAGTGATGGTAGGTAAAAGTAGTGAATACCTTGGTAAATCACAAATCCCGTTAACATTAATATCAGCTCTAGATTCAGGCCATCCGCTGACTTCGACAAACCGTTTGACGGTATAGTTTCCTTCGTCTTGAGGACTAAAGGTATATTTGCACCTCACTAGTTCACCAGGTTCTAGTACTATACGTGATGCAATCGCTGAAATGACCGCCACAACACTTATAAGCGTGGAGTAAAAAGCCAAGCAAATGCGCCGGGCGTCGGCATAAATCAAATAGACAATAGTTTGAGAACCTTTAAAAATTCTATCGATACTGCAATATTTTGAAATTTTATAGAACTGCAAGGAAAGCCATGGCTTTCCGCCTACTGCAGTAGTAGAAAACTAATGCATACACACATAAATAAACGCCTTTTTTCCATGGGGGTAGACAGAAATTACAGAACGCATTTTTTGCTTCACTGACGTTCATACATCTAGTCATACACGCACGATAGTATAATTTAAAAAAAAAAAATATATAGAAAAGTAATATTTACTCTTAATGGGTCTGACGCTGCGTAGCGGCAGCGGTTTTAGCTCGTTTTCTTCATAATTATTGCCATCAGCGGGACTAACGGGGCTGGAGCCTGAGGGAATATCACCCGTAGATGTTTGCGACGAAGTCACCTGGAAATGCGCATTTTCTTTAAAATCCCTAACGCTAGCTGGGGAAACGACTTGGGGGAGGCCCGCCCAAGGTCCTTCCAGATTAGGGACATGTACCTACCTTTACTTTATTCTATTCCCGGCTGCACGAACCTCATAATCAAATTAAAATTCAATGGTGGCTTGATCCCTATGGTGGTGGTCACGGCGTAAAGTGAATCTGGTGCGCCGGTGATGAGGGGCACTCCCAGAGGAGGGTCCGGTGACGGACAGCCACGGCGGGTCCGCGGTGAGTTCTAACGCGTGCCCGTGTTCCCGCCATAAGCGGCACAGGAGGACCACGTGGAGTTTTAGTGGGTTGGAGTCCGACATAACTGCGCTATCTCCCCGAGGTAGCGCAAGTGGTAAATATAAGTTTCAGAAAATACGCTCAATATTTTCCTTGTTAACATTTTAGTTATGTATTCCCTATGTACTAATCTGTTTTTATTTGGTTTAGTGTACTAATGTGTATGTCATTTTATTTTTATGTTAAGTTTTTTTCAAGTTATATATTAAACAAAACTTGATAAACTATTATCGGTACCTTTTTTCCACAAGTGCAATGCCACTTCGAAAGAATATTCATCACATTATCTTGGGTGGAGTCATCTAACAAATTGAGATCAGTTAGTTGGTTACATTCACATTTTTTTATCTGAAATAAAAACTCCATGTTGAAATTCATAATAAATTAGAGCCTACTTTCTTTCATAATAGTTTACGAGGTTAGATCTTAGATGCTAGTCGACTAAGTATCTATTTTAATTTACGAAAAATTATTCAAATTCGATTTCTACTTATTAGATTTATATTCGTATATAAATAAATACGCATAGGTAAATTACTAAGAAGTTTACCGACGTTTCATCCAAGTACCACCATTCTAGTGGTGCCTCGTGATTAATTGTGGGAAATATTTTGGGCAGCAAAACAGTGTATTCTGTTTTATTCACAGGACTTTTGAGTAAATCGGATTCCTTTTCTTCATTCAAAGCGTCTTTAACTGTGACCGACTGCGCAAACATGTGTTTTAAACCTTCTTTGTAACGCAAACAAGGGCACATTATTAATGTCAGTGGGAAACCTCTGTCTTCAAGACTGACATCCGAATACTGTAATTTAATAAATATTATTTTTAATATGTATATAGTTTAGTAATATTGTATATATAAGGATGGCAGACAAGTAGATCTAACAATATATTTGCTATAGTTACAAACCTGAAGTTGCAATTCAGATTTTTTCTTAGCTTTTTTTTGAGAAACGCCTACTATCTGACCGTTAAGGCCGTATAAAGGGCTCCCTACATCACACTCGTCTATTATCCAATTATTTGCGATATTTATGAGATTCTCATATGTAGTTTTATTATATTCCATGTATTTCGTATTCATTGCAGCAAATTCACTTGTTGGTCTTCCTTGAATATAGAAATAATAATTAGGTAGCAGATTATTTAAATAAATCACGATTATCGCCAAGTTTTTTTTTCAAATATTACTAACTAAAATTAAACTATGTATATTTACTGTGTGTACCTCTAGTTTCGTCTTTTTTCCCTTTTTTCTTAGAGTCTTTAGCGTCCCCTGCCTCTGTTACTGATAAACTGCGTATTTCTACGAAATTAAAAATAGTATTCTTATTTTTTTTTAAATGCATTAGGTATCTAAATCAACTGAAAAAGGAGACAGAGAGTGTAATATGAAATGTAGTTATAATACAAAACTACGCGAGTTTTATGACATTTTTTATTTCTGGCTGGGCAACACTCATTTAACGATGATATTCGCGCTACCTTCATGATGATAAATAAATAATAAATAAATAAATAAATAATAAATCCTTTATTTTACTATTCACAAAGGTTCACATCAGTATATACTTACATACTAAATTTATATAAAACCAACAAAAAAGAAGCATAAAAATATGACCCTTTGTGAGAGACTGGAGTCCATACTAGGATACCCTGTGTGACGGATCACCAGGCTCTCACCCCGAATCAGCGTCTATGTCAATTAATGCTATACTTATATCTTTACAAATCACATACAGGAGACAATAATAATCAGGAGATAATAATATTGTCAATCCAACACAACTACGAGAAAATATAAAAAGGGAAACATTTAATTCCAAACCAATAAACAAACAGAAAATAAAATACAATTTTGATAGGTATCATTATCGAATAACAAGATGCTTACGAGAGTGTGCGTGTGCATATCAAAGAAAGTTTGTATGGTGTCAGCGTGAGTGAGCGCATGTATGGTGGCTACTTAGGCTTGGATGGTAAGAGACCTACAAACATTCTACGAGGGAACAATGAGCAACTGCTCCGTGGCATCGTAATCTAACCCTTAGTAACCATACTGAGAGTTTTTTTCTGCAAAGCTGTTTAGGAAGGGCATAAATTGATAAGATTTTGTTAATTTTGTTGTACAGATAGTTAATAGTAATAGTCAGCGTCGTCAATAAAAAGGTCAAACAATTCACGAAATGTTCTACTAGATTCTGCATAAAATGGCCAATTTAATGATCAGGGGGGTGACCATAAGCTCATAGAGTAAGGGACAGATGTTTAAAAGTCATTTACATCTGTCCCTTACACACAATCAAAATAACCTTACTCTAAGAGCTTAAGGTCACTTATAGTGGTTACGATCGATATACTTAGATAAGTCACATTGTGAAAATAAGTACCTACCACTTCATGAAATGTATATGCCTAGATATAATTAAAATTATATAATAATCTAAACAACTTTTACTTAAAAGAAAGAATATACTTACACTCTTTGCGCTGTAGCATGGTGCGGGTGACAGTTTCAATAACATTTTTTTACGCATATACGTATACGCATTTTTTGTAGTTTAACGTCATACAATCAAAATTTATTTATTCAATTAGGCCATTAAGCGGCACTTTCGAACGTCAAAAAAAAAAAAAAATTGAATCTAATACTACACCTACCTCCAGTTTCCCAGCCCAAAATCATCGGCGAACCAATGCGACAAACTGCCAAGCAAGCGCTATCCGCTGCGAATGGCTGTTGAAAATTCATTCAACCAATCACAGCTCACAACGCGCGCCCGACAACCCGCCACACCAACCCCCCGACAACTCCGAGCTGGGAAACCGGGGGCAATTGATTCTACCGTCCATTCGGAAATGTAGCTTGTTGTGGAGAAGAATGGACAAGAAACTCCACACATACTCTTTTACAAAAAATGTGTTTTACAACTATTTGGTAACATTATCTTGTTGGAAAAAAAAAATACATACATGTGAGAACGATGTAAAAAAAAAAGTAACGCACTTAAAAGCTTCTACAGTAAAACAAACAATTAAAAATACAATAATTAGGTAATTAAAAACAGGCGGAGGCAGCTAAGTTATGACCAATCCCAACTGATGGCGCCCGTTCACGAACATGACACATGGATCGGCACCACTCAGCTCAACCATCATGAAGGGAACCGAATGATCCAACACATGTGCCACCATCAGAGAGACATTATAGAGAGCATGACACACTATCAACTGCCAGGGCACACTGAAGTCAACGTACGACACAAAGGTATAGCAAATGGTAGATTTACAGTTGGTACATAGTACTCACATATGTGCTGTGCAGTTATATAATATAAAAATAAATTGAGTTTATACAACAATACTTCAGAACTTTTCTGCTTATAACTTGTTATTGTGCCCATATGTGTTGACTGTGGAGCTGGACTAGCGCTGAGCCAAGCATTTTTATCAGCGATGTGATCCCCCAACCTATAATATGCCTGCCTGCATAGTGTGCGTTTTATAAAAGTTTTGAATTTCGCCTCATTCAGTTCTAGAATGTGAGGCGGTATTTTATTGTAACATTTTATACAGTACCCCATAAAAGATGAAGCTACTTTAGCCAGCCTGAAACCTGGTTGAATTAATTGGTCCCTATTTCTAGTAACATAACTATGTCTATCGCTGTTTTTACTAAAAATATGTAAATTCTTTCTCACGTACATGGTTTTCGTAAATATATTGACAAGGTACCGTCATGATGTTAATTTCCTTAAACAGTTCCCTTAGAGAATCGCGCCGGCGAAGATTGTATATCGCTCTGATGGCTCGTTTTTGCAGAATAAAAATTGACTGAATGTCTGCAGCCCTTCCCCATAGTAATATACCGTAAGACATTATGCTATGAAAGTAACTAAAATAGACCAGCCTCGCGGTATCTACATCAGTAAATTGACGAATTTTTCTAACAGCATAAGCTGCCGAACTTAACCGCCCCGCAAGTGATATTATATGAGGACCCCATTGTAACCTTGAGTCTAGCGTGATCCCCAGAAAAACCGTTTTGTCGACGAATTCTAGCTTCTCGTTGTTTAATATAATGTGACAATCATAACTTTTGACATTCATCATCACATCATCAGCCTATTAATGTTCCCACTGCTGGGACACAGGCCTCCTCTCTGTGAGAGGGAATGGGCCGTAATCCACCACGCGGGCCCAGTGCGGGTTGGTGGATGTCACATGTCTTCGATTTTTTTGGTTCTAGGACATGCCGGTTTCCTCACGATGTTTTCCTTCACCGTTTTGAGAGCAGTGGTGAAGAAATAATTTACACAAAGTAAAGCGCCTGCCTGGGCTCGAACCCACGACCTACAACTTGTAAGTCGCGGCCGTTACCACTGGGCCACCACTGCTCTTTTGACATTCGGCAAGGCAAATTTTACACACTTAGTTTTTTTAGCATTTAAAACTAAATTATTAGCAGTGAACCAATTCAGAACTTGCTGCAATGCATTATTTACGTCGAAAACGTTACTCGTACGTCTATTTATCTTAAAAATCAAAGAAGTGTCGTCAGCAAATAACACCATGTTTAGTTTGTCTTTCAATAGATGGGGTAAATCATTAATGTATACTAAAAATAAGAAAGGACCCAAAATTGAGCCTTGGGGTACCCCCATTTTCACGTTCAACCCCGACGAATTGACACCGTTTATTTGGACTAATTGCTGTCTATCATTCAAATAGGATTTTACTAAACTTAATGCTAAAAGGCCTAGCCCAATGAAATTGTAAAATTGTATAATTGTGTTGTGCAAAAATTACAATGTATTTTGTTACGAAATAAATGACTTATGACTTATGACTTACTTATGACTATGCCCGTAATGCTCAAGTTTCAAAAGCAATGTTTCATGATCAACGCAATCAAACGCCTTCGATAGGTCGCAGAAAATACCTATGGCATCTTGCCCCTCCTCCCACGCATCAAAGATGTGTTTTAATAAGGTGACACCAGCGTCGGTTTTACAATGTCCTTTGGTGAAACCATACTGTTTCTCGTGTAGGATTTTATTTGTATTAAAATGAATGAGCATTTGATTTAGCATTATCTTTTCAAATACCTTGCTGAAAACCGGCAGCACGGACACTGGTCTATAATTATTTGTGTCTTTACTGTCCCCGGATTTAAAAAGTGGTATAACCTTACTATGTTTCATTCGATCCGGAAAGACTCCTTGATCTACACACAAATTAAAAATCAAAGCTAAGTACGGCGCTATAGTCTGAATAATGGAGGTACAAACTTTGATGGACATGCCCCATAGATCTTCGGTCAGTTTTACCTTTATTTGCTTAAAAGCCTTTATTACTGTTATTGGGTTTATATGTGAAAAGTGAAATTCAGTCGGGCAGGCTGAAACGTTAGCGTGTAATAAACCAGAAGCGAGCGACGGCGAAGAATTTAAGGGTTCAGTAGTTTTAATTGGGATGCTGGTAAAGAAATTTACAAATTCTTGAGCAACTTCTTTGTTATCTCTAATAAGTCCATGTGTAGTCTCAAGCGTGTAATCAGTATTATTTCTTTTGTTCCTGTTTGTTTCATTGTTTATAATTTTCCAAACCGTCTTAATTTTATTTTCTGCGAATTTAACCTTATTGCTAATGTATATAGCCTTAGCTAGTTTACACGTATTTTTAAAAATTCTTGAGTAAGTAGCAACATATTTACTAAAAGTTTCAGTGTTAATATAAGGCTTAAGGCCATACAGCTCGTAAAGTCTTTCCCTACTTTTCCTGTTTCTTTTTGTCGCCCAGTCACTGAATAAAAAGTTAGGGCATATAGTTTTAGTTTTCTTCTTAAAAGTATTATTGAATTCTGTTTGAACAACTGAGAAAACATTCTTGTACAAAATATCACCATCATTCACTGTGAGGTCCTGATAACTTAACTTACCAATTAAAGTGCTGTTAAATTTATTTAATTTACCGGATGTTATTGGTCTGGATTGAATCTGCACTTGTTGTATTGGTATGCTGGACTCAAATGTTACCAGTAGCCCACTATGATCCGAAGGCAGACAATTCATAATGGCTTTGTTTAAGTATTCGCAGCAACAAAAAACATTATCAATACATGTAGCAGTAGTCACAGTTGTTCGGGTTGGTTCCTCAAACACATGCGACAAATTAAATGATTTGAAGAGATTTAATAGTCTACTGCTATCTGAATTATTTTCTAAAATATTTATATAAAAGTCACCACAGATTATGACTAGTTTATTACCAGTTGCAAGTTTTGCCAGAACATCTTCCATCACTGACTCAAATATACAGTAGTTTTTATAATTGGGCGGTCTGTAAACGCACACTATAACATGCTTATCCAGCTCAACACAGGACAGTTCAACACTATGTTCAACTGATAGATCTACAATATCTTTACGAGGTTTTGATTTAATACCATTTTTGATTAATATAAGTGAACCTCCACGCAACATAACATTTCTGTTAAAACAGCTGCCCACAGTATAATTTTCAAAATTAATAAGCATTGAATATTCCTTCAGCCAATGCTCAGTAAAACAAATAATTTCAAACATTGTCTTTTCTAAAAACAGTTCTATTTCCAATTGCTTTGCAGAAAAACCTTGAATATTTTGATGGAATAATTTCAAAGAATTCTGCTTAGCCCCTTTTTTTAAATTAACTATGTGAGAGCAAGAAGGTACCTTCTTGTTGGTGGATTTACCCCTAACTATTTCGTTATTGGTACCCTCCGTTGTCCTACAAACTAGTTTAAATTATAAATATTAATAGCAGAATTGCTAACGTTATTGACCTGTAAATTAGTATTAGTACTAATATCAACTACAGTACATGACTTCGACATACTATTTATGTCTGAGTTTAAAGTAAATGATAATAGCCTCGCTATTTGACGTCTTAACCTAAGAGGCAGATACACTGTATTGCCTGTCGACTTTAATTTATCAACAAAAATGTTGATGTCAAAAAAAACTAATTTGTCACTGTAATGGCTGACAAGGAAATTAACATGTTTATTCAACATATGAATATAATTATTTTGTCTACTAGTAGATTTTTCCAAATATGGAAAAGCACACAATATGATTTTATTGCAATTCAATTTTATCAACTCAGTTACACACTCAGTGATGTCATCTTTTTTTACATCCAAACTGTTACCTATAAAGACAGTTAAATTGGTATCTGATTTATATACACTCTTTGTTACAGATTTCATGATATGCTTGTAAGATGACCCAGGCATACAATAATTCAAAGTCGAATGATTCTGATTGCTATTTAATAATTTTCCTAAACCTCTTCCAACACCATCTGTAAACATAACCGAATGAGACCCATGATTACTATCACTAGATGCAAAGGAAGCAGTCTCAGGCTGGTCTACTTGAGACATTTCCTGTGAAATATCAGTTATGTCTTGGTCAAAGACACCGACCTGAGACACCCTCTCAGCCTGGGCCGGGCCCTCCGTTGCCTCAGGCTGGACAGCCTTCAGGTTTGAGACTATCTGACAATTACATTGACACATCACCAACTCATTTGCGGCCAGAATGTGTTCTTTAATTTGTAACTGGGAGCTAACATATTTATTGTAAAGGGAGCCCAGTTTGTCCTCAAGTACCTGAATATCATTTTGTAAACGCTGTGTGTCAATTTCATATATTTTTATGCTGTCTTCTACCAAATACCATAGTTGCCTTTATGACGTTAAACTACAAAAAATGCGTATATGCGTAAAAAATATTAATGTAACTGTCACCCGCACCATGCTACAGCGCAAAGAGTATAGTTGGTTAATACGACATTAATTTAAACACGTAACCTTACTGCAGTCTGTTAATATGACACATCGATTAACAAAAGTTTGTCTGCTGAGTTCCGTAGGTACCTACCTTTTCCAGACTTTTCTCTCTTATCGGCTTCTGCTGTTAAAGGTCTGAAATCGACACTACGTACATTTAATTAGGTAACTTTTCCTTAAATTGTATTTTAGTAAGGTTAGTATAAGGTGTTACTGTTCTTTTATAAGCGCCTACCTAAAGTGGGTTGATCGTCAGTGGTAACAAAACCAGTAGGCATTATGCTCTCCTCGTGTTCTTAACGCCGTTCTACGCTAGGAAATTGAAGGTGAAAGTGTTACCATTGACGTGTAGTCGACTGTAAGGTGTCATCGCATTAAGAATCGAGCACTTTTTTAATGTGGTGAATGACATAACTGTGCAGTATGTCGAAGTAATATGCACTAAGTAAAAAAACAAAATCAACTGCAAACGGTCATAAAAGTCTAAATAATTTTATGAAACTATTTTTTTTGTACCTTGTTTTCCAAGAAACAACAATGCGTGTCATTACTAAAGTGCTTACTCTATCTGAACTATATAACTGATACCCGTTTATCGAACACGAGACAACACCTATAATATTATTGCACCGTTGTATCTTCGCCTAAATCTATATATATAAAAGCGAAAGGTCACTCACTCACTTATCACGAAATATCGAAAACCGCTTGACGTATAAAGATGAAATTTGGCAGGGAGGTACCTCAGGTGACGTAGTGTGCACCTAGGATGGATTTTTTGGAAATTCCACTCGTAAGGGGGTAAAAGAGGGGTTGAAATTTCTATGAAATTTATACAGTTTGTGTAATTTTACATTTACGCTGTTGATTGATAAAAAGAATTCATGTATTTTATTGTTTTTGGGTTTCCACCCCTAAAGGGAAAAATGGGTTGAAAGTTTGTTTGAAATTTCTACAATTTGTAAGTTGGACACATGAAAATTTAGATTTACGCTTTTGGTTGATAAAAACAAATTATGATTATTGGTTTTTGGAAATTCCACCCGTAAGGGGGTAAAAGGGGGTTGAAGGTTTGTATGAAATTTCTAAAGTTTGTAAGTTGGACACATGACATTTTAGATTTACGCTTTTGGGTGATAAAAATATATTATGAATATTTTTTTAAATAGTTTTTGGAAATTCTACCCCTAAGGGGATAAAATAGGGGTTGAAACTTCATGTGAAACTTCCTCTAGGTGTGACACGTGCAATTAAAGATTTACGCTTTCGGTTGATAAAAAGAAGAGTTTTTTGGAAATTCTATAAATAAGGAGGTGAAAAGGTGGCAATTTGTTGGGCTTATATATTTGAAACATGGCATAAATACTAATCCAGATAAATGATGATAAAAAGTAAAGGTTTTCATTATTAGTTTTTCAAAACTACTCCTGAAAGACGATTTAGGGGATGTTAATGATTTTTAAATAATTTTACTGTACAGGGAATCTTTTTATGATGTAGTAGGAGCACTAAGAAGGGATTTTTGTATATTCAGCCTTAAATGGGGTGAAACTAAAAAGTCATCTGTAGGATAAAATACGAAACACGCGAACGCAGTCGCTGGCGCAGAGCTAGTAAGTATATATTGTAGAACTGTCAACACAGCTGAGCGATGAAAACACAATCAGCGTGCTTTTATTTAGACATTCATTTAGGCATAGTAAAAATATACAAACAGTATGGAAACTACCTACACACGCTCGAAACGGTACACTCACACAAACACACGTTCCGACGAGACCGCTCGGGCACTTTCGAGGTAATGTCAGTACTAAGCGCCGCGTCGCGACGAATGGTCACGTATGTTTGTGTTAGTGTGCCGTTGTGAGCGTTTGTAGGTAGTTTCCATACTGTTTGTTAAGGTTTCCTTAAGAACCGATAATGATTCCTTTTTTAGTATGTTTTCACATCCCTATTTCCCTCCAAATTCATCCTTACCCTCATCACTATTTTACTGGCGCGCGAGACAATCGCGCCATCTGACGAATGAAAAAGGACTCTCGTTCGAACTAAAACCGACACCAGCCGCCCAAGTGCCGAGCTCCGTGAAATAAACCATAAAACCATGTAACAAGTGAAAGTGTTGTGTTAAATCATCATCAATCAATAAAGGGACGTCCCAGAACTTTAAAATCCTCAAGAAACAAAACTTTACACCAACTTTGCAAACGGCACGATATTGGGAGCGCGAATCAACAGCATCAAGTATCGTCGTAAGTACCCTAAATTCCTTAAATCCATCCTAGCCATTTTGCTGTGGATCTTCCTACAGTCCTATCGAAGGGATTACTTTCACATTTTTGGTCTTCGAGCCGCATTTAAATATTCGAATCATTCAAAATGGCTACCTTTTTCTAACACGAATATTACGTCTGGCGTCCATATTATTATAATTTCAGTAAATACACATTCATACAATTTAAACATCATAAAATAACGATATTTATGTATGTATAATTCGTTTTTAACATAAAACAAATGCATTCATCATAGTAAGTTCGCATAAAGTTTTTTCACGTAGACCATCTAGGTAGGTATGTCACGTGACTTAGTTCGAGAAACATTGTCACCGAATGGTGTTCGAGTTTTAAAATAATTTAATCATTTCTCATGTTGCGACGAACGAGTTGTCAAATTGAGTTTGTTTAAATATAACATGCGATATTTAAACTTTATAATCATATTGGTGATCTTAACGTAACAAATACAGCGTCTAAGATTTTATCATTTGTGTATAAATTTAACATACAGGGTCTATACATCTCATTTCTTGTTAAAACGTAAACATGCGGCGTTTTAATTTATCATCTTAGCTCGTTACACGTAACATAAGACGTTGTAATCGTATTGTTAAAACACTACCATTGGCTATTTTGTCGTAACATATCAGCGCGGAATAGTTACAATTGTGTATTGAGTATCAGAGTTAAAACATTGGTTCAGTATTCAATATTACATCAAAGGTCCTTCGAAATCATTATTAACATAGCAATATAGGTTTTTATAACTACCTACATATCGTTTTTGTTCATTCGTTCATTTAGAGTTGCCATCTCAAAAACATACCATATAATTAAAAATTCTACTAACTTAGTAGATTTTTGGTAGATTGTGAAACATCATTTTCTACCATTTGTAAACAATAGTTAAAATTGTTTTACTTATAATATCTAATCATTTTGAATCTAAACAGTGGTTTGTTTTTGGTAACTCTGTTCAATAAACAGTATCATTTTATACTTTTCTTTTAACATTGTTTTATAATCGTAATCAGTCAACATGAGTGAAGCAATGGCATCTCATCATGAATCTAAGCGTAATATAGCATTTAAAAGATTATCAGATGCTGTCACCTGCGCTCGCAATACTTTAAAAGATCCTGGTCTTCTATCGCGTTTCGAAACATGGTGTTCGCGTTTAGAATCCCTTATGGATGCATTCAACGATTCTCACATTAAGCTTCTGAGTGAGTACAGGGGCCTTGGTAGAGAAGATTGTATTCTCAAGCAAACAACATATCAAGAGCAGGCAGATGACATGTATTTTGAAGTCCTTGAAATTCAGCGTAAACTTTTGCCTGATAACAATCATCAGGTTACGCCTTCAGCTTCCTCATCATCAGGTGAACATAGGAAACTAACAAAATTACCACCTATACAATTACCTAATTTCTCGGGTCAATTTAAAGACTTCCCGGGTTACATTGACTTATTCAATACTTTGGTTCATACTAGGTTAGACATTTCAAATGTGGAAAAGTTTCAATATTTGGTTACTTCCCTTTCAGGGGAACCAGTTAATCTTATTCGGGCTTACCCTATATCAGAAGCAAATTATATTAGTGCATATCAAGCTCTTGTGGACAGATATACCAACAAGCGTTATCTGGCATTTTTGTGTTGGGAGCAAATTTGTAATTTAAAACAAATTAGTACCGAGTCAGTGCAGAGCCTGCGCACCCTTTTGGATTGTTTTGCTGAGAATCTTTCAATGTTAAATTCTTTGGGTTTACCTACTTCCAATTGGGATTTTATTTTATTTCACTCTCTTTTAACAAAAATTGATAAACAGTCACGTGAGGCTTTTGAACTATCATGCAACGGTGCTGATTTTCCACAATTTAGTCAACTTAAAACATTTTTATTAGAAAGATGTAATGCATTAGAGCGTTCATCTCTTTCACATATCCCAATTGCATCAATCGATATCAACCGTCAGGTAAACATTAATAACAACAGTAATAACAATATTAAAAGGAACAACAATTCAAACTTTAATAAAAATAAATCACAAACAAATAAACCTTCAACATTGTTATTAAATCAAACTCCCAACACAACAGATTGTGTAGTTTGCAAAGAAAAGCATGCTATTTACAACTGTAAGGATTTCATTTCTAAAACACCTCAAGAAAGGTCACAAATTGTAAAGAAGCTTCAACTTTGTTTGAATTGTCTGCGACCAAATCATAACGTTTCAAATTGTTTTTCAGATCGGTCTTGTAAAACATGCCATAAGCGTCATAACAGCTTATTACATTTTCCGACGTCAACAAATACTTCTGTATCTAATGTGCCACAGTCACAGGTACATGTAGCTATCATGGACCAGACTGGTGTAGTCAGTCCTGAAGAATCGGCACACGTCACACCTGCCACGACGTTGTCAAATCTTTCCACTAGCGTTTCTCATTCTTTTATTCTTCTTGCCACAGCAGAAGTGCAAGTAAGAAATAAACATAACACTTTTGAAAAGGTTAGAGTTTTGATCGATCCGGGTAGTCAGGCTCATATCATTTCTACTGCTTGTGTGAGGCGATTGGGCCTGCCTCTTGTGAGGTCGAATTTTCCTATGTTGGGAATTGGTGATACCGTTCCAAACCAATTAGGCAGCTTGGTTTATACAGAACTACGCCCATTGGGTAAATCGGAACCGTCCTTCAAAATTGAAGCGGTTGTCTTAGACAAAATTTGCGGTGACATGCCCACACATGCAGTCAATATTGATGATTATCCTCATATAGGAAATCTTAAGCTAGCAGATTCAAACTTTCATCAGCGTCGTCCTATTGATCTTTTGATTGGTGGAGAGATTTTCCCACAGATTCTTATGCCGGGTAAAATCGACATTAATAATCATACCGCAACAGCTATTAACACCATATTCGGTTTCATTCTTATGGGTAGGACGAAAATTGCTGATCGCACAGTTGAGTCCATCCCAGCATCAATTAATCATATATCACTGGATGACAATTTAGACATAGCTGTCCAGAAGTTGTGGGACACAGATAGCATCCCCAACGAGTCAAATCAGAAAGCAGCCTCACCAGACGATGTTCGTTGCGAGGACATTTATCAGTTAACACATCATCGTGATGCTGACGGTCGTTATACCGTACAGCAACCTTTTCGTGATCAAGTTTTACCAACTTTCACTGATTCATATTCCATTGCGCTTCGGCGATTTAAACAATTAGAAAAACGCCTTCTGCGTAATCCCTCTTTTGGAGACGAATATAAAGCCCATATCAAGGAATATGTCGCAAGTGGTCAGATGGAACGTATTCCACCTGACGAGTGTCAATCTGCTACTGCGTATTACATACCACATCATGCGGTGTTTAAACCCAGCAGTGTCTCTAGTAGGCTACGAGTTGTGTACGACGCTTCAGCCAAAGATACAGATGGGAAATCACTCAATGACACTCTTTTGACTGGCAGTAAATTGCAAGCAGATATCAGTAGTATTATTTTACGTTTTCGTCTCCATGCCATCGTTTTATCAGCTGACGTACGTCAAATGTACCGGCAAATCATCGTCGTTCAGGAACATAGGGATTATCAGCGTATTCTTTTTCGGTTCTCAACTGAAGAACCCATCCAAGAATTTAGAATCAATCGCGTGACATTTGGAGTTTCGTCAGCACCATTTCTGGCCATACGTACCATGCAACAACTGGCTCTCGATGAACAGGATTCGTTTCCGACCGCAGCAGCGGTTTTACGGAGCGATCTGTACGTCGATGACGTAGTCACCGGCTGCGACAGCATAGACCAAGCGACTTCTCTCCAACGGGAATTGTCCAGCATCATGGCTGCCGGTGGGTTCGAGCTCAGGAAGTGGTCCAGCAATCATGTGGCTGTACTACAAAACGTACCCAAAGAACACAAATTGGTACCAGATTTAACGTTTGACAATGACAGCAACTTTATCAAGGTTCTCGGTCTTGCCTGGAACGCTCATCAAGACATCTTCAATTATCGGGTTAATCAAACCCCACGCGACTGTACCAAACGGACAATGCTCTCAGAGCTTGCCCGCATCTATGACCCCATTGGTCTACTTACACCATTAACATTTTTAGCAAAATATCTCATCCAGCGTTTGTGGTTATTGGGAACATCATGGGATGAACCTGTACCCGACGACATTCATCAAGTTTGGTCAAAGTTCACCCACCAGTTATCAAATTTATCACATCTTCATATTCCGAGGCGTATCACACACCCTCAAGCAATAAGCTATCAACTTCATGGATTCTGCGATGCCAGCGAGGCTGGTTATGCGGCAGTAATCTATCTTCGTGCCAATACAGGCTCAAATCAACATCAAGTCTGTCTTGTGACCGCAAGATCACGTGTTGCTCCAACCAAGCGCAGGACATTACCAAGGCTCGAGCTATGTGGTGCTTCCCTGCTCGCAGACCTTATGAGTTATGTTATCAACACATTTTCGAACAAGATAAACATAGACAACATTTTCGCATGGTCTGATTCAATGATCGTTTTGGCATGGATCAAGTCAAGTTCAACAAATTTCAAAGCATACGTTGGGAATCGTATAGCAAATATTCAGCGGAAATTACCCTCGGCTGTCTGGAAACATGTGCCAGGCAAGCAAAACCCAGCTGATTGTGCGAGTCGGGGCTTACTACCAGACGAGCTTATCAATCATGCCTTCTGGTGGACAGGTCCGGAATGGTTATCATTTAAAATGGATCATTGGCCCAACGATCAAATTCAATCATCTTGTACCACAGACAGTGACGTAATTTGCGAAAAGCTCACCACCGTTTTGGCTAGTATTATTAATGTTAATCCCATCGATAATTTAATACAAAAAAAATCTTCTTTGCGCAAGATTCAACGTATTCTAGCATATTGTAATCGTTTCATTGCCGCTTTACGTAAAAAGAAACCATCATCTAATCATTTAACAGAAGTTGAACATCACATCGCGCTTATGATGTTAATTAAACATGCGCAAGAATCAGAATTTCGGGATGAAATTGGGTTATTATCCGCAGGGAAGACGTTACCTAAATGGTTAAGGAAGCTCAACCCTTTTTTGGACCATTCAGATATTTTGCGGGTGGGGGGTAGGCTTTCCAGATCTGACCTCAAATTCGAAACCAAACATCCAGCGCTATTGCCGCGTAAACATCGTTTGACTCATCTTATCATCCAATCAGTACATAATGAACATTTTCATCCAGGCTTACAACAGCTACAATTTCTTTTATTGCAAAACTTTTGGATATTGTCTCCGCGTCGAGCAATACATCATGTCATATCAAACTGTTTTAGATGTTTTCGCACTAGGCCGGTGGCATTTGAACCTAAAATGGCAGACCTGCCTAGGGCGCGGATCACCCAATTAAAAGCATTTCAGTCTGTTGGTTGTGATTACGCAGGTCCATTTAACGTAACAGTTCACAGAGGCCGCGGTACACGTACAACCAAGGCATATTTGTGTCTTTTTGTATGTTTTACTACAAAAGCACTTCATCTAGAGTTAACTTCAGACATGTCCGCAGAAGCCTTTTTAGCTGCCTTGCGCAGATTTATAGCTCGCCGTGGCAGGTGTAACGTCATCCACTCTGATTGTGGAACCAATTTTAAGGGTGCTCAGTCACAGTTATCAAGCATCATGCAGTCAGCTTGTGAGACCGAGCGCATAGAGTTTCGTTTCAACCCTCCTGGGGCACCACATTTCGGTGGACTTTGGGAGGCCGGCGTCAAGTCCGTAAAAACACATTTATATCGTGTCATCGGTACACAAATCCTCACTTATGAGGAACTTAATACATTGCTCACCCAGGTGGAAGCGGTTCTCAACTCAAGGCCGCTGTGCTCACTCAGCTCCGATCCTAACGATTTATCGGTGCTTACACCTGGTCATTTTTTGACATTGGCTCCATTGACAGCGTTGCCAACACCTGATTATTCTAACATTAAACTTAACAGACTCAAACGTTGGCAACTCGTTCAGCGTATGCATCAGGACTTTTGGGCCAGATGGCATAAAGAATATTTAACCAGTCTATCACAGAGACTGAAATGGACTAGGTCTTCAGATCAAGTTCGTATTGGTCAAATTGTAGTCATAAAAGACGACCAACTGCCTCCATTGCGTTGGCGTTTTGGTAGAATCATACAGCTTTATCCCGGACGTGACGGTATTTCACGAACAGCAACTGTCGAAACAGCAAAAGGTGTTGTTGATCGACCTCTGGTAAAATTGTGTCCCATCCCGGATGGAGGTGACAATGTTTATTAAACTTTCCACATCTATCATTTTTAACAATTATTATTTATAACATTGTCGTCTATTTATTTTTCGGTATTTATGCATTTATCATGTTTTATTAAGTACGTATGATTACATGTATCAATCATTATCATCACATCACACAAACCTATTAAGATAGTATGGACCTAGCCTCGATATTTTTTGTTATTCAGTCTCAACAAATTTCGCCAGCGGGGGGGGAAAATGTTAAGGTTTCCTTAAGAACCGATAATGATTCCTTTTTTAGTATGTTTTCACATCCCTATTTCCCTCCAAATTCATCCTTACCCTCATCACTATTTTACTGGCGCGCGAGACAATCGCGCCATCTGACGAATGAAAAAGGACTCTCGTTCGAACTAAAACCGACACCAGCCGCCCAAGTGCCGAGCTCCGTGAAATAAACCATAAAACCATGTAACAAGTGAAAGTGTTGTGTTAAATCATCATCAATCAATAAAGGGACGTCCCAGAACTTTAAAATCCTCAAGAAACAAAACTTTACACCAACTTTGCAAACGGCACGATATTGGGAGCGCGAATCAACAGCATCAAGTATCGTCGTAAGTACCCTAAATTCCTTAAATCCATCCTAGCCATTTTGCTGTGGATCTTCCTACAGTCCTATCGAAGGGATTACTTTCACACTGTTTGTATATTTTTCCTGTGATTTAGGTGTTACCTAGTGTTCGATACAAGGAGCATGAGTGTCTTATCACAGAAAACTTACACTCCAAGCCTTTCTAAATATTTATTCCTCCGGCTTTCCAATCCGTGAGTAACGTATATTGCCTTTAATTCTGGAGAAGCATTTTCAAATTCTTCTGCATCCATGTTTTCACATGTAGTTAAGATCTCCTGTATTTCAGTGTCGTCGTATACCTTTGATTGGGTTCTGTAGATATTTACAATTTTTTTAAGAACAAATAAATATATATCTGGTAGACTCGGGGCATACGATAAGTCCGTGCTTTACGCTACTATTAAATAAAGGGATTTATAATAGGTTGAATAGAGACGAGCATGCGACTGGAAGAGTGTGGCCTGCGACAAAACGTGGCTACAATATCCTCTATACATGTCACGATTTCACATAATTTATATAAAAATACTAGTTGTGCTTCGCTCTTGTCAACTGGCTATCTACCTACCCATCTAACCTGCCTACCCTACATACATGATTGTTGCGTGAAAACCGTTTATGCAGCGCACGCAACGGAAGCTCTCAAAAAGGAATAATTTATCTCGATTGCATCGATTGCTCCGCTCCTATTGGTCGTAACGTGATGTTATATAGCCTATAACCTTCCTCGATAAATGGACTATCCAACACAAAAAAATTTTTTCAATTCCAACCAGTAGTTCCTGAGATTTGCGCGTTCAAACAAACAAATTCTTCAGATTTATAATATTAGTATAGATTTCATTCAAATGCAGAAAAGCATTCGATCAGATAATTTTAATATATTTTTTGTAAAGAAATTGAAAACGACTTTACTGACAAAGTGATGTGCGCAAGGGTGACAAGGGTCATGTTCGTATAAAGAAAGAAAGAAAGAAAAATATTTATTCGTGACCCGCACATTTCATACTTAACATATATCACCTTGCACTGCAATGGCAGGTCTTTGGCTTATACGAATTCATCAAAATGAAAGAATCAAATCTTCGCAGCACCGCAACATTTGAAGGACTTTTATGGCGGATCTGTGGCTGAAGCCAGAAGAATAGTTTTCTACGTCATATTGTATACAAATCAGAAGGACTCACTCGACAAGTAGCTGATCAGCTTCTCTTTGGGCTTCCTCGTGCGCTTGGGCCCATTTCATGATATCCGAATGACAGAGTACGAGATGCAGGTTGCGAATACTGCGTTTACTTTTTATTAACGTTGTAAGTACCAAAGGAGCACTCTTTAGTATGATACTTGTCAATGAGTCCACCACAAAACCACGCTGATATTTGGGTTGAAGGAATAATTCGGTAAGCAGTTGTTCAACTAAATCCTGTCAAATAATAAAGGTAGGTTGAATTGTATTTTCTGTGAATATATTAGAAAGATGGTGCGCAGTTTGTACACACATGTCATAAAGTAAAAAGATACTGAACGTTATGACATACATACATACCGTACATAAACTAAGGCTTTTTTCCCATGGGGGTAGGCAGAAACTACAGAACGCCACCTGCTACGATCCTTACATACCATACTTCTTTTGCTTCACACACATTCATACATCTAGTCACACGCCGAGTAGATACTGCGCACTTGGCTTTTCTGAAGGACATCACCTATAAGGTCTATGTATGTCTTTCTAGGGCGTTCCCTCCGTTACTACGTTTCCAAAATTTAAGTGTTATTTTCGTTTCTTTTTAACCCCCGCCAGAAAAAGAGGGGTGTTATAAGTTTCACGTGTGTGTGTATCTGTGTGTCTGTCTGTGGCCTCATAGCGACTAAACGGATGAACCGATTTTGATTTTTTTTTTTTTGTTTGAATGGTAATTTTGTCGAGAGTGTTCTTAGCTATGTTTGAATAAAATCGGTTTAGCCGTTCAAAAGTCATGGGCGTTTTACTGTTTGAATCGGGGTAGTTTCGCAAGATAAATGTGTCAGGGGTTTTTTTTAAAGTTTACTTGTTTATAATAACATAATGTGCATATAACCATCTGGAACAACGTCGTCGACCCCATCACTTCTAGCGCCGTGTTGGACACGACTGACGAGTTGGGAGACCTCTTTTTCTTCTTGTCACTGGCTCTAGATCGAGGCGTAGCAACGTTTCTTGTCGCGGCTAAATATTTAATTTTCGTCCAAAGAATTTCAAACGTATCTTTAAATTCGTCGAAATCATCTGTCAAAATCAATTAAACCCTTATTTAATTCTATAGTGTGTCGAATTGAAGAAAGGTCGAATAGAACCTGTGTGTTCACCTTCATCGTGTTCAGGATTGGTGTCTGTATTATCAAGTCTAGTATTTTTCCTCATCACTTCATAATTTTCGGCAATGGCGGTGACAAGAATATTTTTCGCAGGAATATCAGTGTCACATAGCGCTTGAACTACACTGAGATCCACGTTTATTGTGGGTATTTTTAGATGTTTACCTACTGAATAAGCCATTTCTTGACAGTGTATTTCTAAAACAAACAGACATTTTAGCGATTAATGTAGCGAGCGCATTAAAGGTGATCGTATTTGCTCTTCGTAACGATTACCAAATCAAGGATAACTCCAGTTTCACATCATGAGTTCCGTTAGTTTACCTTAAGTTCTCATAAACTGAGGTAATTTTTCACATTTGAAAACACATTTCACATAGGATGCGGTGTGCATTAAAGTATACAATATTACCTTATTTATGAATTTCCTCCAAATCAAAGTGGAAATTATTTGGGGTTCGATTAACCCCTTGAGTGGCTGAAATGTGGATCCACCCGAGACTCGGTGTCTTTTTAATTGTTTCGGTAATTACGGCATTCGACCGGTTATAAATTATATTAACAGGAATACACACACACTTACTAATACGATCTACATCTTCAATACGCTAATCGGCAGGCTTATTAGAGTCTGGCAAACGAAAGTAGACACTCGAATTATTTGCAAACTTTTTATATGGCAATGCTATACTAGTGTCAACCTCACTTTTCCAAAACAAGATGGCGTGTTGTTTTGATTTGTTGTGGCCTTGATAATAGCATTTATTAAGTGAAAAATGAATAAAACAATTAAAAGTGGATTACGGGAGATGTTGTTTCGCATGATGTCTGAATATAAAGAAAAACAACAAGAGAAAGACGCCGAATTCAAACAAAAACATCATTGTTTACGTGTGGTGTTAGATTTTTTAAGTTAGTATGACGCTAATAATTTGATACTTTGTTTTAATTCGTAATTACTATTGATGCAAAAACTATTTCTCTATTATTATTCACATTCATTTTGTAAGTTAAACACCTTCATAATAATGCATTATGGCTATTTATCATACCATAATAAAAGTTGCATTGTAATTTTAACATTTTTTTTCTTTTACAGAAGATCTGGAGGATGTAGCAGGGGTTAATGAGATAGTGGAAACTATTGAAAAACTTACGGAATTAGAGCAGAAAAATAGGATAAAACCCTGAACCAGTACTTGGGTGAAATAGCTAGCAGAGGAGTGGAAGAAAATTACTGACCATATCATACAATGTTGAAAAAAAATATAATGAAAGGGACAGAATTACAGATAATAATTTATAAATTTTATGATTAATGTACGAAACAGTGATTTCAGTGACTCAAATGAATTTATGCACTTGGAAGACTTAGATTTTGATTTTGATTATGGTAGTGAATAAACCAAAATTATTATAGAATACTGTTCTTTTTTTTATTCGGGTTGATAGATACGTAATATCTAAAGTATTGCCTGCCTAAAGTATCTATAATATTTTTATTCAGACGAAGTAAAATTAATAATTCTAAAGTATCAAATTAGGTTATTCCAAGTATTTCATACCAGTTTTGGGGTTGCTATGCTGAGATTTTTTAAATTTGCCACGCTTTTTCAGTCTCTACTTTCGTTTGCCTGACTTTACGTATCTTTACCTTCGCACGGTGATCCATGAAAAAATATGAGAATGCCTTTCGATGGTTTCTCACTGAACAATTCCGAGTTTTGGCTATTACTAAATTCGTGAAAACATTCCTTTAACGGGTCCACATCATTAGCCTTCATATCTTTCATTTCATCTGGAAGAATTACATTTTAAGTATCTACCTGCTATCCTGCTCCCGTAACCAACGGGAGTTGTCATCTGAGTTCATAAGAATTTAAACACCGTCGAACCGCGCGTGATATGTGGTGCTGCACGTAGCTAGGGCTACGGTACCAGTGTTGATGGCCTCGACAAGCGGGCGAGTACTGTTTATTACGCACCAATTTGTCGAAGTCGCGTCTTGTCGCGAACCATACGTCGCTTGTGACAAGTCTCTGGATACGCAATACTTATTAACGAGTTTGATAAGGACTGGAGGATTATGCACAGATAGATAAATTACCCAATTTCATTCATAAATGTTAATTTCAATGTATGTTAATTGACTTATCCAAGTTAATGTTTTAAGGGTTAAGTGTGCGTTCAAAATGCAGCACAAACATATGGATGCATAAGAAGTGAGGCCATCGAGAGGCACGGGGAAGCACTTGCCGTTTTCCTCGACATCTCGAAGGCTTTCGATAGGGTCTGGCACGAAAGCCTTTTTGGTAAGCTTCCTATATTCGGTCTGCCTGGTGGTCTGTGTGATTGGATTGCAGACCTCCTGAGTGATCGGTCCATTCGAGTGGTTATCGATGGCTGGTCGTCGGACCAATTGGATATTAATGCCGGGGTCCCTCAGGGGTCGGTACTCTCGGCAACATTGTTCTTGTTGCAAATTAACAATCTGCTAAAACCTTTGGGTATGCAGACGACAGCACTGTTGTTGTGTTAACTGCACGCGGTTCTTAAACCGCACAACTCCCACGCGGGTCATGTATTTTTTTTATGAGCACTTTCATATTCATCGAAATATCCGCATTTTCCGCGTATCTGAACGTGCACTTAAAAAAATAAGCAAGATAAACGGCAGCGATACTGCGGTAGGCGGTATCTTACCTGCAATTATTTCAGCATCATTGCGATTGCGAATTTGTTGAGGAATGGCTGCTTGAGCTTTGGTTTGTGCGGTCGGTTTCTGAGCTGTTTTGGGACTCTTTGCTTTTCTAAAATCATTCATTCAAACAAGTTAAGTACAAAAAAGCAATAAAAGATCATATCGCGAACTAAACATTACGATCTCGTAATTATCGTACTAATTTAAATAAGTTGACTGGTCTATTGATAAACACTTTCACCTACTATTATCTAAAGTCAGTGTAAAATCAGTTTATCATTTTTGGAGGTTTAACTTTGGCAGCTTCATGGACTACCAAGAGCATTGAAGTCCACTAAGAGGCTAAAAATTCGGCGGTTTGTCGGTAACATAGTTCTTTTTGCCCCACTGATCTGTAACCACAGGTGATGCTTCTAGACCTAAGCACGGCAAGCCTGAAGCTGGGAATAAAATATCGGACGCGGCTGATGGATGCGACTGACAGCCGCGACTGATATGTGAGCACAGATAGAAACATCCAGCGGGCCAGATGACTATCGGATGTCCGAACGCCCAAGGTACGTCCGCGACTTATTGACACGTCCGATAGTTTGCACAATTTATTGTACATTCATTTTACCCAGATATTCTGTAAGTCGCGACTGTCAGTCTCGTTTGTAAACCGCGTCCGATAGTTTGTGCCAACTTTCAAAGTTCTCCCAAATAAAAGCTATGACCAACAGCACAATAAATATAAACTACATACTTTGCTGAAGCTGCAGCAGTTTTTGCGACCGCTTTGCTGATAGCCAGTTCATCCTCTTTAATCCTGAAACAGAATGAGGTTGTAGAAAACTTTTTTAAAGAAATACGCGATATCTTAAGATAAATGCACTTATTTACAATATGTCCGGGCTTGCAGTAATAGAACTTTAAGGCCGATAAAATCCCCTTCATTTTTATCTATAAAGTCCTTCACATTAGGGGTGCAATCACCACGCCCTCAAAGATAGAGAAATTTTAGTACCTGACTTACTTATCAACGATATCCACATAGTCTAACAACCATAATGGGTATAGATAACCATAAACCTTTGGGTCTAGATATCACATATATTTAATGTTATTTTTACGGCCTTATCATACAGAATCCAAAAATAATATTCAACTAGCACACAAAAGATAGGATATTTATGTATTGAGCCATAAAAGTTAATTTTTAAACGTAATTTACCAAATTTCTATTGCATTTCCTTAAAGTTCTGCTAAATTTTTAAGGGTAAACATATATTTCATGAATTTGTTTATTTTTATCGTGGTAGTAGGATGACTCGGAACCCATTTAAAAAAAAATGCATAAAATTAAAATAAATAGTTATATATCTTAATCATAATTATGTATCTGTCACTTTTTCCAAAGTTAATACAAACAATTCAAATTAAATGTACACTCTCCTTGCCTTTTTTTCGGCAAACTGATTTATTAAAACATTTATAGCTGATGATGACTTAAGTTTTCTAAAGTTTCTGCCTCTATGGACAATAGTGACAGGTCTGACAGGCGTTCATGTCCCATCGAAGTTCTTAGGTAATTTTTTATTAATTTTAATTTTGAAAAACTTCTTTCAGCAGTTGCGGTTGTTACTGGAAGGGTCATAAAAAGCATGCTTTTTTTACCAAACTGGATGCAAGACTATTGAATTTTATCAGCAATCATTCAATGAGTTCCTTAACGGAATGAATTTTTTGAATTTTAGATTTTAATCATGTATTTAGAGCCTTTAATTGGTCATAAAGATTAACTGAGATGTCTTTACTGTATTAAAAAAAATTGGGAAGTTTTTATTAATTTTTGCTTACGCACGTCGGGGTCCCCGTCGCCCGGGGGGGGGCCGTATAATTGATACGGCAGATTCGGCGGTAGCTACGCCCCTGGAAGAAGCTCCCTTGTGGGAGACTGGAGTCCGTACTAGGGAAACCCTGTCTTACGGATAGCTTAGGTTGTTCATCAAACGATCAAACGATTAGATCGCCGACACCATAAGTCTAAGCAACTCTTCTCTACTGTTCGTAAAAACACGTACGTACTTTTTTATTTTTGCCTGAAAATTATTGAAAAAGTCCACAATTTCTTGTGGTAGTCCAACTCCTGGTTTTATAGCCGGCACTAACATTTCTTCTGGTCTATTGTAGTATTTATAAAGCAACTGAAATATTTCCTCTTCCTCTTTCCATTTTCTAGAAAATAAACGACACCGCATTTGGTTTATGCATATATTGATACTGAATCCCTTCTTACAACAATAAAGTAACTCGTAATAAACACACACACTCACTCACACACGCGCGCGCACTCACACATTAATGTACTGGACTTTTATTAATCTGTTCTAAATTCTTTTAATAATTATGTAACGGTCTAAGAAATACTACTTGTCCTATTTTGGCAATGAGGGCTGTTTGTCCTTAATACAGGCTAATAAGTAACCTAGCTAGGACATCAGATCGTGAAATTGTATTGTTACTACTCATCATAGATGTAAACTATTCCTAAATTGTCATCCTACTTTGTAACAGACTGTACCACATTTTTATGAAATAAAATAAATTATTAAATTTTTAGAACATCAATAACTATCTACTTATAAAAAATATAGAGATTTTTTTGTCCGTCTGATACCTAGATAAATAAAAAAATTGTCACATTTTTTTTTCTAACGTAACAAAAAAATTACCTCGTTACAGTGTGTTAAGCTGATTTTTATGCATTATTTACAGAATAAAGATTAAAATAAGTAATCAATTAAATAAAAGTTAAGCATTTTTTCAAGCGGGCTTAAACCCTTTGAATCATGTTGATTTAAATCATCGTGAAGAAGATTGAAATTTGGAATAGAATTGTAAGTGAATAAATATTATTATACTTACTCATCAGTATGAGCTATTATGAGCTCTATGGGAAAGGGACAAGGATTAGTGAGTCCAAAGTAAATGTCGGTTGTCTCTGCCCACGGCAGCGTTGGCGCGATGTTGACGTTGGGCCCGATTATATGCACGTGAGGGACTATGCCTTGCCCCGTCACTGGAATCGTCATTTTATTAGGGTTCATGTGAAATCTGAATATCAGTACGCCTTCGTACGACATCTGTTCAAAGAAAATAAGTTTGGTTTTTACTTTAGCCTGTAGTGATGTGGTACACGTAGAGTTGTGAAAAAATGTTTAGTTTTTTCTGAGATGAATAAAAAAACGTTTAAAAAAACATGAAGTCAAAGTCAACAATTTTTTTTCTAGATCAGTTTTTTTTTTCAAGAGTACGAAAATAAAACATAGTAAGGCGGTTATCGTATATGAGTTGATTTTACATTTTTATTAGTTTAATAAGAAAATACCATTTTTTTTGTTAAATAGTACATAAATATCTTAAAATAATTGGCAACACCCACTGAAGTAGAAAGAAGAAATAGTAGAAGTGAATTAGAAAGAAAAGTTAAATATAAAGTTCATAATAATAGGTGCCCGTTGATTTAAACATAATTTGACTTTAATTAAAAAAAAACCCAATGTAGAAAAAAAAAGACAGTGCCAAGACGGTGCCAAGTTTTTTTTTCAAGATTGTGAAAAAAAACATTTCATTTTTTTTTTCAATTTACATCTCTAGGTACACGTGACCGCAAACAAATTTTTAAATCTAGATTCTTGTAGATAAGTGCTAGACAACAATAGTACATTTGAATAGAGCAGAACAAACCTCCGTTGTTGGCTTAAAAGCAACGCTAAGCCACCCTCCTTCCCCTGGCTCGTATTTTCCCGAACTGTCCATCACTACCATGGGAAGGGGTCCCGTAGCCTTTAGTTTCAAAGTCACGAACCAAATGCATGTAGGTTTACCTCTGAAAAGAAGCGAATAACTTGTAAAATAAGAGAGGTAACGTAGCTGAAATCTGTTCGAAACTAATTAATTTGGAATCATTCATACGACGAAAAAAAAAATGGGTTAACTTGTACTGTTTTTTTTAGGGTTCCGTACCCAAAGGGTAAAAACGGGACCATATTACTAAGACTCCATCTGTCTGTCCGTCTGTCTGTCTATCTGTCTGTCCATCTGTCACCAGGCGGTATCTCATGAACCGTGATAGCAAGACAGTTGAAATTTTCACAGATGATGTATTTCTGTTGCCGCTATAACAATAACTACTAAAAACAGAATAAAATTAATATTTAAGAGGGGCTCCCATACAAAAAACCTATTTTTTTTGCCGTTTTTTGTGATAATGGTACGGAACCCTTCGTGCGCGAGTCCAACTCGCACTTGGCTGTTTTTTTTTTAATTATGTACTACTTTTGCGTACTTTTTTGAATTGCTGAATGTAAGTAATCTATATGTGTTTTTTATAATTATATCAATGGCTAAAGAAAATTTTGTTATTTTTAAATGTACATAATGAATTTACTTACACGTTTTTTAATGGAATTGAACAAATAATTTTATCCCCACACCTCACAGATCCAAAATCAATAGATTTAACATTTGAGGCTAAATATGGCACCGCGCAGAGAGCTTTAACCTGGATGGGAATTGTTACTCCATAGGGTACCTAATTGACAAAGACCGCTTCATTAGAAAAATACAGATGTACAATTTGCTATGCCTACACGTAAGTGATTTCTCACTTGAAAATGAATGACGTTGTTAGCTCGAATGACGTTAGCTTAATCTCTCTATATATATATAAAACTTGGCATAATTACTAACCTAAGTAAATAGTAAAGGTTTTCATTATTAGTTTTTGATGTAGGGGAGCACTAAGAAGGGCTTTTTGGAAATTCAACCTTTAAAGAGGTGAAACTAAAAAGTCATCTGTAGAATAAAATATGGATCACGCAAACAAAGTCGCAGGCGAAGTGTTAGTTATTAATAATATAATAGTACGATATGCAACCGCAAAATCTGCTGTCGTTTTGTTTTTGAAAGAAAGAAAAAATATTTATTTGTGGCCCGCACAGGAGACACGTGAAATGTGCATAAAATCTCAGGTTTTGATAAAACTTGTTTTTATGAAATATACTTAATATAGTAGAATAGAATAGCTCTTTATTATGTTGTTGCAGGCTTGTACAATAATTAGAGATTTTAGCAGTGAGATCTTAGGTTATAACGATTGCTTGAAAACGGTAAGTCAGCTCGGCTCGACTTCTTATCTAAATCTCGGGGTGCATAAAAGGAGCCTTCCCGAGCGACTACCATCCGACCTTCTGTTACGTCTGGCGCACGCTGGGTAATCGACTTCTCTCTATCGGCTGATCGTTTCACCACGATGATATAAGCTCGAATCGGTCCTGCTCGGGAGTCGACTAAAAAAACGAGCCTTGTGTGCAAACTCAATAAACATCGAAGGTTTCACCCAGGATAAAGCAGATTTTTTTCTGTATTTACCCGCAAGACGCATTGTGACATCTTATGTGTCCAAGGGTCTCATCGAGATTGGACTCAAGTCAGGCCTCACATCCTTGGACTGTCACTTGTTGCCGAGAACTGTCACCCGAAGCACGGTAACGCAGTGTTTTTTGCTCCCGGCGTAAGTGTAGTGAAAAGTGCTCTAGTGACAATGACACCGAAATAATTATACTAGATCTTGGCTACTGCACTGTAAAATCAGTGTACAAACCCCGTGGTACCCCATCCCTATTCGAAGTTCCTAGTGGGCAGAAGCCAAAGATTTGTCCTTAATTCATGCAACCTGCGTCATTCAATAGCGGACGATGGAAGCGCTGGTACAAGCAAAAAAACCCAATTCAACAATACTATATACCCCGAACACAGCATAGATCATAATCAAAAGCCAACCGGTTGTCCGCCCCGTGGCTACTTCGAATGCCGCTTCAACTAAGTATATAGAAGCTAACTGGGAACAATTTTCAAAGTCCGTGGATGTCAAACTAAATAACATCCCGCCTACCCCAGAAAGCTATGACATATTCGTGAACGTGGTGTCAGTTACATCTCGTAAATGCATTCCCCGGAGGATCCGCTGAGCTCCTGAAAGCGTACGAAATTACTGCGATAGCGATCCTTTCTCGGAAGAGACCGTAGCTACTGGAAAGACATTGCTGGCGCAGATAGGTGAATTATGCCAGGAAAAAATGGATGGAAACCGTCACTAATATTGACGGGACACATTAACAGCAAGAAAGTTTGGAAACCTATACAGCTACAATCCCACCGCACTATTCCCAAACCACTGCAACTCCTGAAAGCCAGAATCAACAGTGGCGACCACCAGAAAAGCGCCGAGGCAATGAAGCTCGACGAAGTCCCGGATAATGAATTTAACTGTCTTGGATCCCGCAACGAAATTAATCAGAAAAGAATAACGGAGGAGTAGGAAAAATGTAAATTTCCACTTCCCTCCATATCAAGCAGGAGACAGAACAAACAAGGCCAATAGGCACAAAGGGTCATATACAACTGGGATAAGCCCAGTTGCCTAGCACCACGGATAAAAAAAAAATAGCATTAATACATTTTAATGGGTCCTAACATTGTGAGCTGTTATATTTGGTTCCAATAATAGGTATGGCAAAAACGCTTGAACGCACGGAAATTTGTTCTAGTTTCCACAAGGTCCGTATAGTAAACAACTCCTGATGCAGCCTGTACATTATTCAACATAATATTACGTTCATTCTGCAAAAGAATACAGCACAAACCTATACAGCTAGCCACTTAACGGCAAACCACCAAATCGCCTGAGCAAAACTCCCAAACGCAACATCTCATGCACCACCTCAGAGTCTATAAGTAACCCACAGATATAATCCTAGCCATTCAACGACTGAGCAGTGTTAAGGCCTCCAGAATGAATGACATATCTGTGGAGCGAACCAACAACTTGGCCAGGTGGCCGTATCGTGGTTGCTACAACTGTTCAACTGTCTGAAGTCAGCAAGCATACCCCGCCTTTGGAGTAAATCAAAGGTTATCGCTATACCCAAACCAGGGAAATCGCATGACGACCCAAAAACTGCCGCCCCATATCCCTCCTCTGCCACACTTACAAAATGTTCGGACGATAACTCGTACCACAAAACTCGTTGACCCGAAAAGTCACGCAGCATATCGAGGATGGGTTCGAAAAGAGGAGTGATGGGTGTAGTATTCGTGTCGGCAGCCTACGACACTGTTAACATTGAACGCTTGTTGTGGAAGGGTACCAACTTATCAGAGGACCCAAAATTTACTCGAATTCTCAGAGAATTTCCCAGTAACTGTGGATACCAAGTTAACCTCCTGGACGTTAAGAGTAGGTGGCAAGCCCAAAAGGACGGTCTGCCTCAAGGTAGTGTATACTCGGTGTTCCTCCCTTGCTGTTCAATATATACACCAACGACCAAACGGTGAACGCTGACACGACCCGCTTTCTGTATGCAGACGACCTGTTATTAACCTACCAAGCTACTGATTTTGAGAAGATTGAGGTCAAGTTTTCCACCGCCCTTTCAGACCTCAGCCGCTATTGTGCTAAAAACGCCCTAAAACCATTGATGTATTAAAAAGCGGCAGATACGTTACGTGCCAACATCGCGATCAGAAAACCTGGGCTCGGCGCACGACTACATGCATCGAAACTCAAACATCTGTGTTTAGTTGTATCACCAGTCCCAAACCTACAGTTACCGATAGACAAGGACAGAGGTAGGAGACGGCGCTGTAGTGCAAGTGAAATCGCGTTAGCCGCCGAATGTTGTCCGAATGCTAAATGAATGAAATGACATTGCAATATGTGCGTATCGTGTCTCTCACGCATTTTTGTAATATCTATCTCGCTCTCACAAATATGGCGAAACAAACATTAAATATTATTGTAATTTTCAACAAATTAACATTTTTGACTGTACTTACGAGTGGTAAGTGATCCCGAGTGACTTATTTTTCTTTCTGGTATTATTAAAACACTGTTTAGCTACACAAGAAGTCATTTTGATACGTATAACTACACTTGATACGTATAAAAACACTGAAATTATTGAGCTGTGGGATCAACCATGTGCCGTGAGCGACTGAGTGCCCGCTGCGGGCATTCACTTAGATTAGTAGGACCAAGCGCTGTCAGCAGTCCCGTATCTACCGCTTTTTAATACATCAATGCCTAAAACCCAATCCCTCAAAAACATAGTCGTGCGTCTTCCACCTACGAAAACAGACAAGCGTAAGCGGGTCGAATACTCAATATCTCGAGTCAATCACCCCCATCCAAAATATTTGGGCATTATATTGGTTAGGTCCCTAACTACAAGTATAACTGCAATAATATTAAGATGGAAGTAAACACTAGGAACAATCTACTGCGCCGCCTCACATTCACCAGATGGGGCGCGTCCCCAAGTCCTGCGAAGAACTGCAATGGCACTTTGTTTCTCCGCAGGTGAATATGCTTATCCAGTATAGAGCCGCTTCGCCCACGCCAACCTCGTGGATACAGCTCTTAACGAGATGTGCCGGATTTCTACTGGCTGCCTAAAACCAACCCCGGTACTAATGCTGTATCCACTAATCGGCATTGCGCCCCCAGAAATTTCCAGGACTGTGGCGAGCCGCATAGAAAGGGCGAAAGCGCTAAATGACACACCCAAAACACAATCACGGCTCGATGCCTCGGCGACTCAAAAGCTGAAAAAAATTCCTCAAATGCGAAGGTCCATCTCATGGAAGCGCTGCCTCAGAGAGATGCGACCTTTGGAGAGAGAAGCTCATGGCCACAGAACATTACAGCGAGCCATCGGAGAGCCTCCGCCTGGGCACGCGTTGTCGCCGTGGCCGGCATGAAAACCTCTAAATAGACTACGCACTCAGGTCGGCTGCAGCAAGGAAAATCTCCACAGGTGAGGGTTCTCGGATAGTTCCGATAGCTAGTGTTTGTGCGGTGTCTCTCCGCAGACCATGGCCCACCTTTCATCATGTACTGAATGCCCTGTAACTGCACCTGCACATGAAAGGACCTTATTTATGGCCGCGTCAGCGAAAGGTGTTGCCGTAGCTGTTTACTAGACCAAACATAATATTTAACAACTGTATTTTCTGACACGCTAAGAAGAAGAAGAATCAAAACCTCAAATACCTATACAAAAGCTCGAATAGCTGTACAAAAGCTCGAATAGCTGTACAAAAGCTCGTATGATCAGCAGCCCAAAAGCATTTTTATCATAAAACCGACAATCAGACAGATGTCGATTTAACAGAATAGGTAGGAATTGCGTTCGAATGTAATGTACGCTTCATGGCAGAACATAGAGAATTTACGTATTATTATACACACCGTGTACTTCCTATGTTTAGAAATAATGTTACTGATTCTGATTTTGAATATCTGCGCAGTAATAACAAATCCAGATGTCAAATTATTTTGTTTTTTTTAGCTTGGTGTAGTGCTCATGCATACTGCGCTACCACGGGGAGATGACGTAGTTATGTGGGACTCCAACCCACTAAAACTGCACGGTGTCCTCCTGAGCCGCTTATGGCGGGAACACGGGCACGCGTTAGCACTCACCGCGAACCCGTCGCGGTAGTCCGTCACCGGACCCTCCTTTGGGGTGTATCCCCCATCACAGGCGTACCAAAAAAACATTGCGATCACCTCAGGGACCAAACCAGCACATAGGTGCCAGACGACCCCGTGTATGGCACCATTGGGGACCCGTCACTGGGGGAATAGTGATTGGTCAGGTCAGTGGCCTCGCCACCTACCACTTATCGGTCGATGATTCGAGTATTAAACATTCGAGATTACAATACATCGAAGCGTTGACCTAGGATTAATACATCACTTAACGATTTCAAGTACCTATAGGTACTTAATATTAAGTTTCAAGCAAATTTTAACGAGCAAACGTTATTAATTTCAAGCAGCATTTTTAACCTCTAGGTTGAAAGATGTTTCCACATTCTGCTCCAGTTCAGTAAAGTCCACAGAAGTAGGAATGAATGTAACTTCGATTTTTCCGGCTTCGCCAGGATTTAGTTTTCCACACAACTTCATTCCTAACCACGAAGGAACATGCGTACCCTTGGCAAAATGTAATTTTGTCGCAATCGGTCCATAATTAATCACTTCCGCCGTGCATTGCACCTGTTGAGAATAATAAATTGAAATGCACGTGGAATCTTTTAAACCGCGTATAGCTGACAGCTCCGAACCCTGCTCCTCACCGTGCTTCCAGTAATAACTACTCCGTAGTCTATGACATAGGGTGTCGTTAGAAATCCGGATATTGGTGCAACTTTTAGCGTTGAAGAGTAAGCGGACAATATTTCTGGGTGGTGTTTTATATATTCTATGACCATTAGTCTTTCTATTGCCAACTCAATGTCTATTGTAGAAGGATAACCATCCTGAAAAATAAAAGTCTTATTTTAGATAAAACAAGTGTTGGTAGTTAAATTAATCCTACCAACAAAATCTTGTACGTACCCAAGATGAGCAAATGTGCCAATCTTCTTGAAAATCAGGATCCTCGAAACATTTCTCGGTTAAAGGTGAATTTAAATGTTCTTCTTTGCCTTTACTAAATATTTCACTGATCGCTGCCAAATAGTGTTGCGTCAAAGATGAAATGGCCCTGTATCCTATTTCTGGATTAAACTGAAAGAACGTAGTTTTTCAATTTATAATTGAAAATATAAACTAATAAATTGGTACAAAAAATAACACACTGTAACTGTAACTTCTATTTTATCAATAGAAAGCAGTGCAGGGTATTTATTTTTAGCCTAGTTCTGTGATATTTATTTTTTTACTTAGAAAGAACATATATTTTATTATTTATTTATTCATTGACACATGCACATGTTTTTATAGCTAAGACCTAAGCTAACAAATGTAGTCACAAATTAGTGAATTCTGCCTCCGTTATTTCCAAATAAATTCTTAATTTTTTAAGCTCGCTACGCCTGCTCTTGCTGTCTCCTGGGCCTGCAGTCTCGACATAGCTAACGATCGTTACGCTAGCTAACATTCGTTAACTCTTACCACAAAATAGTAAGTATACAGAAGGGCCACTCCCGCCGTTTGGAAAATTGACAGCTAAACTTGACAGATTCACTAGGGTTGTAGTGTTCGTGATAATAATGGATATTTGATGCCCTGTCTACCCTCTAAGGCATGTAAGCATGATATGATGTATGTTTAGACGAATCTATGTATTTATGTTTGTATCTTGGGCAACCTACCCTTTTTTTTTAATTCGGAATCAATATAGTAGCAACCCTAGTGAATCTGTCAAGTTTAGCTGTCAATTTTCCAAACGGCGGGAGTGGCCCTTCTGTATACTTACTATTTTGTGGTAAGAGTTAACGAATGTTAGCTAGCGTAACGATCGTTAGCTATGTCGAGACTGCAGGCCCTGGATTTGTAACTTTTCTATATTAGTCGACAAACTAGGTAACTTGTAGAAATCCTCGGAACAATGAGGTCGCTCCGTGATGCCTGGCGGCTTGGAAGCCCCTAGGAAGTTTCTGTGCTTCTGGAAGCAGCTAGGCTGGCTAAGTTAGCCAGTGGACACACGCACAAAGGACCAAATGGGAGTCTAAATAAAGGACCAATCAATCACTTGATGGGGTTCGAGCTCGTTTCGCTTGCTGTTGCACAATGCATTCTCTTGATTCTAAAGATTTTCTGAATGGATAATTCAGAGAAAATTTAACAAGAACGGGGGAGGAGGCTGACTTTCGCACCCGGACGCCGAATGTGTTTAGGACAACGTAATATTATGAATGAGTTTTGGCAAAGTCATGATATTATCATCGCCAAATGAAATGATCACAGTTGTAATAATAGTCTGCAATACTAACAATGCATCAGCTGCTGCAAGATTGCGGCCGTAAATAATGAGTTTATCCACGCGATTTTTTATTGTTATTAAAATACTACGAAAATTCTTTTCCTAAAAAAAATATGATTTATTTGCCGATCAACGGGTTATTGGTTTTAATAACAGATGGAAGTAGTGGTCTAAGATCCCAGAGCAACCTGACATTTCTGAATTCTTTCTACCCAAAATATGCGGGATGAGAAGTAGTAGCACCAGGCATCAGTAAATGCCATCGCATCGGACCGAAGAAAAAAAGAAAGAGTATTTAATTGCCACGAAACGACATACAAACATTAATAGATTACAAGAACAAGGAAAGTAGTAGTAGATTTTTCTTAAATAAACCCTTAAGCACAGTAACACTGTGCAATTGTGTAATTCTTAAATAATGTTAGTAAATACAAGTAAAAAAAAGATTTAAAAATATAATGTGAGTATAAATACAAGCAGATGCATGTCGTGGTTGTGGCAAGAAGGCTTCCACTCAGCATACTGCTGTGCCGTGGGGAGTCACAGTTGTAAGAGATGACAGAAATGTAACAAAACAACGTTGTGAATTAGAAGAATATATAAAAAAGAGTATTCTTAGATGGTATTTTACAAGACAAACTTGAATGGAAACGCTGGAGGCCCTTAAAGGACATACGGATCTTATTGATGATAGTCATCAGAAAGGCCAAGTGTGCAGTACTCTTAACTGGCGTCTCTAATTTAAAAAAAAAAAAAAATTATAGCCTATGTTACTCGGTAATAACGTAGCTTTCCATAGGTGAAAGATTTTTTTAAATCGGTCCAGTAGTTTCAGAGCCTATTCGGTACAAACAAACAAAAAAGTCTTTCCTCTTTATATTATTGGTATAGATAGTAGCAACTAGAGGTAAACATAATTCGTTTTATAGCCAGTGATTTGATTTATTTTCAAACTAAGATAAAAAATATAACTTACTTCTTCTGCTACTGATTTAAGCAAAGTTAAATATATTTGCGGTATAACACCCCAGCCGAATACTTCTATAGGAATGTGAGGAAGATGACCAATTTCTAACAAAAACACTCTATGGAAGTAGCCAACAACGCCAGGTCGCATTACTATTTTCATTTCGATTTCTTCCTCAGGTTCTAATGAGTTCTCAGAAGGCAATATTTCAAGAATAGTACCTTCTAGTTCATTTTCAAATATTGGCTCATCTAGATATGTTTTATACTCAAAATTCAGAAGCGCTGTATTCGATATTTTTACCACTTCAACGGCATTTTCATGAAACGACCGTATTTTGAAATTGACACTTTGAGCGCTTATTTTATATCTTAAGTCACAGCTTTGCCCGGTAACAATGATTGTCTCCGGTGGCCCACCCAATACTTCACATTCTAGGATGGCGCGGACGCTGATGTTATGTGTCGGTCTAAATATGACGTGCACGTACTGAACTTCGCCGGGCTTAAGCAGTCCTCGATGTAATACCAATTGTAATACGTCGTTGATGTCGATTCTATTTAAAGGTTTACAGAGCCTAGCAAACTTGCTAATCCACTCAAATTCTGTTTCATAATCACCATCTATCATGGGTATTACTTTTTTAATCATTTGAATTTTCATCATTTCGATATCGTCGGGGTCAAACACTTTATCAATCAAAGTCGAGGTGCCTTTCTCATACTCTGATCTGCCTGATGTTTCATTAGTTATAATAGATCGCAAACAGCTTCCTAGAATACAATATTGTTACTGCATACATTTCTCAAATCACATAAACCGTAAAATTCGTACTACGTACCAAATACTACACTAATCTAAGAAGGCAGTACTAATTTATTTACACTTTTTAGATACCCACCGGTGGCGTCAGTACCTTCAGTAATTTCTTGACTACCTGCCTTACGCACAAAACTGATCTCAGGCTCTGCCTAAAAATAAGACCATTATTCGCAGATGTATTTATGTTTTTGTAAAATTATTGTATCAAGCAAGAATGCTTGTGTATCAGCCGAAACTTTTATAATATATTACTATTTTATAATACTGAATATATAAAATATATATACTGAATAGAGTTCCCAGACTGTTTTGGGAAACATCTTCTCCCACGCTATGTTGTTGTTATTGAACTAAACTAGGTATATGTATACAAAATTATCAACTAAAATGACGGGTTCAAACCGGGCATATTGATATTAAGTACTTACTATGGCAAGATTTGTAATTAAACATTTTTTCCATTGAAATCTATAACAAACCATGACGGGTGTCATATTTTGTATTTTTATTGTTTTGCTTAGTATGCTGCCATTCAAAATACATTGAAAATCGAGTCTCGGTGATAATACAAATATATTTGGGAAGTTAATTTTTCCGATTAGCTTAATGGCATCCTAAAAACGAAAATGAACTCGTCATTGGATTCTTTAAAGCGTGTTAATTATATTTTAACTAATAATTAAATAGATTCAAATAAATGTAATTACCTTATTTTTGTGTCCTTTAAATTTGATTCTCATTAAATCGCAATAAACTCTAGACTTGAGATTTAGGTGTTTAGTGGTGTCAAAAAGTATCTGCAGTTTCATAACCTCCTGGTCTTCTAACCTCTCCTCCACCATATGTGTGAGATTGAAAGCCATCTTAATTTTACGAATATCTTGAAAAAATCCTAATGATCCTTTTCGCAATGGTTCCACGGGCTGCTCTGTTAGGTAATCAATAAACGTTCGTGATTGATGCGGTGCCATTTTCTTTAGAATATTTTGAAGATTTAAATCAGACCTCTTGTATTGTATACAACAACACGTCATACTGTCATCTTCTGGATCTATTTTGTATGTGTGTTGCTTCTGAATGATTGCAAACGGCGGTTTAACACAAATTTCGAAGTCCAACGGTAGTTTAGAAACATTTTTAATAGTGATAATATCTGCAAAATGATGGAGCTGCTTTATTAACAGTGTTTTTTTTAATATTCATTATTACATACCTGACTGCATACAAGATCAAAACTATCTGAAGAACCATCTCATACGGGTATCATGTTTTTACCCCTATTTTAACATGCTGTAACTTTTTATGTACTCCACCGCTAGGGGAGCTACTGTCGTTTAGAGCTCTCAAGTATTGGGGGAAAACTACTAAAGTTATAATTACCAGTCGGTATTACATTACTTTTTAAAATTCACGCTATCCGTACTATGAGAAATAGTTGTCATTAACTACAAAGTTTCACACCTGTCAACTTATAGAATTCACTGTACGGCCCGTAGTCATATTGTAGTTCTACAACAGAAGAAGACACTTCTATTTTCGGATCGACAAACTCCGCTATAATCGGACACTCCAATAACAATTCTTTTTTATTTATGCCTTCTACACTGCCAATTAAATACCACGTTTCCTTGTACGTGGTTACTTTATGAGAGCATCCCGTCACTGTCAATTCAATTTTTTCCCCAGCGCCAATTTTAAAAGATCGTGGTTCCAAATTGAAAAAGCCTCTGAAAATGGTGAAAATTATATATTGTATGGTTTCAATTAGAATTTACCTCACTTATTTTAAATACATACGTTGTTGCTTGTTTTGTTTTAGGTTGTTTGAAGTGCTCACTCATCTCCAGCGCATGCAAGCGTGTCCCACAGTTTTCCACAATTACTTTGACTTCCAAAGGTATTTTAGTAAAATGTCTTCCGAGAAGTATTTGGTCCCTTAGCTCACCGATTATTATGCTCGTCCCAAAACCGGTTGCAGATAAGGGAACCAGCTAGATTGTTGAAATAAATATTTATTAGAGTTAGCGCAGATACAGCTGCGGACTACTCGAGCAGATTTAACTTTTCTTTGATAACATTGATTTTGAATTAAATTATAATATTATTTAATTCTGAATAAGTTATCAGATAACTTCAATAGAGTATAAATGGCATAGTGACAGACAAGCGACTTGCCGCCCACCACAAGTTATAAATTAAACAAGTAAAATTTCAAAATGTAAAAAACCGGCCAAGTGCGAGTCGGACTCGCGCACGAAGGGTTCCGTACTTGGTAAATTGCGGTTTACGATTTATGACGTATTAAAAAAAAACTACTTATTAGATCTCGTTCAAACCAATTTTCGGTGGAAGTGTACATCATATATTTTTTTTAGTTTTATCATTCTCTTATTTTAGAAATTACAGGGGGGGGGACACACATTTTACCACTTTGGAAGTGTCTCTCGCGCAAACTTTTCAGTTTAGAAAAAAATGATTTAAGAAACCTCAATATCATTTTTGAAGACCTATCCATAGATAGGATACATACACGTATGGATTTGAAGAAAAAAAATTTTTTTGTTTCTGTTTCAAGTATGGGGACCCCCAAAATGTATTGTATTTTTTTCTATTTTTAAGTGAAAATCTTAATGCGGTTCACAGAATACATCTACTTGACAAGTTTCAACAGCATAGTTCTTATGGTTTCGGAAAAAAATGGCTGTGACATACGGACGGACAGACAGACAGACAAACAGACATGACGAATCTATAAGGGTTCCGTTTTTTGCCATTTGGCTACGGAACCCTAAAAACCCCCGGCAAATTTTTATGTCATGCTACATAACTTCTCTAGTACATATTAGATACGCTTCGATCGTCAATCTATTGAACATATAATTAGGACACGATATGTTGCGTAAACACCTCGATTATCGAATCGAACAGTAAAACGCCCATAACTTTTGAACGGCTGAACCGATTTTATTCATACATAGCTAAGAACACTCGACAAAATCACCTTTCAAACAAAAAAACTAAATCAAAATCGGTTCATCCGTTTAGGCGCTATGATGCCTCAGACACACACAAACCGCTCGAGCAGCTTGCTTTGTATCTCCGCTAACCGTTAGTAGTTACATGCTTATAGTCTCGTACTCGTAATCGTAGGTATAGTTATGTTCCAATTTGCCAAACACAATACTACAATATTAGGCTGTATTAAACACAGTCACAACGTCAAAGTCGGCGAGAGACTACTCTCGCCGACTTTGACTTTGTGACTGTGTTTATCTTCGCTGTGACTCATTTAATTGTCACTCATTAATAGGTTCCATTATTACAGCTTTTTCTACTAGAACAATGTTGAAATTACGTTATTTTGTAATATTTTTATTGGGAAGTAGGTAATTTTTTTTTGCTTTTTTTTTAATTTTCTAATTGTATTTTAGTTAAATTCAGTTTTATTAATAGGAAGAGATTTACTAACTATGTCCTTAACTTTCTCTAAATGTATGACCACTCTATTAGTGTAAGTGGCAGCGTCGATCAAATACAAAGTCAACGTCAAATCTTTTTCAGATTCAGGCTCTACGCAGCCTTCCGACGGTGATACTTCCCATCTTCCGTCTTTGTTCAACTAGAAAAAAGAAGTTCATTTATACTGTGATGTTGCCGATTCCTATAATGAATAAATAATCTGAAAATCGATCACACTCCACAAGAGCTACATCCAGAGCAGCGGGCTCCATCCAGTAGGTAAGTTGCGTAACACACAATCAGTACCACAGCCGTATTTGCGTAAGTGTGCAAAGAGTTTGAATGCTCAAACTCTTTGCGCAATTACGCAATACGGCTGCCGTTCATTACGACAATTATACCACACTCATTGATTTATTTACTTTGTCGAGCAGACGATATTTTTGGACAAGTTATTGTTTTTTTTTTTAATATTTGCATTTGAAATTTCATACTGACGATATGCAACAATGGAATGAAAATTCCCTTTAAAACCCCTCAGTTTTTTTATTACTTAACCTCGCACTAGGAATTTCTCCTGTATCGTGGGTGCGTTTACAAACATATAAACTCACATACACAAGACACCCAGAGCCGGAACATATATCTGTAGGTCATACAAATCCGTGCGGAAATCGCACCCGCGACACGCAGCGCAGCAGTAAATCACTCAACCACTGCGCCAACCGTGCCACCACAGATTATAAAAAGTATGTAATGCTATTGGTGTGCGTTGTTTTTCTGCATAGTAAACGTGTGCTTACCAGCGTCGCGGTGAATTTTACATTTACTGGAGAGTCATTGAACAGCGTCAGAACTTTTTCCGACCTCGTTAGTAACTTGCTCTGACCCCAATGTAGTGCCATAGGGGTACAGGTCACGATTGGTCGTACACCGAAACCCGCGATGTGACAAATGTCAATTGGCTTTGACAGTCCAAATAAATTCATCCTGTAAAGTGTGTAAAATAATAAAATGCAAATACCCGTCTATGTAAAGACGAACCATGGGGCCTGAGTCCCAGCAGTGGGACATTAAAACATTAAAATGCTAATGATGATGACCCGTTTATGTTATTGACTAAACATCGGGCATCCTTAAAAATCAAATCATTTTTATTTCACATAGGCCTACATGGGCACTTATAAAACGACGACAAAAGGTGCACGGTTCGGGTTGGTCGTTTCCTAAGGAGAAGAACCGGCAAGAAACCCCATGGTTACTCTTTTAAAAATTGTTTGGTTTTACAATATTTCCATGTTACATCAGTACTTGGATGGGGGGACAACGCAGGCCCGACAATAAGTCATAAGAAACAAAAAAAAAGATTATATAATAAATAAACAAAATATAAAAATAAAGTAAAACGAGATAAAATGTTAACAAATGTGGACTTGAGATTAATACCTGACTGTAACAACTTTATACCATGTTTAAGGCAAATAAAGACTTATCTTAACAAATGTTAACAAGCTTCTAGAAATCAAGAAGGCCTACAATGTTCACACATGTACAAAATAAACGGTAAAAGAATCTATACAAAGTATAACAAGACTACATTTAACTACCAAAACTACGTATATTATCTAAGTCGAACTAAAAGTACTTACAAGTGTCACAGTGAACGTGTCAAAACTACTCTAATGCCAAAAGGAGATGTTTGATTTTGGGCCATCACTATGTACACTACATAGATAAATAGGGAAAAATAGGGGCATTCCATAAAAATACTAACAAATTAATTTGAAGAAGGGTACAGGAGTAACAAAAATGATCATTTATAGTTTTTTTAATAAGATAACCCTATTTTTAGGGCAGCCATGACAGTTGTGTTTGACATGACGTCTGACGACTTTGACAGTTTTACGAAGTGACTTCTTTGAGTCTTTCTTTGCTTTGACTTTGTATTGGATATGTTTCGGAGTTTTTAGTGATTGTTTTACTACTACGGACATTAATTGATTGCTTCTCTATTGCAATTGAATTAGTGTTGTTTTTATTGCCGCAGATATTAAGATGACACATCAAACAAATGTCATTGTCAAAATGACATTCTGCGCATACTGTCATTGTCAAAATGACATTCTGCGCTTATTGTCATTGTTAAAATGTCATTCTTAGCATACTGTCATTTTCAAAATGACATTTTTCGACTACTGCTGATCTGACCCACCATGTTTAATTGTAAATTGTGTTGCTCTACTTCACAAAGTTAATTTGAGTTTACATTGAAACGAAGTGAAATTAAAGAAAATTAACAATAAAAAACAGTTACTATAATATACAACAATTTTTACATAAAGTGTACATAGAGCTGGCCCAGGCTCCATACACTTCTGGAACATCTCCTTTGACAGGTTTTCAGGCTTAAGCAAGTTTTGGCAAGTACTCAACGTAAAATTCTTAATTCAGAAATCAGAGATTTGTATATCAATTGAACGATTAACAGGCACTTTTGAAATATCAGAAAGGTGTGGACAGTCAGAAAAATGAAGCTAGCCTTACATACATGTCTTAAGGAGGCGCTAAATAAAGAAAATTGGTATGATTACAGGCGACGGCTAAGTGATAACAACAAGCCTATTTATTATACCCGGATACAATTTACTTGCCCACCTCACAGTGTATTCCTGTGTGCCAATCACGCTTGTTTTTATACTGAACGGGAATGAAATTGTACTGTTCGGTTCAATGAAACCTTCTTTTACCCCAACATTTACTTCCAAAGTGGTTTCTTCCTAAAAAACGAATAATATGCCTGTTAATGGGTCGAAGCTAGGGTATATTTTGGTGGGAATCGCTGTTGGTGAGAACAGCAAAAAAAGTCCTATAAAGTGCCAAAAATGCCTTCTGCTGTACTTGTGGCGGAGTACCGTATAAAGCAGAACCCTAGCCAGTCATCCACGTCCCCGTCGTTCTCCCTGGGACCTGCAGTAACCGTGCCGCCGCGCGTCCGCCACCCCGAATTGCAGCTGAGCAACATCCTGCGGATGCAGGGTGAAGGGCGAATATTCTGCGCCTTAAAACAGAATCGTTTCGCTAAAAACGATACCCGAAACAAAACCGAGCACATCCGAAGGCTCTGAAGCGGCAGCCCCGCTATTAGATTAAGGCACAGTGGGCTAATCACCCGCTATGAAACTCAAACAGATAGAAAACGGACCGATCATTTACCGACGACTTTTGGAATGAAAAACGGACACGAATTGCTTATTGGAACGTACGTAGGCTTAACGATGACAGCCGACTAGCTCAAGCAGAAGCAGTAATGCTAAGCTAAATAAAACCTGCAGATATTCGGTCAAAGTGAAGTGAGTGCGATTTATCGAGTTATGCCAGAACCACGACCTTACCATCAGAGGCACATTATTCATTCATGGCCACCACCATAAGTGCACGTGGAATTCACCCGATGGGGTCACCAAGAATCAAATTGGTCACCTTGCCATTAGTTATAAAAGGCTTTCTTCATTGCTCGATGTCCACAACCGAAGGAGCGCCGATATTGATAGCGACCACCATCTGGTGGAAGTCTAGCTTAAAGTTGCAGTAGCCCGTGTGGCTGGAGGACCCGGCAAGATTGGAAGAAGGTTCGAGGTGAGCAAACTGCATGATTCAGACACACGTAAATCTTTTCAACCGCTTTTCTGTACTCGATACTGCTACGGACTCACCGTAGCAGTTTAGACGAAGAGTGGAACTGCATCATAGTAGCCTATTCAGAGACCAGCTCCGTCGTTTTAGGGCACACATCGACTAACTCTCGGGAGGACTGGATATCACAACGCACGTGTAGCCTGATCGAAGACAGAAAAAATCTTCATCTGAGACTGCTTGAAACCCATAACGATATGCCATAAGAACTGACCTTAACACTCAATACCGTCGCAAGAAACTCAAGGAAATCTATCGCAGTACCCGCAAAGACAGCAGGCAGTGGGCTGATGTTATTGCTGATCGTATTTAGCAAGCTGCAAACACCGGTAACTTGAAGGAGTTGTGCAAAGCTACCAAAACCTTGGCAGGTAACAGCAAGTCGTAGAGGAAGCCGCTTAAGTCCAAAGTTGGTCAGCTCATTGTGAAGTCAGAAGGGCAGCTTCTACGCTAGTGTTAACACTTTGAAAAGGTCTTCCGTTTGTCAGCTATATCGACGCCTGACGCGCTGCAAATCAGTTCCCCACCAGCCCGGCTTCTCAACATCAATACAGAACCACTGACAGCCTCTGAAGTAACGGAAGCAGTCTGCTCTTTGAAGACAATCAAAGCACCAGGACTCGACCTGATAACTGCGGCAATGCTCCAAGCCGACTTATCCTCTGCCGTTGATGTTCTGACGCCTCTTATTGTAAAGATCTAGACCGCCGAAGAGCTCCCTGACGATTGGAACAAAGGTCTTCTTATAACTGTTTCTAAGAAAGGTGATCTTAGCCAGTGTGATAACTGGAGAGGTATTACGCTACTCTCGATTCCCTCTAAGGTTTTCTGCAAGATCTTCCTGGATAGACTGTCGAAGGCCGTGAATACCAAAGGAAAATTGAACGAGCTAAGTCAGGAAGTGCCACAGACATTGCTTAAAATAAACATCCGGCAGACTCGGGCGATGAGAGCTGGTGTGAAGAATCACTCACCGTTGCTAATTGGCACAGAGGCAGTGAAACGAATGTATTTATGAAGCGATGTCCAGACATCGCTTCATAGATCGCCAAAGGCCGAGCTACTTTCGCGCTGCTGACACCTGTTTGGCAATCGATGGTCAATCGAGACTGACCCGAAGGATTAAACTCAAGATATTTGGGTCAAATCCGTGCTGCTTTACGGATGCGAAACGTGGAAAGTCACAAAGGATATATCACGCCAAATCCAAGTATTCGTCAACCGCTGTCTTCGTCGCATTCTCGGCATTTACTGGCCCGACACCCTTTATGTGTTAATTATTTGCTAAGTATAAAAGAACGCTGCAGTAAAAAATTACGTTGAATGTCCTACTAAAAGTGATAAAAGATGAATTGAATTGATGTCTTTGAGTTAAGTCCTGTTTTATTCCGATTTATTGTGATCACCACATTTAACTGCTTCATGGTCGCTTAAATTTCAATTGACGTCTCGCATTAGTGCAGGCCGTCGGTGGAGACGTACATTAAAGTCGCTAAAAAACACTAACTGACAAAAATCAGAATGCTTGCCCACTTACCACTGATTCTTCCAATGTGAAGTAACCCCGAAAAGCGTTCGAGGTGATGATGATCACATTGTAATAGGAGAAGTCGATAAAGCAGGCTCGCTGCCGGATGTCGGGCGCAGGCGTGATCTCGGGCACCATGGCGTTGTACATCACCGGCACCACTATCGGGGGACTGTCCGACTTCTCTAGCTCCAGCTCGAGTGAAGTTTGATTGGCTCTCACTAAATTCGCCGTTAAAGTGACCTGTGATATTGTAACCATTTTACAAGCTTTTCATTAACTTGCAATGGATGTATGTATGTTCGGGTCAAATCTTGCAATTAAATTTTAAAGCAATTATCTTCAACCGATTAAAATGAAATTTTGCATACACGTTTGAATCGATGGATGACTAATGCACGGTAGGCTAGTAAAACGCTGGTTTAAAAAAGACAATAAAATGTTAATGTTCTTGTTTAATGTTGATATAAGACTATTAACAAATATAGTAGAACTATTTTCTTAACATGGACACCACTATGTGTACGGCATTTCCTTAACTATAACCGTTTCATTAATTTGATTTCTAACCGTTGCTATGTGAAAGCTAATTAATAGTATATGTAATAATTGTATGTTGAATTACCATGATTGCAATTCTGGACTCTGGTTCTATATTAACTTTACAAGGTTCAATATTGAACTCTCGTGGCCATTGAGGTATTTTCGGTTTAGGGAAATCAGCGACTGCGTAGTCGGTCAATGTGATGCTGCTGATCTCAGGACCATCCGAAGAGATTTTCAAAGATCCACTGACATAGACCACTGACTCATTGATAACTTCCAACTCCATAGTTTTAGGAACACCTGTACCAGTAAATATTAAAACTTATTTAGTAGTTTTACACAATATTTCCGAACGAATGTTTTATAAAACCGAAATTACATAAGGATGAGTGTGTATTCTTACATCTCGAAACAAGCGCATTTGTCGTTCGTAGCGCTTGTAGACCTTACTACGAGCGTAGCACAATCGTACCAATTTTTACCAGTGCTACGGTCGTAGCGCTTGTAGACCCTGCTACGAGCGTAGCACACTCTTGTACAAATTTTTACCAGTGCTACGGTCGTAGAGCTTGTAGACCCTGCTACAAGCGTAGCACACTCCAGTACCAATTTTTATCAGTGCTACGGTCGAAGCGCTTGTAGATACCGCTACGATCGTAGCACCCACTTTTAACATTTTTGAACAGTGCTACGATTGTAGCTCTTCGAGACCTTGCTACGAGCGTAGCACCATCTTGTATCGATTTTTAACAGTGCTACGGTTGTAGCACTTGTAGACCTTGCTACGAGCGTAGCATCATCTTGTAACGATTTTTAACAGTGCTACGGTTGTAGCGGTTGTTGACTTTGCTACAAGCGTAGCACCATCTTGTAACGATTTTTAACAGTGCTACGGTTGAAGCGCTTGTAGAACGTGGTACGATCATGGTGGTCTGCGCATTTTTAGAAACTTAGCGATGTTCGTGGGACATATTAGACCTTGCTACAAAAAAAAAATGCTTCATTACTTTGCAATTATAAATCCTCTGCTACGAAAGTATAAAATTGTTCCCTGTAATGTCAAACACTAATCTTCTAACGTAGCAAGCGTAGTTATTAGTAAGCTTTTTCATACCTTATTCTTTCACCATCACGAATCTTACCTAAACTAATCATTCCAAAATCTAAACACGGAATGCTAAAGGTTAGTGATGGATATATTACTTCGCCTCTGTAAAAAAACAAAAGAAATAGTTTTTATTCATATTCTCACAGAGAAACATCAAGTTTAGTAGACAAAAATAATCTTACTTCAAATAGAGCTTTAAAACAACATCTGTGTCGCGAATGGTAAAGTTTACTTCTTCAAAATAAGGTCCCTGATTAGAATTACAGAACGATATCACGAAGATTTCTTTATCCCCAGGTTTTAAGCAGTGTATTTCTGGAGTACATGATATTATGCTACCAAACAACGGAGGTACAACTTGGTATACTACAACCCCGTTTATGTGCCCTGAAATAAATAAAAATTATATGAATAAAATATTATTTGATTGGAGCCCTGACACAATGAGACTCTACTCAGCGAGAACTGGCGAGGAGACGCACAACATCGAGATAAATAGAAGTAATGAGGGAGGCTTTTGCTCAGAAGGGAGAAAAATCGGACAAACCAGGTTTTAAAAAAGATGCAATTGAATGTCAATTTGTTTTCCATAAATGATAAATGTCGAATCAGTGATCTACAAATACTGTACCTTTATTGATGACAACAATCTCATAATGGTAAGGCTGGTTGATGTAGACACGGTCCATGTCCAGGGTCTCCACGTTGAGGCAGATGGAAGGCGGCAGCGAGGAACCTACCAGCTGAACCGGTACGCGGCTCACCAGCCCGTCGATATCCAGAAAAGCTGTCGACTTGAAATCTCCTATCTCTTTCGGACAAAACGTTATTCTCAACTCTGTTGCTTTATTTGGCCATAGTGTCCCTTTCTGTTTAACAAAATGTATTAAATCTTAGTTAGAAATACTCTCTCTGCGCTCCCTAATTTAAGTAAGGCTGGCCACGTTGCACTAATGAGATGCACAATGCGCAAAGCTCGTCAATCTCTGGACGACAAGCGCCACCTCCACAAAATTATCGTTCTGCTACTTCATTCTTTAACAACTATATACACACTGCGATACTATCATGACGATGTAATGTAAAGTCTTTGGATCACCGCGCGTCGTTCATGACACATTACCTACTCACAGCGCACCCGCTGGAAATCGTTTAAAAAAACTATAGAGAAACGAATTGTTGTGGACACATGCAATCCGAGTGAGTCGTGTCGAAACTCAGGCGGAAGAATAATAGCCTTGTGGAGTTTACCCGTTAGCAGAGTGTACTCGCGATTAACTCGCTTGTGGAGGTTACGCCTGAGGAACATCGATCCTGTCCCCTTAAGACGACGACTAACGCCAACGACCTTGTGGGAACAAAACGCGCACTCGTTTCACACCCGCGCGACTCAAAATTTAGTAGTTTTTTGTACTTTCCTCATTATTCTATGACTTTGAAAAAAAAAGCTTCAAATGAAAATGTAGATGATTAAATTGTCTTTGATATGGTGTCAATTTAAATAAAATACACCCAGCGATTTTGGTGCGATTGTCGTGTTTTGTCCGTTTTAGACATAACTTTACAAATTAATTACACTATGTTATACGAATAAAACTCAAAATTTGCTCAGATGAAATTATTAAAAAAATGGTCTAATGTAACATATATTTTTTCCTATAAATTACGACTAGCCGTTTAGACGGTGATTCTAATTTTAAAATCAGCTACTGAAGGGAATCGGCGCCTTAAATCAGCTCGACTGCGGCAATGACGGTGTGACGATCTGATCACATTTGTGGGGCAAACTTGACCAGAAACCGCACAAAACAGAGCGGTGTAACAGCTCAAAATTTTAGTACGATATTCACTCACAATTGGTTCTATTGAGAAGTGTGTATTTTTGTAAAGTAACGTCTCGTCCGCCACGAGCGCCTGGATCTCGTCGTAGAAGATCCTCGTGTAGACGCGCTCGTGCTCGTCGCTGCTCAACACATCGTAATGCACCAGCTTCATATACTTCGCAGATTCACTGTCCTTCACATTGTAAAATATCGTCGCTAGTTTCACTTTATCTTCGAAATCTACAAGTTAGACCCATTTCAAATACTTAGTCAAAACTGGCCGGAGCAACGGGAGCCCGTTATCAAAAATATTGTAATACAGCAGGTCAAATAGTCCGTACCGGAATACACATACTCGTTCTTCATACACATGTACGTGAGCACATGGTCGGATCTATTGACTACTTTGTACGTCTGTTGCCGTATCATAGTGTTGTAGGTGTCCAGGAACCTCACCACTTCCTTCTCCAGTTCCACGCGGACTGTGTGCGTACTGCCTGTCATCATTATTCTAAAGTTTTCTCCTGACAAACACAATCACAATACTTAAGTTGCTTTAGTGTAAATAATAACTAAGGCATAAGTTTCATGTAGCAGGTAGGTCTATTTACCAGTTTCAAAAGTAACATACAATATACCACTTGTATCACCCAAATGCATTGTTTTAAACCCAACAGTGATATCAATTTTTTCATTTTTATTTAAATAAGCTGACTTTGGTTGAGCTGAAAACGGGCTGTAAAAATGATAAGTATTTGAATATTATGTTGCATTCAGAAAGTGGCTGATAATTATAACATCTGTAGACGTACCATTTACAATCGAGTGTAAAGCCAGCAGGCACCTGGCCGATGTTGTGGATTGTCATGTAAACAAACTTTTCGACTTTAAGAGGAATCTGTGGAATCTCTACTTTATCGGGAAAATCAAAAACCGGTCTCGGGCCCATAGCTTGAAAAAAAAATTTCTTTATATATTTTTGAACTTTGAATAATATACAAAAAAAAAAAAACAAAGATCAACTAAAATCATACCAATTAGTGGTAAAACATACTGATCCATATCAGTATAAAACGTTACTCTGTGAATGTAGTCCTCATACTGAACCGGCGTGAAGGTAATGGCAAAGGTCGCGCTGATGCCCGGAGCCAGCCTGGATAGTAGCTCTGCACCACACGGCTTGATGAAGAAGTACGACGACTCTTTATATACCATGTTGAGACATGTCGGTGCCTGTTCAACAACACAATTACGAGACATAGTACAAATTTAAGCTTCGACCGTAGAACTAAAATAAAATACCACAAAAATAGCAAATTTCTAACCTTGCTTATATTTTTAACTGAGAATTTAGCTACTATTTTATCATTAGGCTTAAAGTTTTGAAACACAAGCAGCTTAGGTGTGAAAGATAATACAATCTTGTTGGGTTTCTTGCCGGCAATGTTTATAATATTATCAATTTCTATATTATTCAAATTGTGCAGCCTCTGCTGCGTAGTCATTTTCATTTGTCTCTCATATTCCGACGGAATGATCTACAAAAATAAGTAGAAATGTATCAGAAGACTTAAAGCATGTATATGTAATTTTAGTGTGTGATCTAAGTCTGATGTAGAAGAGTAGGCACTGTCTATACCTCAGTTGCAGCATCAACCAACTTCTTCTTATTAAGTAAGTGGTATAGTTCTGAAGTGAAATAGCCATTTCGTTTAAAATTATGCAATATTTCCATATCACAAAACTTTAACTTGAGCTACTACTACTACACATTAATGTGACACAACATTGTTTACATGGAAACGGTGACATTTCATAATATTTGAATTAGATGTTCGAACTCTGGAACCAAAAAGGCCAAAGCAAATAGGTACCTTACAAACTGAAAAACAGAGATAAAGTCATCATCTGCCTAGCCTTTTCCCAATTGTTGTTGGGTTCGGCTTCCAGTCTTACCGGATTCAGCTGAGTACCAGTGTTTTAGACGGAGCAACTGCCTATCTGACCTCCACAACCCAGTAACTGGGTAACACGGTACCCTTTGGCAAGACTGGTGTCAGATCTTCGGTTCTGACTACTCGTAACGACTGTCAAAGATCTTCAAATGACAGCCGGGACCAACGGCTTAACGTGCTTTCCGAGGCACGGAGGAAACTCGGTATGTTGAAAATGGTCACCCATCCACGGATCGACCTCGTCAAGCATTGCTTAACCTTGAAGATCGACCCGTGCGGCTGTTATTATTTAGCCACGAGCTCCTCAAAAACAGAGATAAAGTATTCGAACAAAAAATATCGTTGAAGAAACCTTGTTGAATCCTATACTACTTATACATTTTTCAGGTTAAAACCGATTTATACAAGTTTACTGCTCATCTAACAATTAAATCACCAGACCAGAATCGAGCAAATTTAAAATGGAATCATCTTTCGAATTAAACAGAAGCAACCTTGATGCAAAAGTAGGTATATATTTCTGAAAATGTTTACATTTGCATAGCTATCTGTTAGTGATTAGTTTATCTTATTAATCTGATGCTACAGGTAATCCTGCAGCGTCTGAACACCTTGATTTAAATAATGAGAGTGTCTACGAAACTGAACTTGAGTGTCTTATATAAGATCATAAAGCTCGCCAGAAAAGTATCACATTTAATGAGATGATTTTCTGGCGAGCTCCATGGACTTTTTGAAAGATCCAGTTTATAACATGTGGGTTTCTGAAACTGAACTGAACTAGAAATTCTGGACCCATTTAATTGATCTAAAGTGATCCCTAATATCTCCAAAGCGAATTTGTTTATTTGCCTCCTTCTTTCCGTTTCGCAGTACAATTCCAATCACAGTGTTTGGGGCCTATCCGGCCAATAGGTGGCAGATTTGTTTGTTTGTGTGTAGGTCGTAATGTCTGGTAGGTGTGATTCAATATATATCTATACTATAATATTATAAAAAGATTTGTATTTTTGTATGTAACGAATAAACTTAAAACTACTGGACCGATTTCAAAAATTCTTTCACCGTTGGGCAGCTACACTATCCCCGGGTGACATAGGCTACTTTGTATCCTTCTATTCCGACGGGAACGCGAAATACGTGGGTGAAACCGCGAGACGTCCGCTAGTAAACAATAATTTTCTGTTACTACTACTATCGCTGAGGCACATAGGTGTATAATTCCGAAAGAAATGCACCGTTCTTGTGCGATTTATCATTAAAATGTTTCTGTATTTAAACAAAACACAAATGTAACGCAAATATTGACAAAAGACAGGGAAGTGTGACCAAGAGAGCAGACTATAGTGCCTTGAAATATTACGAAAAGATAAGATGATACGACATAATCAACAACAGGTTGCACAATAACAGACAGATTATTTTTCTGTACATAAAAGCTACCAACAAATGCTAAACTTCTTGTCTTATGGACATTTATATAAAAGCTCAACGTTGAGAAACAATTTCGCAAGGTATTTGACTCCGGCTAGAGGGGGCAATGGGATGAGTGCGGAAATAGCAGCGCGTCGTAATTTTAGTAGAATCGGGGCAACGCGGCCGCGGACAGAAATAGAGGCGGCGGCACACGCGTCTTCCCGCTGTCAATTTCGTCCGCATAGGGAGCACGATTAGCAGCACCGGCCACTCGAGCCGCGAGGAAGTGTACGGAGCCGCGTCCGACCTGCCGCCCACCGACGCCGCCGCTGGCGCCGCGAGTGCAGTGATGAGGAACAGTGCGCTGTTGCATAATTGTGAAAAATACCAGTGGAACTCAATTTAGTGAATATATAAAGTGTTGCACCAAACTCAGTTTCAATAAATACAAACGAGACAACGGCTGAGGTAAGGTACACAAATTTATCTAAACACGGATGCTATTAGAATGATGAGCTCTTATAGGAAGTCTATACCCATAGAATGTTCACAAATATAGCTACACTTACTAATTGTTATTTACATAGAGTGAACACACTTTCGATATTTTGGGATATGAGTGACGGAATATAGGTCGGCAAGGCGTCGACGGCGCGGCAACGCCCGCTCTATCCCGGTCACAGCTGCCGTTTGCAAATGTTAATAATATCGGTATATATTATGATCTAAATCTCAATTCCTAAATGCCTCTTAAATATTGCAAGAATTCGTAGTAGCTCAACCAGTCACTGAAACAAATAGGTACCTATTTGGTGCAGCTAGCCAAGAGTGTTTATATAAGTGCTAGGTAGGTTTGTTGCACTGTGAACGCTTTGTACGATACAAAACTATTTTAGCCGCAAACCACTTGTACAGACGGCAATTAGTACGTATTTCAGTCAAAGTAAAATGCAGTGAGAACCAGGCCATCCATCGATAGACTTATTTAATTAGGAAAGGAGTAAGTAAACAAAAAGTATTAGTAAATAAGGCAAAACAAGAAGCAAAAGGTTTAATTAAAAACTGTAACCCGGCTGCGGTTTCTTTTCTTTTTGGCTTTGTTATCCGGGCCATAATAACGAATCGATTAACACCTTATTCATCAAAATCTGATGAATAGTTTAGGCGCTACGGAGGAACATAAGTAAATACAAACATACACATATACATACATACATAAACTGCTAAAATCATATCCCTTCATTTTGGCTTCGCCTTAGTCGGGTAAAAACAGTGAAGCTGTTATTCTATTTACTCCTAGCGTTATGTTCTCAACTCCCGTAAGGTACAGTATTCTGTGCATTCCCAGAGATGCTGAAGGGTCGTGGGCGCGAGCCGCGCGGCGTGACGTCGCCGCCGCCGGCGCACCTCGCCGGCATCGTGCGCTGGCCTGCGGCTGCGGGCGCGCGGCCCCATGTACAGGCGCCGGGGGCACCGCGCCAAGCCACTCCGACGATGCACCGCGCGCCTCTGGCCAGGCCCGAGCCCGATTACGAGGTCGTGGAGTTCCCGAGTGACCAATATGTCAATGCTAAGATACAGCCGCCACCGCCACCGCCGCCGCGACCTCCAACAGGTTGGTAAAATGTAAAGTTCTTGCAACAAAAGTGAGAGCTATCGCAAAGAACCCTATTCAAAGTCATTACTGATTGAGGACTGAGTCTCACAAAATACCTGGACACGATATCAAATACAAATTAACAATTTATATTATTTGGTAAAAAGGAGTTTAAAAGATAATGTAGGTTTCTCTATGTGGTCGAGAAAAAACACTCGATTGTATCCTCGATCTTTTCCTATGTATATATATGCATGTACAGGACTCATACAAATCATCCAGTTGGCAGTCCATAGTTGTAGGCACAGAACATATATACCCTTTGCAGGACACATGTTAGATAAAAAACTTTTTTGCAAAAAAATACTACCGACTTCCAAATGAAAAACTACAAAGTGAAAAATAACTTAACTTTTGGAAGTCGGTGTCTTTCGTAGGAACCATTTTTTTGTGATATGGACACCGACTTCCAAAAGTTAAGTTATTTTTCACTTTGTAGTTTTTCATTTGGAAGTCGGTAGTATTTTTTTGCAAAAAAGTTTTTTATTTTTCCCTTTTTAGTTTTACCTACCTAATAGCAAGTTGTTTACTATGGTCCCTTTAACTCCAGATTAGATTAACCGAATAACATGAAACTTGAACTTAACCGGTGAAATGAGAGATCTGCGTACCCCTTTAGAGCGTACTGGCGTGATGTTATGTTATAAAATGGTATAAACAACAAACAGACATGCGATTGCAGCAATCCCGAGAGTTTTGCCGTTATTTATTAAAGAGTTCTGTTGTGTATCTCCGAAGTTCTTCATCAGACGTTCACCAAATTAAAATGGGACCAATTTCGAAACATACTCTTTCAAACAAAAAAAGAATTTTCAAAATCGGTCCACAATTAACGGAGATATCGGTGGACATACATAAATAAAAAAATAAAAATAAAAAAACATACAAGAAGTCGAACATAGAACCTCCTCCTTTTTTGTAAGTTGGTTAAAAATGACTGCCTGCTAAACAGCCATGTAAAGAAAAAAGGAACATCGGCCTATTTATGCATGAAAACAATGTGAATATGCGGTATTTTTAACCGACTTTCCAAAAAAGAGGAGGTTCTCAATTCGACTGTATTTTTTTTTTTTTTTATGTTTGTTACCTCAGAACTTTTTACTGGGTGAACCGATTTCGATGATTCTTTTTTTATTTGAAAGCTGGTGCTTGTCATGTGGTCCCATTTAAATTTCATCAAGATCTGATGAAGAAGTTTGGAGATATACATCAGAACTCTTCAATAAATGACGGCAAATCACTCGGGATAGCTGCAATCGCATGTCTGTTTATTGTTTTTACCATTACATAACATAACATAACATCACACTAGTACGCTCTAAAGCAGTACGCAGGTGTGAACAGTTAACCCTGGTATACTCTCATTCCACCGGTTTTGTTTAAGATTCATGTTATTGTGATAATCAATTCTGGCTTCACTTTGGGCATTATAGGTACCTAACCTATAGAACTGGTCCATTATGTAACAAAACTAAAAAGTGAAAAATAAAAAAAAACTTTTTACAAAAAAATACAACCGACTTCCAAATAAAAACACTACAAAGTGAAAAATAAATTCAATTTCGGAAGTCGGTGTCAAAAAACGAAGAAACGAAAACAGGAACACCGACTTCCGAAATTGAATTTATTTTTCACTTTGTAGTGTTTTTATTTGGAAGTCGGTTGTATTTTTTTTTATATTTTCCTGTGAGTTTCCGTGCTCGATTTACATGAATTAAAAGTCTAGTTTGGAAGATGATTAATTTTATTAAATTTTAGTTTTGGTCAGATTAGCCTTTTTTGCTTAAGGCGACAGTTTATGTGTGTATACTTTACCCCAGGTCACCCGGTTGACGCAGGCGCATCGTGCGGCCTATGCGGAGGGGGCGGGGCGCGCGTGCGCTGCGCTGAGTGCGGCCGGCGCGCGTTGTGCGCCTCCTGCGACGACATGTACCACCGCCACCCCAAGCGGAGACATCATCAGCGACAAGTCAGAAACAACTCTTTGAATATTTCAGATCTGAAGCCTTTCTATGACGTATTAAAATCATATATAGATTAATTGTGAAAAAAAGACGGACCATACAGGACAAATGCTATAGCATATATTCTTTTTCACAACGAAATCACGGTGGCATTGATACGACATAGTACGGATCCAACTATAAGTTCCCAAATTTATAGTTTGGAACATGCCCTAAAGTTTCTCGTTCTATATAAAACAGGGCAAATCCTCCAGCCACATACTGTCAGACGGGTGTTACGACTGGTGGGCTACTTCCCGGCGATTCTTGTCAGATTTTAGGAGTTAAATGCACGTATAACTCGCGTTTATGCTGTAAAGACGTCCATCTTTATCTAATAAGGTTAAAGATAAGACTGCACTGAGCAGCGCTGCCCCGAAAGGCCCGCAGCCTAATTGCGTAAGTGAATTCAGCAAAGGAAACAATCTGTTTCTTTCCCAAAAACGACATTTTGTATTGCGAAAAGTCGTTTTTGGGAAAGAAACAGATTGTTTCCTTTGCCGAATTTACTTACACAATTAGGCTGCCGGACTCCGCACCACATGTTCTATCTTCGATTCACTGCAGTGTAGTACCGCTCGGTGAGGTCGTACTTAGGTACATATAATGTTTGGCACATTATATCGCTAACGAGAGCAGGATATTTTGGCAGGCGTAAATAATATTTTTTGTGTTACAGGCATTATCACCATCTCAGTTACGCGAAGAACGGCCGCCACTTCCACCAAAGGCAGCGCCACCTGTCCCGCCGCCACGTAAACACAAGGTATTTATTTATTTATTGATAAGAGGTATTTTAAATAGGTATTTAGTAATTCCATGTGTGTATTCTAAGTCAATATTGTTAATACTTAAAATTGTCGTGTTACAGATGAGCGGCGACCGAATGAGCGCTAGTCCCAAACCACCCGTAATGGACCAACGGCGAGCTACTCTCAACTCACCCCACCATATGTCTATGATGATGGGCACACATGGCCAGACCCCCACTCTGCCACCCGGCAATCATATATCGCCTCAACAAGTCCAACACGGCATGCATCAGCAGATGCCTTTACATCTTCAAACCAAAATGACTACAACACCCACACCGAACCATCTCGGCAGTATGCCATTTCTACCCACAAACATGCATGTAACCCCGTCTCAGCATGGACCTACCCAGGGACAGTCCAATACTCTTTCCCACATGAATGCAGCAGCTTGGAATCGCCCTCGGGGTTCTCTACAAGGTTTTGGAGTACATCCGAACATGGTAAATTGACTTTGTGTATTTATTTAAATGGCAACATTTTAGCTTTAACAAAAACAAAATTAACATTAATTTTTAGGCTGTACAGGCCGAGCAATGGGAAAATCCCGAGAACATGGCGCCCACGATGCAAGGTTGGGGACGCCCCCTACGTCGGGGTGCGTCGGTGCTCGAACTAAGCGGTGGTGCAGCCACTGGGTGCGCCGGCTGTGCGCACTGCGCCCCCATGCCATGGCGGTACGGCAGCTGCGCCAGCCTCGACCACCCCTGGGCCAACACAAACCCAGGGTGGTCGCCCGCATGCTGTACTCCTAGCCACCCCACTCACATGCAACCGCATCCACATATGCATCCACCCCAAACTCCACAACCTTACAGGAGAGGTAAGCAGTATTTAAATATGATATTACAGATAGATAAAATTGGTTTAATAAATAATTATACATCCGATTTACAAATTAAATTAGACACTGGACTTGCATTTTCAGCTGACAGTCGTACAGTTTCTCGCGCTGCATCGCGCGCTGGGTCACGGGCAGCGTCTCCCGCGATGAGCGTGCGGTCCCGTACGTCTCGGCGAATGAAGCACCGCACGCCATCACCGCCGCCACTTCCATCAAGTGATGCCGATTCGGAGAGCGAAAGCGAGAGTGACCATGAGCCTCCTAGTAAACCACAAGAAAAGCATGAAGATTCTCTTGGACCTGCCCCTCCGCCGCCGAGCTCGACCTGGCAGTGCGAACACTGCACCTATGTGAACGAGCCCGGAGTTCGAGTGTGTGCCATCTGCTGCCGTACTCCCGTCACTGTTCCCAAGCCGATCACAAAGGATATTAGTGAGAATGTTGAAAGACTGAAAATCACACATAAACAATCCCCGTCTCCTGCACGTGTTACGGAGGAGCCCCGATTTGAACGAGGTTAGTTTGATTATATTTATTATTGTTATCTCTTACAGAAATGGTATAGGTAAACTGAATGTACGTTACTGGGTACATAATTACTCGAAGTGAGATACTTACAGAATTTATGCAACATTCTTAGAAAATGCTTTAAATTATTGTATTAATTTGCAGAGGTCGAAAAACCGAAAAAGAATTCTAAAAAAGAACGGACTTCAACTGGATGCGGGCCATCACCACCTCGAGAAGGAAATACTTCTAAGAAAACAATAAACCGACTCGTGACGCCGACGAGAGAATCAAATACAACCAACAATCATAACAACAAGTCGCAAGGACGGCATGATATGGCCGTTGGTCCTTCACCACCGCGAGATGTTCGAAATGGCACTAGATCGGACATGAGTACAGAGATATCTCCGTCAAGAGATACTAATAAAACAATGCGCGTTTCCCCTTTTCGTGACAGCAGAGACTCGTCGCGGCCGGAAGTTCCAAAGCGGCACAGTATATCTGTAGGGCCCTCACCGCCCCGAGACAATGCTTACGTTAACGCACCGCTGCAAGATCCTTCACCAAATGTCCAAAAAAAGTCCACTGGGACATCTCCACCTCGAGACGCCGTCGTTGAGCGGCACTCTTCATCGTTAGCAAATAATAGGAGTAACGTGTCCAATACCGGTACATCTCCACCTCCTCAAAGTATCTCTACGCAGGTGAGCCTATACGTTTTCCTCTATCTATCTACTATATGTTAGATATAACCGTAAAGCGCTTATTACCCGGCTGCAAGGAAAGGGCTGTATGTATGTATGTAATATTCTTTATTACCTCGTATCTTCTTAACCACTTGACGGATTTGTATAATTAATACATCGTTAGATAGGTCTTCGCCGCCCAAGTGTTCTTAGATAAGTGTCGTTAAAAACTTAATTCAAAAAATAAAAAAACCCGACTGCTTCAAAAGCGAACTAAAAAGTCGTAAACAAGGAAAAAATCATGCTGTGCAGTTGAAGGATACATATTCGCGGGCTGGCTGACCAAAATCTGGTGTATCCTCCGCCTGCACAGCATGATATTTTCCTTGTTTACGACTTTTTAGTTCGCTTTTGAAGCAGTCGGGTTTTTTGATTTTTAACCGACTTAGCAAAAAGGAGGAGGTTCTATGTTCGACTACTGTATGTTTTTTTTTTTTTTTTTTTTTTTTTTTATGTATGTTCACCGATATCTCCGCCAATTGTGGACCGATTTTGAAAATTCTTTTTTTGTTTGAAAGAACATGTTTCGAAATTGGTCCCAGTTTAATTCGTTAAAGATCTGATGAAGAACTTCGGAGATATACAACAGAACTCTTCAATAAATAACGGCAAATCATTCGGGATTTCTTCAATCGCATGTCTGTTTATTGTTTATACCATTTCATAACATAACATCACGCCAGTATACTGAAAGGGGTACGCAGAACTCTAATTTCACCGGTTATGTTCAAGTTTCATGTTTTTCGGGTAATGTGTTCTGGCGTAATAGGTACTTACTAAACAACTTGCCTATTAGGTAGGTAAAACTAAAAAGGGTAAAATAAAAAACTATTTTGCAAAAAAATACTACCGACTTCCAAATGAAAAACTACAAAGTGAAAAATAACTTTATTATTGGAAGTCGGTGTCCATATCGCAAATAATTGGTATCTACGAAAGACACTGACTTCCAAAAATAAAGTTATTTTTCACTTTGTAGTTTTTCATTTGGAAGTCGGTAGTATTTTTTTGCAAAAAAGTTTTTTGAATTAAGTTTTTTTATTTATAACTTTTTAGTTAGTTTTTTTCGAATAAGATACATTTAAACATATAAGTGTTATATATTTTTGAAATCACCTCTTAAAACCCTTTATTTTGATACCCCACACGATGGGATTGGAAGAAAAAAAAAAATTGGGCCCCCACAATATGGCACCCAAAATCCGCCATTTTTCTATTATCCAATTTTAATGTAGCCTATGACACTCGCAGGGTTAAGACGCATCGATTGACGTATAAATCATCAAAATCGGCCATTGCGTTTGGTCTCTGGAACGCCACATAGGAACAAACATACATACATACATACATAGACTGATAAACACATTACCCTCCTTCGGCAGTCGGGTAAAAAAAAGGAACATGGCGGCTTTTGGGCGCCATATTGTGAGGGTTGCATTTTTTTTTGGTGATTGATAGAGGTGATTACAAAAATATATACCACTTCACATCATCAGCCTATTAATGTTCCCACTGCTGGGACACAGGCCTCCTCTATGTAAGAGGGAATGGGCCGAAATCCACCACGCGTGCCCAGTGCGGGTTGGTGGATGTCACATGTCTTCGAATTTTTAGTTCTCGACATGCCGGTTTCCTCACGATGTTTTCCTTCACCGTTTTGAGAGCAGTGGTGAAGAAATAATTTACACAAAGTAAAGAGCCTGCCTGGGCTCGAACCCACGACCTACAACTTGTAAGTCGCGGCCGATACCACTGGGCCACCACTGCTCTCATATACCACTTATATGTTTAGAAGTCATTCGAAAAAAAAGAATAGGTACCTAAAAAGTTGTAAATAAAAAAAGTTATAAAATCAAAAAAACCCGACTGCAAAGATGTAAACAAGAAGAAAATCATGCTGTGCAGTCGGAGGATATTTATAGTTTCGTCAGCCACCTCACGAATGTGTATCCTCCGCCTGCACAGCATGATTTTCTTCTTGTTTACATATTTGCAGTCGGGTTTATTGATTTTATTAACTTTTTAGTTTTTTAGGATAGTGCTTCATAGGAGAAGTGTCTCGATTCACAGAAGTGTGTAGTAAAATAGGTCAAAATCGAACGCTACAGTCAAGCGGATATCTATACATGTTATTCGTTCAATTAAACGTTGCAGACCTATGAAGTGCCGAACTCCACCGCTTGGGAACGCGCGCCTTCTGTTTCACGATCACGGCCGCGGAGACGATTTCGAGACGATAGCAGAAGAGAAAGATCACAAAGTAGGCATTCAATGTCCAGTGATACTCGCGTAAGTCACTCATTATATTACCGAATATATTCAAGTTAGAAGAAGTTATTTTGAAGTTTAATATTATCTATTCAGGAAAGCGATCGAAGCGTCCGAACAGCTGGCCCAGGAGGTCCCAGTAGATGGGAGTGGCGTGAACGTGACAGCAGCCCTGGAGCTGAATGGGGAGATAATCACAGCCGCCTGTCCCGACGCGCATCTCATTTAGATCTACGTCGCACTCGCCCGAATCGCCGATCTACCTATTATGGCTCTGAGGTACAAATCATTTACCTTAAGTATATCTTACACAGTTACCCCCAGAACAGCACTGGATAGATATTTAAACAAAGTACTATGAACTCGCCCGATTAGTATTTTTCTTCTCAGGCGGCATCTCCGGAACGACAGTCCACTCGGGCTATTTCACTGGAAGCTCTGGCTGGAGCGGGCGCAATGCGAGAAGCAGAAAGAGGAATGGAACTAGCTCAATTGATGGGTGAAGCTGAAAGGCTGGGTTTCAGCGCTGCCGAAGTGCAAGCAGCACTGACACAAAGTCCAGCATCACCATTAGCTTGGCTGCGTGAACGCTGGCCGAGTCTGTGCGCAGGAGTGCGCGCGGCCGCCGCCCGGCTCGCGCCGACCGCTGCCATCACAGAGTTGGAAGCCAGAGCCGCGCTCGCTAGACACAGAGGAGCTATGTGGCCGGCTGTGACAGAATGTGTCGATAGGCACAAACGACAGGTATCCAGAAATATATTTGATATGTTTAAATTCTTATCATACGGCATTTTTCCCTACAAACATAACAGCCTAGCCTAACATTATGGCGATGTTAGCGTGGCATCGGCCTTATTTTTTCCCTTGCCTTTAGTTTAAGTAAAGAATATATTGAAATAAAAAAAAACTGGCAAAGATAGTGTCGGACTTGAATATATAGGCGCCATTGCCTAAAAACGGAAACATTAAAAGTGTTGTTAAAAGGTCTGGACCTTATCTTCTAACCTTTTCAGACGGAGCTTATGGGCGTTGGAGAAGAAGGCAGGCTACGCGGCCACGTTTGGGGCTCCCCAGTGGGTGCAGACGACGACGCAGCTCCTCCTCGCTCCTCATCCCGCCACTCTCACCGCATGCGCGGTAATCTCAAACGAAACACAAACCAATAAAATATCGTTGCATTACAAGATCACACCATCATCGTACCACGTCATAACCTTCACTTTACATTTCAGCAGAAGATAGTTCAGATGAGTTTGAAGCACCGACACAGCCTAGATTTCAAGATGACGACTGGATGTATTTACCACTAAACATAAATGTGAATGATTACGAAAGAGAAGCAAACGTTTCAGAAAATACATTTACAGACCAGAAAATTGTCGAGAAAACAGGTGATGTAGCAAAAAAATTAAAAATGCTTCTCCAAGAAGCCGGAGTTCCTTCAATTGATGAAAACTTGCTTTTACAAGGGCTGCTATCTGGCAATACTTCATTCGAACCAGAAGCGAATCTCAATATAAGTCCAAAGACTCAACCGATTGATTTAATTCAATCTGAAAATGATTTTATAGATGCTTACAATGCCTTAACAAGGTCAAGTCCACTACCTAATATTAACAAAAAACCTAACGGTACTGAAATTCCAAAAGAAAGTAAATTAGTACTGCAGGATAACTTAAAAAAAAAGAAACAAAGTCCAAAAGTGAATAGATCTAATAATCATACGCCAGAACTGCCAGAAGAAAATCAAAATCGAGAGACGGTTAATATTGCACAATTGCCCCAAGTTCAACAAATAAATAATATACCTAGTAAAAACGAACAAACAGATATCAATATAACACAATCTGGCAACAAACTCTATCCACCAATAGACACACAACCTGGAAGCACTGTTTTACTTGTAGAAAATCAAAATACTTTGAGTGAAAGTATTTTAGAAAGTAATGGTAACCGCATTCCTAAAAATTTTAACAAATCAAAGGAAAATATATCCGACAATAGAAATCACAGACAAACAGATGAAAAATCCATCAATCTGACAGATATTGTGGATACCACGCAAAGACTTATTCAACAGATGAAAGAAGAAATTAATTCTGATATAAATTCCATTGACGGCAGAACTGTATCACAAAGTGAAGCTGAATCTAGCACCGATGAAACCAATGATGACCAGGAATCGAGCTATAGTGACACTGAAGAAAGGACAGACAACCTTACATCAGATGAAAAGGAAGTCACGAGTTCTGAAGAAGATGACGATCCATCTGAAAAACGTCAGGCATTACAGTATATAACAAGTTCTGAAGAAAATGAGAATTTTGAAGAAGCTTTAGACCATGTAGAAAACCAGTTAGACGATTTTAAACACGCGAACATTGAAATGCTCGATTCTATAGCGCGTACATTACAAGAAGAACATACTTTTACAGTCGAAGTAAATAAACCACAAGCACAAGAAGCTTTCAGACCTTTAAGAAAAGAAGATGTAAATAACAATGTGTTTATTAGCGTTAACAGTTTCGAAGAAATTTATGAAGAGCTTAATACTCACAATAATGTCGATCCAGTAGTTAGTAATGATCAAACAGTAAAAAATAATACAGAAGAAGATTTCACTCCCAAAAACCTTGAATTATTTGCAAGAGAGGCAATAATTTTATCCGCTGTGAAAACTGTGGCTCCGTCTAAGTTACTTTTTTCTGAAAATATCCACTCCGTTTTGAATGCCATATTAGAAACCGTAGAGAAAGAAGAGAATGATAATTCTATTAATGAACAAGATATTCATACACAACCAGAGGTTACACCTGAATCCGTTGTTATAGAAGTAAATACACAACCAGGTTTAGAACAAGCAGAATTTAATAAAAATAATTATTTTGAAAACCATTCTGAACAAATATTGCTTGTTGAAGAACCCCAACAAACTATTCCAGCCGCTCCATATGTAACATTAAACATTGAAGAAACTGACAGAAGCAATGTAAACTCAGTAGGAGATGATCATTCAGATTCAGAACAAGCAGATAATGCCAATAATGATAAAGAAAAGATTCCTGATCAGTTTTCAGTGGATACGCTACGTGATAACAGCAGTATTAAAAACTCTATAACCAATAAGTCTAACATACCTAAACTGATAAGAATCATACCTAATAATAAGCCAAAGAATGATAAAAACTCCCCTAAACTAATTGTCTCAAAGGTTCCAGTACGTCGAACGTCTATTAAACAATATCCTGCCCCCGCTCCTCCTAAATCTCACTTTGGTAACATTCAAAGTGGTCATGTAAAGCAATTACAAACAAGACTTTTTAATAGCAAGGCAATTCCTTCTCAACCTATTCCTACCACATCTGTGATTCCTGAGGAGAAACCAACCACTTCCACTTCAACGCTAAATAAAAAGAAACCAGCTCCTCCCCCGCCTTTAAAACATATCGGTGAAGAAAAGCTCTCGCCTCCTAAAACAACTACGCCACCAAAAGAAAAGAAGCCATTTTTCCGCGAAACCTGTCGTACGGAAGATGAATGGACCGATAGTGATTCAGAAGACTCACAATTAGTAATCATAAAGCCGACTGAAGAATCGATACATTCACCGCCATCACCGCCTCCACCTGTTACTGTCCGTAGAGTGTCTGGTCAAATCATAGATTTGGCTAAAGTCCGACTTCCAGAAGGTTCTCCAGAGGTAGGTTATGTTACATCTTACAAGACATTACTTTTACTTAAAAGGCATCCTAAAAGATTAAAATATTAATAAAAATCACATTTCAGAGGCAAGCGCGAATGCTCCTCGCAGAGGGCGCAACAGAAACATGGGAGCAAGCGCAGCTCGCAGTAGAGTTGATAACACAAGGCGCAGATCCGCCGGCTGCCCTGCTAGCTGCACTGGAATGCGTTGACCTATCATCTGCTCTAGCTTATTTATATCAAGATTGCGAGCTCTGTGCATCTCGATTACCAGAGCATGAGGTGATAAAGTAAAATAATATTTGAATTCTGATCAAGATTCAGTCACATAAACACGCATTTATAATTTTACAGATGGTGTCAATGTTGCGTTGCACTCATCGCTGCTGTCGGGAATGCGCACACCTCTATTTCACTGTACAAATAACGGAGAGAAGTATAGCTGATTGCGTATGTCCCTATTGTAAACTTCCGGAATTGGAAAGTCTACCTGAAGATGCCTGGCTTGAATACTTTGCTCATTTGGACATTCTTTTGAAAACTCTGCTTGAAACTGATGTGCACGAGTTGTTTCAAAGAAAGGTAAATAAGAACTTTACAATCATATTATGATGCTTTTGGTCTATTCATTTTGTTAGTCGACGATACAATTTAAAATATTTGCGTCGGTAATATAGAAGTGTAATTTTCAAGCGGCCGTGGGTGAGAGTTTATATACATTATGCACCAAGGGGATAAAGCAGTGTCTTACGTCACGGGTGGCATAATGAACCCTGAGCGTAACGAGGGACTGAGTTATATAGAGTCATGTGTGAAGTGAGGTGTTCAAGCTTAGAGTCCTGGGTGAAGCGAGAGGTTCAAGCTGTCCAATATGAAGAGCTTTACCCCATAGGAGCTTACTCTACTGTTCACACCTTCTCCGAGATTTATGCTGCTGTATATATCGATTTGAATATTGTGTTTGATATTTATTGTAGATCTGAGCATTGAATAAATGCACCAATGGCTGCTTGACATTTTGAGTTTCTGCTAAATGCTGGCATAAACTAAAAGGACGAATACAGACCGACCGACACAGTCTTGACTCCTACTTTTATTGTTCTCCATTGAAAAAAATCGTCGTAAGCTTTTTCGTATCTGTGTTATGATTTTTCCGGTAATAGATTTATTTATAAAAAGCGCCTATTATGATAAACTCTGGAGTAGAATCACTATCGCTAATTGAGATAATATGTACTATATCGCGCGACATTTTTTTTCAACACTTTACTGCAATAATTATTCACTGAAAATCACAACACCAAACATCGTCTTTTGTTACACGTTCTTTGAAATCGTACCTTTTTTTGAGTTCGGCTTATGTTAGTTCGATTTTTGAACAAACCTCTTGTTCGAAAACCGAGCTAGCATAATTTACAATGCCATTTAAGCATCTTTTTACCCGACTGCCGAAGGAGGGTAATGTGTTTATCAGTCTATGTATGTTTGTTCCTATGTGGCGTTCTAGAGACCAAACGCGTCGGCCGATTTTGATGATCCTTATGTCAATCGATTTGTCTAAACCTTGCGAGTGTCACTGGCTACATTCAAATCTATATATATAAAAGAAAGTCGTGTTAGTTACTTCACTTATAACTCAAGAACGGCTGAATCGATTTAGCTGAAAATTGGCAGGGAGGTAGCTTAGAACCAGGAGAAGGACATAGGGTAGGGTAGGGTAGGGTAGGGTAGGGTAGGGTAGGGTAGTGTAGGGTAGTGTAGGGTAGTGTAGGGTAGTGTAGTGTAGGGTAGGGTAGTGTAGGGTAGGGTAGTGTAGGGTAGTGTAGGGTAGTGTAGGGTAGTGTAGGGTCGGGTAGGGTAGGGTAGTGTAGGGTAGGGTAGTGTAGGGTAGCGTAGGGTAGTGTAGGGTCAGGTAGGTTAGGGTAGGGTAGGGTAGGGTAGTGTAGGGTAGGGTAGGGTAGGGTAGGGTAGGGTAGGGTAGGGTAGGGTAGGGTAGGGTAGGGTAGGGTAGTGTAGGGTCGGGTAGGGTAGTGTAGGGTCGGGTAGGGTAGTGTAGGGTAGGGTAGGGTAGGGTAGTGTAGGGTAGGGTAGGGTAGTGTAGGGTCGGGTAGGGTAGGGTAGTGTAGGGTCGGGTAGGTAGGGTAGATAAATGTTTGGTCTTTTTATGGCAAAACAAAGTTTGCTGGGTCAGCTAGTTAAATATAAATACAAGAAAATAGAAAATCAGGATTTTGGGCGCTATATTGTGGGGTACCACTTTTTTTCTTCCAAACCCTTCGTGTATCAAAATAAAGAGTTCAAAAATATTTAACACTTATAGATTTAAATGCCCCTAATTCGAAAACGAAATGTTAACTAAAAAGATATAATATAAAAAGTTCATTAAAAAAATCAAAAAACCCGACTGCTTGAGAAGTGAACTAAAAAGACGTAGGTAAACAAGAAGAAAATCATGCTGTGCAGTCGGAGGACACATCTGGTTTTAGTCAGCCAGCTCGCGAATATCCTCCGACTGAACCGTTTTTTTGGCAAGGACACTACCAGTAGAGTCGTTTACACTTAACGACACTACCAAGCTTATTTTGGATTAAATTGTGCATTCAACAAAGCAAAGTTCAGAAATATAATTCTGTAACTATTACTAGTTAGTGAAGGATATGGGAACTGCTGGAACGATCGGGAGCACAATAAAACATGGACTTTACTGATAGACGTATATTCGGAGACTGCGCGTGGCTCGTACGTACTACGTCAACTTAATTCTAAATACCCACTATTACAAATATATTACACCTCCACCACAATACAACAGTACCCTATATAATAACACGATAAATAAAAACCAACTTAATTTAAACTTAAAATAATTCTTAACTAGTTACACAATTTTAAATCTATCTACTGGCTTACGTGTCCGCTTAGAGTAACGATTCTCTGGCAGCGGAGATTGTGGTATTAAATTGACCAGAGCATCTTCAGGAGTTTTATTGTCCGGGTTTGGACTTGCCCCCTTATCCCTGGTAGTCGCTTCTGGTGAGGCTACCTTTACTACCCGTTCTAAAACCTCGCTCAGTGGCTCGACCACACTCTCTCCCCCATGATCTGTACTGTCCTCAGTCTCTGGACAGGTAACATCAGAAAGGCGTGACCTGCGGCGCATTTGATCTACATGTCTTTTTAGTGATTGACCATTATCCTTTGCCACTGAGTATCTACGGGCACTGTCTACCCGTTCTACGGTACCTTTCACCCACCTATCACTGACACCATACTCACGAGCCCAAACTGTGTCACCCTCCCTGAAACTGCGGTCTGTTCCTCCCGCGAATTCCCTTTGCCGTCTCTGGGCTTGATGTACTCTGTCTTTGGTGACTTGGTCGGTACGCAATAAATCAAGTCTGGAGCGTAATGGACGTCTCTGCAACAGCATAGCCGGGGTTTCCCCTGTAGTGCTGTGCACTGTGTTCCGGTACGCTAACAGAAATGTTTGTAGTGCGGTGTCGACATCAACACAATCCCTATGCGCTTTCTTAATAGCCCGCTTGCAAAGCTTGACCGCATTCTCTGCAGCCCCGTTTGGTGATGGGTGGTAGGCTGGTGAAAAAAACTGTTTAATGCCGTTGTTTTTTAAGAAGGTTTTAAACTCTATACTAGTGAATGGTGGGCCCTGGTCAGATACTAATTCCTCCGGCAACCCAAACCTTGCAAATGTAGCTCTTAATACCTTTATAACATTTGACGCATTAGTTCGTGTCATCTCAAACACTTCTAACCATTTTGAAGTAGAATCAACAATGACTAAGAAGGTAAGACCCTTATATGGCCCTAGAAAATCGATGTGAACCCTTGTCCAAGGGCGCGCGTGATACTGCCATGGCTGTATCGGGGCCCGCGGTGGCGCATCCGCCTCCGCCGCACATGTCTCACATTGTTTACATAATGCTTCCACGGCAGCGTCAATATTAGGCCACCATACATAACTACGTGCCAAGCTTTTTGTTTTTACGATACCCATGTGACTGCTATGAAGTTGTTTTAAAACATTACTCTGTAACGAATTTGGTATAACCATACGGTAACCCCACATAATACAACCACCTTCCGTATATAACTCATTACGCCTCATAAAGTATGGTTTGATACTTTCTGCATCTTCACTGGTTGTTGGCCACCCGGATTGTATGTAAACAAAAACCCTACTTAAAACTTTATCTACAGCCGTTGCTTTCCTAACGTCTTGGCTCGTAATTGGTAAATAATTTTCAACGAAATTTACATAAGTTTTTTCTTTTTCTAATGCTACATTTTCTTTACAACCTTTGTATGGCAGTCGTGATAATGCGTCGGCACAATTCTTACTCGAAGAAACATATTCGATGTCGTAGGTATATCCAGCCAATAACACCGCCCAACGCTGTAACCTAGACGCGGCCATTACTGGAATACCGACTTTATCACCAAAAATATAAGTGAGGGGTTTGTGATCGGTTCTTAATATAAATTTACGACCATAAAGATATTGATGAAATTTACGTTCGCCGAACACAATAGCAAGTGCCTCGCGGTCTATTTGCGAGTAGGCCCGCTCGGCTTGCGTGAGCGAGCGCGATGCATACGCCACGGGACGCTCGCCCCTTGCAGTTGTGTGCGATATCACAGCACCTACGCCTACACTGCTCGCGTCTGTTGTTAATATTATAGGTAACTCCGGTGTGTAGTGCATTAGCACTTCACTGCATGTTAATAAATGCTTCACCTTACTGAACGCATCTTCACATTCTCTATTCCAGCTATACGGGGTTCCAGCTTTAAGCAACTTATACATAGGCGCTAGAATTGTACTAACATTTCTAATAAATTTGCCATAGTACATCACCATACCAATAAAAGCTCTTAGTTCCGAGATATTCGTGGGAGCTGGAGTTTTAACTATAGCTTCTACTTTGTCTGCGCACGTGTGAACCCCTTCTTTACTAATCGAGTGACCTAGATAGTTTACTGATTCAGCAAAAAATACACATTTGTCTTTTTTTACTTTAAGCCCGTATTTGTGCAAGCGATCAAATACTTTGCACAAGTTACGCATGTGTGCTGCGTTTGTGGGTCCCGTTATTATAATATCATCTAAAAAGACTCCCACATGCGGCAAATCTGCAAACAACTGCTCCAAATGCCTTTGAAAAATGCCCGGACTTGATGCTAACCCGTATACTAGCCTATTATACATAAATAATCCTTTATGAGTGTTAATTACTGTGTACTTTTTTGTTTCATCCAGCTCAAATTGAGCGTATGCCTGCGAAAGGTCAATTTTACTGAAATGCTGGCCACCCTTTAAACGAAGTAGTACTTCCTCTACTTTTGGCAACGGATAACGGTCAACTTCTATAACTTTGTTCAAGGTTAATTTGTAATCTGCGCAAATTCTAATGTTACCGTCCTTCTTGACGACCGGCACGATGGGTGTTGCCCAGTCAGAACGCTCCACAGGAGAGAGAATGCCGTCGCGCTGTAGCTGGTCCAGCGCGCGCTCCACCGGCTCGCGAAGCGCGTACGCCAGCGGGCGCGCGCGCATGAACACGGGCCGCGCCCCCTCGCGCACGCACACGCTCACCGTGCCGCCGGTGAACCGCCCCAGCCCGTCCGCGAATACTTCACAGTATTTGGTACTGAAAGCAGCCACATCAAATACATTGTTTTTGTACATCACAACATCATTACTATTACAATCATAGGTTACTGTAGGTAATTGTATTTTTAGTTCTGCCATCCACTGACGGCCTAATAGAAGTGTTTTGCCATTCTCCACAACATATAAATCTAATTGCTTATGCCCATTTTTATATTTCACTACTGGTTGTATAACTCCCAGAGGTTTAACTAACTCGCCGGTATAATACTTTAGTATTAAATTACTAGGCTTAAGTTTTACATCGTTAAACAACCTTCTATAACATTCCCAGCTAATGCATGACACCGCACTGCCGGTGTCACATTCCATATTAATGTCAATACCATTTACATTCAGTTCGACGTAAATAGGACTACACTGCGTCGCTGATAATTTACAAACATCAACAACTATTACCTCATCGCTCTCCGCACCGTCACTTTCTTTGGGATATTTTATTTGAAGCGTGTCTATATCCACGTTGTAGTGCTCCGATAAATTCGGACACATACGTCGCAAATGTCCAACTTGGTTACAAACTCGGCAAACATAACGACCGAACTTGCACTTGCTTGCATCGTGACGCGCGCCGCACACTCGACACTGCTGTTGCTGCGCACGCTCACCCAGCTTCATGGGTGCGGCCGCTGCCAATGCGCGCGCGCCGCGCCCCCATCCGCTAGACGTCGTAGTATTGAACGGTGTTGTCGCTCCGCGGACGTCACGAGTGGCCACCGCCGCCGTACCCTTCCGCCGCGAGCCTGCTGACATCGCCTGACACGTCACCGACGTCGTGGATGCACCTTCGCTTCTTAACCCGCTCTGGCCTTCAACGGCCGCTGCGTCTTTTTCTGCTGCCTCCATGCTAACTGCTATCTTATACGCCTTTCCGAAGTCCAGATTACTTTCGGCGAACAATCGTTGTCGTATACTTTCGTTTGTTATGCCACAAACTAGCTGATCTCTCAAGCTCTCTTCCAGCCAGGACCCGAAATCACATGTTTTGGACATTTTCTTTAAGATAGCCGCGTATTCCGATATAGTTTCACCTTCTTTTTGTTTCCTATGTCGAAATTTGTATCTTTCTGCCAACTCACTTGGCTTTGGTTGCAGGTGTTTTTCCATGACGTCAACGATTTGTGCTAACGTTTTACTTTTTGGTTTAACCGGCGTACACAAATTAACCAAAAGTTCATAACACTCCGCCCCCATCACTGTTATTAATGTTGGCACTTGTAATTCGTCAGGGATCTTGTTGACTAAAAAATATTGTTCCAAACGTTCCACGTACAACCGCCAATCGTCACTGTGGACTTTGAACTCTGCAATTTTACCGATCGACATTTCTAGTTAATTTGATGCTGCTGTTCTTATTTACTTATTTAGTATTGCACGAATCACGCGTAGAATCGTCTGTTCTCGTCGCCACTGAAGGATATGGGAACTGCTGGAACGATCGGGAGCACAATAAAACATGGACTTTACTGATAGACGTATATTCGGAGACTGCGCGTGGCTCGTACGTACTACGTCAACTTAATTCTAAATAATATATAATATATTACAGTTAGCTTAGTAAATCATGAAATAAAAGTAGGTAATCACAAACTTCAGAAATGGTACTCTTTATTTATTACTAAAAAAAAACCAAACACTTATTTAGGAAAAAAAACAAGTGGAAATACTACATATTCCACGTTAGGCATCCGCTTAAACGGCACCTGTGTGAATGGCACCTAAGGTATTTCTTATACAGCACCCATCGATATTTTTCGCAGGTTCCATTAGTGTTTTTTTTTTTTATTTATAATTGCCGAACACAAATACGAAAAAGTATACCTGTATTCTAATGAAATATAAATTCAGTGTAGATACGAGAATGAACATTTCAAATATCCAATAAATATTGTTTACAGTTACGAGACCGAACCTTGGCCCGTGATCCAAACTTCAGATGGTGTATGGAATGTTCTTCAGGATTTTTTGTTCATCCGAAACAAAAGAAAATACGCTGCCCAGAATGTCGATCTATAAGTTGTGCGTCATGTAGAAAACCGGTAAGCTTCACTTAAATTTGTTTGGACAATCAATTTTACAACCTAACAGAGCTGATTTTATTAAAGAGTTGGTGAACTTTAAATGCATATTTTTTACAGTGGAATGCTAACCACGAAGGACTGAGTTGTGAACAATATACTGCGTGGTTGGAGGACAACGATCCTGAGCGGTCGGTCACTGCAATACAGCAACATTTACGGGACAATGGACTGGAATGTCCACGGTGTCATTTTAAGTACTCCCTCTCCAGGTAAATACATACCAACTACCTACATAATCAGCCTATTTAACCACTTCTGTCTGGGACAGGCCTCTTTTCTATGAGAGGAAGTGGCGTGATCCACCACGCAGGCCCATTTAGGATTGGTGGATGTCACTGTTCAAATCGACGAAAATAAAAAAATTCTTCACCTTTTTGTGAGCTGTAATGGTGGTGAAATAAATTACACAAGTAAAACACCTGCCTGAGTTCGAACCTACGATATACAACTCATAAGCCGTGACCATTGGCCCACCAGCAGTGGTGGCGCCACACGTGTGTGATTATTATGCAAGCTTTGCAGTAAGCGGTAACGGATATCTAAATTTGAAATTAAATTTAATTTCAGGGGAGGCTGCATGCATTTCACATGTACTCAATGCAAATACGAGTTCTGCTATGGTTGCGGAAAGCCTTTCACAATGGGCGCACGGTGTGGGCTGAGTGACTACTGCGCAAAGTTGGGACTACACGCGCATCACCCTCGAAACTGCCTCTTTTATTTGAGGGACAAAGAACCACACGAGTTACAAACTTTACTTCAGGTAAATCAACCTCAATAAATTTGCCTAGCCTTTACTAAACTATTTTGGGATTGTGGGATCAAATACACTGGCCTTCAAACTTATTGGCTACTTAACTTACTAGCAAAAACTCAAACAACAATTAGAAGTATGTTATAAGCCATTACCTACATTTTATTAACTGGTATTGCCTCCTACTCCTCTAATTAGGTGCCTACCTATAGCTTCGAGCCGGTTTGGCATACTGAAGACGATGTTTTGGTGGCGATGATGGGAATATCTTTTTTTTAAGTAAAAAAAACCTCACTAATGTAGGTATCCTGTGTCAGTACCTGGGCGACCGAGCTCTGCTCGGGTGAAAACGACGTTTTCTAACAATGAAACCTAGCTAGATCGATTTATCGCCCCCGAAGCCCCCTGCACTAAATTTTATGAAAATCATTGGAGCCGTTTCCGAGATTCAGATTATATTTATACAAGAATTGCTGGTTTAAAGGTATTAGTTTTTTTTTTTTTTTACTTTTAAATTTTAATTTATGTGACGTTCATAAGTGCCGTTTATTGGCCTAATTGAATAAATACATTTGACTTTGACTTTGACTTTTGACTTTCAAAGGAAGTTGATGAAATTTTCTGAATCGTTCTTTATATCAAAGCTCTGAATTTTTATAATTTAGGCGAAATTGCAATTTCAAAAGTGTGGTACCTACTAAGTTTTGAAGGCCAGTGTAAGCCGTTGCATAGGTAATTAAGTGTTCGGGGTAGGTACCTACTACCTACATTCGTGATTTAGGTTGGCGTGCAATTGAGATATTCTGGAGGCACAAAAGCAATACAATCACCGACAAAGTAAAAAGTAGGAGTCTACGGTTCTCTTTTTTTAGATGAACAACGTCACATATGAAATAAACGCAGCGGAAGGCAGTGCAGGGCGATGTCCTGTGCAGTTGCAACGAGAAACACCGACAGGGCTGATAGACGGCACGTGTGGCAATGAAGCACCCAACAACTATGCAGGGCTCTGCAAGTGAGTATTACAGGTCTGGGACAAGGTAAACGACAAGATACGATACCCACGGAGGCCACGGAATATATGGTTACCAATCTATAAACCGGTAGATAAGTTTAAATAATCCACTCCGATTCCAATCCAGCCAATCACTAGGTACCTACCTATGTCCTATCAATTCAACCCGTAACTTGGCTAGCCTCAGCAGTCGCGCTACACTTTGGTCACAATACAAATATGGACAAACAGTACGGAAACTACCTACAAACGCTCAAAATGACACACTCACACAAACATACGCATCGACGAGACCCCTAAGCGTACTGTTCGTCCATATTTAAACTGTGCTTTGGTTGACAAGTCAAACCTTGACAGGAATAACATAACCCGCAACAAAGAATCTCCTAATCCATTGATACATAAGGTTGTAAAATTCGTCTTCGCAAAATGTTGTTGTATCGGTTTGTTCTCATAGATCCCAGGGACCACAGGGGTTGCGTGGTCGCTGCCCTTTCCTTATAGAAAACAATTGACGCGCGAACACGCTACCATATTTTGTTCCTTGACACCGGAAAGCTTCCTCTGTCGACGCAAGTTGTATTGAAATGTTATTATAATAAACCATAGTTACAGATGCCAACGTGACGACGAGAGGTCTATGTCAAGCAGTGGACATCTTTCGGCTGGAAAATGATGTGAGACTCCTAGGCTGAGCAAAGGTGTTTTCAATATGTTTGACGGTCGAGGCGAGCGAGGCGATGAGTGAGGCATGTGCTTGCAGGAACCATTACCTGGAATACCTGAGTCGGTTGGTTCGTCGATGCAGCATCGACCCGCTTCCGATCCTGGGGGTGGACGACCTCGAGACGCTGGTGAAGCGCGCCGCGCTCCGGCCGCCGCCTCGGCCCTACGGCACGCTAGAGGGCCTCTACAAGCGGGGCCTCGTGGAGGTGTGTTGACCACGGCTGTACTTGCAGGACGCACTACGTGGAGTACCTGGCGGGGCTGGCGCGCGGGCTCGACCCCATCCCCATCATGGACGTGAGCGAGCTCGTGGCCGAGCTGCGGCGCCGCGCGCTGCCGTTGCCCGAGCGCGGGCCCTGGGATACTGACCCCATCTATGCCGGGATGTGCTCGGAGGTACAGGCAGCGACTGCCTTCGTTACCTAACCAATCAATCAACCAACTATTTTACGCCTTTTCTCAACAGACGTTGGGGTCGGCTACCGGTCTAACCGGATGTAGCTGAATACCAATATTTCTTGACCTAACCATGGACATTCAGCTAATACTTACCAATGAGATAGAAAGTGTGTCAACGTATCTAATCTTTTAATTCCGCATTGTGGCACAAAAGGACTGTTCACAACATCAAGTCATGAATTCTCTTTAATTATTTTTACTGGTTCGTCTGGTAAAAAATATGAATATTTTATTGGAATTTAGTCGGCGACCAATTTGTTGTTGTGTTGTGTTGTTGAAATATATTCTTCTACCATCATATCTTACTTAACCAGAATCAACGATGTAGGTACAGTGAAACGCATATCAATCCCAGTGGTAAAAATGTATCATTGACAGCGCCTTTTCTTCCTAGTAAGAGCGATGTACTATTAGTCATAAAAGATACGTTGATCTCTGTGACAGCTGTCAGTATCAATGCAGTAACAATAGCGCTTGACATGCTAACAATAACGTATACGTCAGTTTGACATATGTCGCAGAGATCAAGCTATCTTTTACGAAGTATAGTGCACCAGTGACTGATGTCCGTTTGTCTGTACAAGACTATCTTCAAGCAGCATTATGGCGCGTTTACATTAGGTCGGCCACCGTATACGGCGACCGCTTTCGGTTGAACCGGATCGGTTAACCGAATTGGGCTGTTTACATTAAGTCGGTCACCGAATACGGCGACCGCATTCAGCCGGGCTCCTCCTCCGGGACACTCGTGTTGAAAGCATCATGCGTATTTGATGCCTCACTTAATTTTGGTCGGCCATTTATGCAAAAACGCACTCCAAAAAAAACTTACAATATTAGAGGAGTGCGCCGCCCGCGCTCTTCGATATAACAATGCGTGGCGCGTTTCAACAAGTCAGCCGTGTTCGGTCGCCGAAAATGGTCTGCGGCCGAATACTGCTAACCGAAAACCTGTTTACACAAGTCGGTGACCGAATACGGGCTGTGGTCGAATACGGCTAACCGAAAACCCGTTTACACAAGTCGGTGACCGAATACGGGCTGCAACTGAATCGGGCAAAACGACCTACTGTAAATGAGCCATTAGTTTATAATAGGTACCGAATAATTTTAAGCGATATAATAAAAAATGAATGATAAGTTCTGTAAAGACCAGAATTTTATAAAATTGGGTATATACGATACCATACGATATTCTGCCAGTGTTAGGATCTTTTCAAGATCTCGATCTATGGAAAGTCCCTTTAAAGTTATTCAAACTTTGCCATACAAGTGTAAAAAGATCAGGGACAGAACTCTACAATCTATACTGCTGACTACTCGGTCAACATAACCGAGCACCTGAAATGTCAAACTGCCCCACCCCCCGGTACCCGCTTTCACCACGTGAGCCAATAGCGTGAGTCGAACGTCAGAGAGACATTGACATTTCGGGTTCTTAGACAATTATTGTTGACCGTGCTATACTGTCCCATTTTTTGTACCTATGTTTATGTAATATAATGATCAATGTTACTGAAATATCCAATTCATTATTACAGATTGTGAAAGAGAAGATTCCATTGGATTGACAAGAAATAAAAGGACGACGTCGGCTGCTTCAAAAGAAAAATCATTAACTTTACTGAACCAAAAACAATTAATATTTAAATTAACATTAAATTAATTAAATACAATTATATGATTTTATTAAGTTCTTAATTTATTTTCCTTAACAACAAATTGTCATCGTCGAGCGAAATGTTCATTCATATGGCGTTTGTCACGTTGTATGTAATGCCTGGTGGAGTGCAGACGGCTCTCGAGCGAGTCGGGCAGCGCGCGGGCGGGCGCGGCGCGGGGCGCGGGGGGCGCGCGCTCGGCGGCGACGTCGGCGGCGCGCTGCGAGGCCACGCGCCGCCCGCGCTGCACCTCGCGCTCCGCCCCCGCAGCCGCCATCTCCGCTAATTTAGCAGCCCTTTCTTCCTCAGTCATACCGCCTTGTTTTCTGTTATCTCTTTTATCTTTACTTTGCCTTTCATCATCTCTGCGGTATTGCCTTCCAGAATAATGTCCACTTCCTCTACCATAATCATTTGTATCATTGTAACGCGATTTTCTAAAATCTGTGTCATGTTCACGCCTCGAGGCTGCGCGCGGAACGTCGCGTTCTGGAGTATCTCTTTTAAATTTTTTAGGTGTAACTTCACCGCCTGAATAATGTTCGTTTTCAGAACTTTTTCTTTTCCTGGATTCGTTCTTGTCGTCTCTTGTCCTTTCTTGACCTCGATATTCAGACGATCTTTTACTGCTTTTTTTCTCGTCAATATTACCTTCTTTTTTATATTTTGATGATTTTTCATTTTCACTATCTGATGAATGATGTCTTTCTTTTTTCTTATATTTCTGTTTTGATGATTTTTCATCATCACGATCACTATCTGATAAATGTTTCCGTTCTTTTTTCTTCTTTTTCTGTTTTGATGATTTTTCATCATCACTATCTGATGCATGTTTTCGTTCTTTTTTCTTCTTTTTTTGTTTTGATGATTTTTCCTCTTCACTGTCACTATCTGATGAATGTTGACGTTCTTTTTTCTTCTTTTTCTGTTTTGATTTCTTTTTCTTCTTTTTACTCTTTTTATTATCATCTGAATCAGCAGAAGAATCGTCGGAGTTAAGAAGCGTCGCCAAATCTATACTCTTCTGTCCCCCTAAAGCATTCAATTTGGCTGCAAGTAGATCATCAAGATTTTTGTCTTTCTTTTTGGGTGATTTCTTGGATTTGCTTTCTTTTCTTAAATCCTATAAAATAAATAAAGGCTTAGATTTCAATGTATTATTGCCCTGTTAGATTTTGACTCCCGGTGCTGAGCCGAGCATTGAAAATCCAATAGCGTGCTTTTATTTAGGTATTAATTTAGGTGTCGAGAATATAGTCTCGCTCTTGCCGATGTTATTGACATGCGTTAAATATAAGAGGGCACACACCTGTTCTTTTCTGAGTAACTCGGTTAGCCGACGCCGTTGTAAGGGATTGTTCAACAAGGCAGCGCGAGCAGCCCGCTCCCGTTCTTTAATCAAAAGTAATGGATCTTCGCGGATCTTCCGAGACATATCTACTTGAGTGTCGCCAGCTGAAGCTATCATGCTGGAGCCAACTACTCTCCTTGATACAGCGGGGATCACATCTTGTTCCGCTTTATCTGATTGTTCAGCATTTTTATCTATTGATTTACCAAGCAGATATGCTTCGTGATCAACTTTCTTATCAGGTTTCTGAAATAATTTTTAAAGTTTTATTGAACCATTTGAGCAGCTAAACACAATTTTAAAAAATTATTGTAAGTATCTTATGTTTCCATGGGTATTATTGTTATTTGTTCTCCAGCTGCAAATAGAAAGATCAAGATCAGAACCCAGAATATCATCTTAATAAATATTTTATATTATAAAGAGCTCTAAAATTGTACTAATTCAATTATAAAAATTCTTTCAGTGAAAGTAAGGTACTCTATTACGGAATCTAGGTTACGATAAGCTACTACTTAACCCAAATAAATGAACAGGTTCTTGTAGGGTGGGCCACAGAAGTGAAGTAAAGTTGTAAGCTCCAGGCAAATGCATTTTAGACCATGCACGGTGAAGGGTTCCATAGTAGAGGTAAATATTTATGTACTAGGTTATTTTTCGGCTAGAAAACTAAGTTTGTAGAAAACATAGAAACAATTATGCCACTTTATATCGGTAGTTATAACTTTAGAAGTGCATATTTCAGAAACTATTGACATTAGTATCCCCATAATAAACCCGAATCTTTTTGGGCGGTCTGAAGTTGGCTACAAATGACTGTGAGTGCAAATCTAATACTAAAACAGTAGCATGCCATGCCATGCACATTTGAAAGCCTCCATTTAGCCTGTCCAATAAGATTGTGGATTACTGTATGTGCATTGAATTTTGTTTTAGATTCCTTAGTGACATGTATGACGTAAGGCTTGGAACCGGTTTAAAAATAACTGGTTATTAAATAATAATCGGTTTTATCGTTTATTTTGTTTGAAGTGCATACATTAAAAGAGCATTATTGAATACCTTAATTTTTGTGTATCCCTGGATGTTGATCGCACAAATATAATGATTTGTGTAGATTTGTATGAGGTACAAGCGAAAAAGTTCCCTATGTGCAAAGGCGTTATCCAGTTCGTAAAAAAAATCTGATCCCAATGATGGAATGCTACCCCAAATTATTTTCGATGTAAATATAATACATATTTCTTCCAAATTTATTAATGTTGGTTAAATATTTAGTCAGGCACAACTGACAGGGGGACAGAAATTATAAGGTTACTTATAGGCATTTGGATATGTACCTAAAATTACATAATTTACACTGTTAACTCTCTAGGGTACCTAATTTAATAACGATACATGGCAAAATGAAATTAAAATGTCAAATAATGAAGCTGCTTACATCATACATCCAAGACAAACGGTTGTCATTGGCAGGAGAATTACTGCTATGTTTCATGAGACTGTTCAGTTCAGCACGATCCCGTTCCTCTGCACGTTCGCGTTGTAACTCTACCATCCGCTTTTTCTCCTCGGCTACAGCCTGTTCCGCCTTCCACACACGCTCCTGATTTTTCATTGTATTTGGGTGCCATGACTTCTTTGAATTCTTGAAGAGAAACACAAAAATGATTAGAGATTAGTAGAGTGCTATCCTAAGTTACATCAGGAAAGAGAAAGCGAAATACTATCATCATAACAATAATTTGTAACCAAAACAAATCTGGACATTATCAAAATGTCCTGGAAGAAGAAATTTTTAAAAAGAAATAATTCTTACCAAATCTCCGCCACCCATTCTGAAAATGTAATAAAAACACAGTTTACTATTAACTAGAACTACCTAAATAAACAACATCGATTTCAGCTCCAACATAGAAAGAAATCACATGTGTCCGTATATATAAGTTTCTCTGTGATCACAAGATTCGTGATTTATAGTATAAATTAGTAATATTTGTAATTTACGTCTGCAACTACAAATTTTCCGTATATTAGTTTACTCTTTGCTACAAATGCACTCTGTTGACCAGTCTGAGACTGACACTGACAGTGACAGGTGGGTAGGTGACAGGGTGACATTCTGAGAGTACGACAGATTCACACATTCAAAAATTCAAAATTATAGTGCGCGCCAGATAAGTCTGCGCGCGACGGGTGGCGTGCTTAATGTTGCCAGCATAACTGATCTTTTTTCCTTCATTTAATCAATAGTCATTTTTCATTACTTGAAACTTAAAGTAATTTAAGTTATGCATAATTAATTACTAGCTTTTTCTAATTGCATAGAGTATGATTAAAAAAGCTTCATGAAATTATTGTAAATCTTTTATTGAATACTTACGTACCTACTGTTAAATTTGGTCTAACCATGGTCCTGCAGTGAATACCTTCAATTTAAATTCTTTTTTAATTTCTTCTTCAACAAATTTTGAAGGGAAGCTGCTGCCACATAACCCTCTTGAGTTATTTGGGTAACGGTGCGTTCAGAAACGCCTAAAACAAAATAACAATGCTGCATAATATTACATAATGCCGGTCCTGACCCGCTGGTATATTTATGTACCACCCAAAAACCAATACTGTCGGGCACTGGTAGTACGAAAATTTTGGGAAATTTTAGTATAATGGTATCCCTAAAAGTTACCTGTCAAACAAGCAACGCGGGCTCTATCTTTGTAAAACGGTACCGTAGGCACGTTATTGTCTTGTTCACTTCAAGAAAACATCCCTGCCATCACTTTAAATTATTTTTAGCATAATGATGGACCGACAAAAGCCGACCACAACATAAGAGGGAAAAGGCTAGGCAGATGATGATAATGATGGACGATTATTTACTTCGGAAACGAATAAAAACACGGAATACAACACACTCTCTTGACACCTGACATAAATGACAAACGATTAGTTCCGAATTTCACCGCGCGCAGACTTATCTTGCGCGCACTCTATCTTCTCACTAGATCCCATCACAGATTACTGTTAAGTAGCTAGCTAGATCCCATAAACAGAGTAAACTATTGTTTACAGGTTGCTCTGTCTACGCTAGATCCAGAAAAAAATTATTAAAATGTCACCATATTTTGCCAATTTGGATTGAAAAAAAACCACCAGTTCTTTTTTAAATAAGTTACTTTAAATGTCTGAAATAAAAAAATAAAAAATTGTAACAGTCAAAAAGTGAAAAAAACAGACTATCAAAATTCACGATTTTGAAACAATAAATCATTCATCATCCACAGACGCCGACGTTTGCGCTGAAGATGTTGCTGGTTATAGGTGTACCAGAATCTCATGGCATTTTTTATTTTTTTTTAATTGTGATTTTCATATGGCAATGTCAATTGTCACCTGTCGAATCAAAGTACTTGATGTGTCAACCGCTGCTGAATTTTTTTGATATTATCTTGAAAGTTTGTTATTTTTGTGAAAATGTCGAAAACCCCACTTCGATCTCATGCGAGACATATTGTTTTCAATGTGTATCATAAAATAAGGGAAGAAGAATTCGTAAATCAAACTCAATCTTTGATTTTAAAGTGCGTCGTAGAGTGGACCGGTAAGTTGGACTGACTTGTTTTGATACTTTTAGTTTAATTTATATTTTTCTTACTTAATTTTATTTTCTTTCCATTACTATTATATGGTAAATCGTAGGTCAGGGCACATCGAATGATGGCCGGAAGGAAATGGCAACAGTAATGTAACTGTTACTAATTCTTCGACAAGATATTGATTTTAACGGAGATTGAGAATCTTTGACGTAAGAAAAATATTAAGTAATAATCTGCGCCCTGCAGTGGGACGTGTATATAGACGGGAGTTTTTGGCGGGATTTTGTCGAGTGAAGTTCAGTGGCTGTTAATATTATTTGCAAATTGATTCCTAGTGGATATTGCGATATATTATTGGTGTAGATTTGTATCTCGACTGTCTCCGCAACTGGACAATTTGTAAAATCATTGACAAAAGCGATCTCGGGATAGTGGAGCGGTGTATTTTATTGTAGTATTGACTGCCTCTGCAAAGCTTACTGGGAAGACTGACTCGATACAATTTGCTGCCAAATACTCGAAAAAACATTAGACTCTGTTACATCCGCATTCTAATGCATACTAAAGAATAAATATAAGATCCAAAACTCTTTCCAAAGACGTGGCTAAAAGGTCTTAGCAACCAGGCCATAAAACTTACATAAAAAGAAAATATATAGACTGATGATGATGAATGACTTTAAGTAACATGATACATTTTATTATTTTTTACAGACTTTATACATAAAGAGATTGGTTTTGAATATGTTAAATGCCAATGAAAAAGAACCATTTTGATGGAGAGAGATGACATAAAACTACAAAGATACAAGTTTTTGAAATGCCAGTGGAGTTCATGGAATCGTATTCTAGTTTTCTAGTTCTGAATGAGGTTTTAAGTTATTAGTATGATTTAAATGCTAAATAATAAATAAGTACATAAATTAATATTCAATTGATTTATTTTTCCTGTGTTAAGAACACGATGTACAACAACATTATTCATACACATACCTATAATACTCACAGTGGATCTTTGTGTCTCTGAATTGGTTGCAAGACCCCGCGCAGTAGCTGTTTTTGTATAACTGTCTCTTTCACTCGCTTATGTATGTCACATAAGCTTACGGAGTTTCTTGTGCATTCTTCTCCATAACAAGCTACTTTCCGAATGCACGGCAGAATCAACTTTTATTCCATGTAAATTTAAATTGTGACATTCAAAAGTGCCGCTTGGTGGCCCAGTTGAAATAAATATCTTTTGTCTTTTGTCTTTTTTGTCATCGTCCTATCTCGCTTACTTTATGCAGTATACTCGATGACAAACTGTTTCTTACGCAATGGTTGGCAGGACCAAGTTCAAAGACACAAAGATCCGTTGTGACTACTATAATAATAGGTACCTCATATTAATTAATACTAAAGACATAAATAAAAATTAAACAGTATCAAGATCGTTTGATCCAATTTCCCCAGTATTGCATACAACAAATTTTTATTTCCCTTTTTGCCATGAGATTCTGGTAGACCTATACTTGGTTGTGATAGATCTATAAATGAGTACTTTGTGTTTTTGCCGATAGCCTCTTTTATAAAAAAAATTGAAGTTAATAAAAAAACTGCGTTTTTTTTAATTTTCTACATACGTGGGACACTCAGAAAGTTTTGCGAAACTAAAAAAAATTGTTCTATACGTACATATATTTTTATTAAATCTTTTCAAAGTACTTTCCACCAGCCTCTATACAAAGATTCATGCGCCTAAACCAGTTTTCAAAACACTTTTTCCAGTCCGCCGCAGACACCTCGTTTACAGCCTGCTCGAACGCAGCCAGCGCATCTTCCGGCGACGAAAATTGTATCCCTTTGAGCTGATTTTTTATTTTTGGGAATAAAAAGAAGTCACACGGTGCTAGATCAGGGCTGTAAGGAGGGTGACCCAGGAGTTTGACTGGCGTGCTGTCCAGGAAGTCCCTCGTTTTGAGTGCGGTGTGCGCAGGTGCATTGTCGTGGTGGAGCAGTAGCCCGCGGAGCCCTGTGTTTGGTCGCTTGTTGCTTATAACAGAGAAAACTTCTGGCAAACATTTGGTAGTATACCATTCGGCATTAATGCTTCTTTGATCCCGTAAGGGAATTGATACCAAGTGGCCAGTCAAATTAAAAAAGCTAGCGATCAAAATCTTACCCCCGCTTCTAGATCGCTTCACTTTGGTAGGCGTTGACTCATTTTGAAACACCCAAACAGTCGACTGGCGCTTGGTTTCTGGGTCGTATTGATAAATCCAGGACTCATCACCTGTAACGATGTCGTAAACACGCCGAGACGAGCCTGCTTCAAATTTGTTAAGCATATCACGGCACCATTCCACCCGGGCCTGCTTCTGAGCATCGGTGAGGTTGTGCGGCACCCAGCGTGATACTATCCTCCTCACGCGAAGATGGCTGTGTAGAATCTCGTGAACGCTTCCCGATCCAATCTTCAATATGTGTTGAATCTCCTGATATGTAATTCGCCTATTGTCTTGGATTAAATTTTTCACTGCTAGCACGTTTTCTTCGGTAACAGCCGTCAAAGGGCGACCGCTTCTTTCGTCATCCCCCAAAGTTGGTCGACCGCGCTTGAATTCGTTATACCAACGATACACGGTTGCCTTGGAAGGGCCTTCATCCATGAATGCCATTTGAAGTCTATCGTACGATTCATCCGGTTTCAGGCGACACTTGAAATCGTATAAAATCATAGCTCTAAAATGTTCCCGGCGCAGATCCATATTTCAGTGAGACACAATACTTTGAATTAACTCGCAAAAAATGTGGAGGGAAATTTTGAAATTGGAACTTACTTATTTTTACTTATAAATAATCATATTTTCGAAAAACATTATAACTGGCCAGTCTCCCATATATAAAAACTTTTTTTCGCAATACTTTCTGAGGGGCCTGGTATTTCTCATTTCTATAAAAGCTTGTTCCATAAATTACAAACTATTAGGCGGTCCCCAGTTTCCAGTAAACCCATGCGCTATTTTTTACCAGTTGTGGTTTTAAAATCAGTCGCGGGAAAACCGCGAACGCATTCGCTTTTTCGCAAACTGAAAAACCAGAAACCGCGCGCGGCTAGCCGCAGTGTGGTCTTACAAAAAAAAACTACATTCTTGTTTTTAGTTAGACATAGAGAACCAGTACTTACTATTACCACGCATTGATGTTTTTATTTCCCTAATGCATTGACGAATGAGCGCTTTTCAACTTTGCCCATCCGGCACAGATAAACTTATTTTTATTGCCATGCATTGACGAATGAGCGCTTTTCAACTTTGCCCATCCGGCACAGAGAAACTTATTTAAACGGCACAGAGAAAAATAATATATCGGGTAATATACGGACACCATCCGGTCCTATCCGATCCATCTATTCATTTTACATTTGTCGGATCAAAAATGTATGTCTTAACATACGCGTTATCAATCAATCTGCCTGGCCTTTTCCCAACTATATTGGGTTCGGCTTCCAGTCTAACCGGATTCAGCTAAGTACCAGTGTTTTACATGAAGCGACTGCCTATCTGACCTCCACAACCCAGTAACTGGGTATCACGGTACCCCTTGGCAAGACTGGTGTCAGATCTCAAGCTTCTGACTACCCGTAACGACTGTCAAAGATCTTCAAATGACAGCCGGGACCAACGGCTTAACGTGCTTTCCGAGGCACGGAGGAAACTCGGTATGTTGAAATGGTCACCCATCCACGGACCGACCTCGTCAAGCGTTGCTTAACCTTGATGATTGAACAGTGCGGCTGTTATTATTTAGCCACGAGCTCCTCTTAACATACGCGTTATAACAATCGATTTTATAAATAAAAAATCGATAAAAAAGAAATGAGAACAGTACCTAAATGGCATATTATGCTAGAGAAGAATGATTGTGCGAAGAAGTTTCGAGAGCGGGTAGTAGACAAAATGATAGAGATGGGAGACATGGAAGATCGAAGTGTAAATGAAAGTTGGAAGAAGATTGCTGGTTGTATAAGGAGTGCAGCGAAGGATATTTTGGGAGAGACGAAAGGAAGGGGCACGATAGATAGGGAAACATGGTGGTGGTCAACTGAAATACAAAATCTGTTAAAGGAAAAGAAGAAAAAATTCAAGGAATGGCAAGGTGTAGAACAGGAAAACGCTAGTTTGAAAGCTGAAAAATAGAGAGAGATCATACTCTCTCTTTTTTTCAGCTTTCAAGATAAAAGCCAAGAAAACCGTGGCTATGGCGAGAGCAAAAGCTGTCGATAAACTATACGACACGCTGGACAGTCCAGCAGGCCAAAAAGACCTGTAACGGCTTGCTAGAGCTAGGAGAAAAAGGCGAGAGATGTATGTGAGATAAGATGTATAAAAGATGAAGTTGGAATGATTCTTTCTGATGAAGAAAAAATTAAGGATAGGTGTAAGGACTACTTTGAAAAACTGATGAATGAGGAAAATGACTAGAGTGGTGTGTTAGAAAGTAAACCTGTGAATGAGGGGTTAGTGAGAATGTTTATTATGGATGAAGTAAGAATAGCAGTAAATGGAATGAAGAATGGTAAGGCAGTTGGTCCGGACGGAATACCAGTTGAAGTATGGAAGTTACTGCGCGTAGATGGATGGACGTAGTTAGCTTTATTCTTCAATAAGTTACTGCGGGAAGAGGCCATACCAGATGTATGGTGCAATAGTTTATTAGTGCCCATCTTTAAAAACAAAGGTGATGTGCTGGAGTGCAATAACTATAGAGGAATAAAGCTAATGTCACATAGTATGAAAGCTTGGGAGAAAGTTATTGAAAGGCGGCTGAGAGAAGAGACTGAAATATCCCAGAACCAATTTGGTTATATGCCTGGTCGGGGTACAACTGATGCCATTTTCGCAATCCGCCAGTTGTGCGAGAAATACAGAGATGCACATAAAAACTTGCACATGGTGTTCGTTGACCTCGAAAAAGCATACGACCGGGTTCCTCGTGAGGTTTTGTGGTGAGCCCTTAAGAAGAAAGGAGTGCCTGGAAAGTATGTAGAGTTGATTCGAGCGATGTACAGTCGATGCAGTACCGAAGTTTGGTCAACTGTGGGCAATACTGGCAACTTCAGTGTGGCAGTAGGCTTGCACCAAGGGTCGGCCCTCAGTCCCTACCTCTTCCTGTTGATAATGGACGCTCTGACGTCGGACATACAGGAAGAGGCACCCTGGTGTGTGCTGTTTGCCGATGTCATTGTGCTGGTTGCCGAGAGCGGCCTAGAGGTCTAGAGCAGATTGGATTTGTGGTGGCACAGACTGGAGAGTGTTAGCCTGAAATTGAGCAGAAGCAAAACTGAATACCTGTTTTGCGATTTTGGTGGTCTTTCCAGTTCCGTGCCCATAGCTCTCGCTGGAACGCCCATACCAATCTGCTCCTACCTAGGGTCACTTGTCCAAGGAGATGGCGAGGTAGACCGAGATGTAACGCACCGGATCAAATCAGGGTGGATGAAATGGTGACAGGTCACTGGAACAACTTGCGACCCACGGATGCCCCTCAAGTTAAAGGGTAAAATCTACAAGTCCGTGATTAGACCTGTCATACTGTATGGATCAGAATTTTGGGCTGTGAAAAAGATGGATGAAAGGAGATTGCATGTAGCAGAGATGAGAATGTTGAGATGGATGTGCGGCGTGACGAGATTGGATAAAGTGAGAAATGAGTATATTAGTGACAGTTTGAAAGTGGCGCCAGTGGCAGAAAAGTTGAAGGGAAACCGGTTGTCCTGGTAGGGTCAATGTGAAGAGGAGGGATGAAACGCATGTTAATAAAAGAGTTATGAATATAAATGTGTATGGATGGAGAGGCAGAGGAAGGCCAAAGAAAAGATGGATGGACTGTGTGAGGAGTGATATGAAGGAAAAGGGAGTCAGTAATAGCGTAACTGGGGACAGAACGGTATGGAAGAGGAAAACGTGTTGCGCCTACCCCAAGCAACAAGGGCAGGAAGATGATGATGACCTACTCCATGCATGATCGAACTTGTGCTTGATACAAGTTGAGCAGCTGTGTCGGCATGAAGTGTCTTCTTATCTTTGCAAGGATCCCCAACTTTTTGGCAGCCAGCTGAGCCTTTGCTTCAAAGTATGGGCCAAAATTGAGAGTCGATTTCAACGTAAAGCCAAGAAGCTCGAAAGGGTCCGGTTTTTGCAGCATTAAACTTGACCAAATGCCTGCAAGGACAGGTTCAAACACTCCATCATGGCCTCCGGACCAGACTGGATCTGAGAACTGGTAGCCCTTGCGTTGGACAAGTATCTTTTAGCAACATTGTTGTCGTCTGAATACCCAAAGGTTTTACTTAAAGGTTTTAATATCCAATTGGTCTGACGAGACCGATCTTTCAGGAAGTTTGCAATCGAATCACACAGACGACCGGGCAGACCGAATAAAATAAATAAAATAAAAAAATCTTTATTCAAACTTCAAATTGGTCAACTATACTAATAGGTCTTAAAATATAAAGTAGGTACAACAATGTTAGGTGCCCTGTACTAGGTAATTGATAATCTTAATTACTAAAACAGATGAAAATTTAAATTAAATTCTAATAATAATCTTAAACAGATGATTCCTAACTTATCTTGTGGAGGGGCCGAGAAATAACTCGGACACTTCGACACAATTTCTTCATTCCTAACTTAGCTTAGTTTACGTAAAATTGGTTGCACTTAATTATTTACACACACGGACAACGAACTTTGAGCGTCAGCAGATATTTGAGCTGGGTTAACCACTAAGCTTACCAATAAGGCTTTGTGCCAGACCCTATAAGTCTTTGAGATGTAGAGGGAGACAGCAAGCGCTTCCCTGTGCCTCTCGATTAGTCTCGATGGCCTCACTCCACATTTGAATGGCAAACGATAGAAGTTCTCCAGTAGACTGATTTCGGCGAAAGCCGTATTGGTGGTCACTGAGGATATCGTTAGTTAGGTATGTCAGGAGCTTAGTATTAAATACAAGCTCCATACTCTTACAGACCGTGGACTGTAAAGAGATGGGTCTATATTTGACCGGCAACCTTATTGCCTAATGAATTCGGAAAGAGCAAAGGGCAAAGAGTATGGAAAATCGACCAATCACATAGACGGAAAGCCACATCGAGTCTTTCATCTCGCATGTGATTGGTCGATTTATCATATTCTTTGCCCTTTGTTCTTTCCGAATTCATTACGCAATAAGGCTGCGGGTCAGCTCGACTGCCCTTTTTGGGCGTTAGCTTGCTGCGGAGCATTTGGCACTTTTCCAGACTCATACGAAATGCGGAATAGGCGTGTCATGTTCTGAGACAGTTCAGGCGCACAGGTTCTAAGAAATATTGCTGGTATTCCGTCAGGACCGCTAGCCTTGTTCACATCGAGGTTATGCAGAACCCTACGGACATCCTTTTGATGGATGCGAATATTGCGAATGTCCGACATACTCGTTTCACATCCACCAGGAGGAGGGAGCCGCGCGTCACCAGGCTTCAGACGTGAAGAATCCGCAATTGGTCTCTATTCGGCCAATGTAGTTGAACCGTGCCCTTCACAACACCTTCTTGCAGGACTTGGCAGCCCTGTTGAAGGCCTTCTTCTTCTGACCCACGTCACTCGCTTTGCGCTATCGAGCGTCGACCCATGCCAGGTACGCCTCATGTTTAAGCGCGTCTGCTCGATTACCTTCGGTGCCAAACCATGGCCGGTCTTCGCTAGACATTGTTAAGTCCGAGAACGGAATATAGTATGTACTCCATTTCCTGACGCAACACATCCGGCATGTCGTCCGCGCGCGACGTTGAATCAGTCGAAGAAAAGCATGTAGGCTGCCAAGGATAGCACGCGAAGAAAGATCGCATCCCATCCCAATCTGCTGGCTTGTACCACCAAACCCGCCAGGTGCCCCTTGGGCTGGAATCTGGCGGCGAGTAGACAGACACAGACTTCACCAGGACAATGGTTGGAACTACCCTAAGATGAAGTTAGCGACACAGAGTATCGGTCAGGATCTGTTGTCAGCAGAAGGTTCAAGCAATTGGCTGTATGCAATTCAATATGCGGTAACCTCGTTGCTCCCTGGACCAGCTGGGTGAGGTTTAGAGCCACCGCAATCTTACAAACCTGCCGTTCAGTTCTGCCTATGGTCAGTGCGCTGGTATCGGAAAACCACTCCTGGTGGTGGGCATTAAAGTCCCCCAGAAAAACCAATTGGGTGGAAGGGTACCGCAGCTGTGCCGCATCAGCCGCTTCACTGAGGTACTCTGTGAGGCTGGTTGTGTCCTGGCAGCCTTATTGCGTAATGAATTTAGCAAGGCAAAGGGCAAAGAGGTCGATTTTCATACTCTTTGCCCTTTGCCTTGCTTCATATGTTCAAAAATCCTTCTACTCGGCAGCGTAAAACACGCAGTGATTATTGTTGTGTTACCAAAATTATTGGGAAGGAGTGTGTTTTATGCTGTTAAAACAGATACGCAATTAGGGTTCAGTTTCGCGTTGATCTGCACACGCAAAGCAAGTCGACATTGCCCTCAACGATACGTGTCAAATTATTTCGGGATGCTTAAACCGACCCCGCTCAACAAACTCTATTGGAAATTTGGAAGCGCGCTCGAAAAAATCAAGAATCCGATTCCCGACCCTTGTTCGTAGAGGATCCCCTCTACGAACAAACAACAGCTCCGGTACGTAGTAACTAATAAGTAATCTGTGGCTCCGGGTAGACTTAAGAGCCGGCAGAGCTTTCTACGCTGAACCAGGCCATCCATATCCACATCTGGTTTTTGTCAGCCAGCTCGCGAATAATGTATCCTCCGACTGCACAGCATGATTTTCATCTTTACGTCTTTGTAGTTCGCTTCTTGAGCAGTTGGGTTTTTTGATTTTTGAATTAACTTTTTTATTTACAACTTTTTAGTTAATATTACAAAGTGAAAAATAACATCAATTTCGGAAGTCGGTGTTCCTGTTTTTGTTTCTTCGTTTTATTGACACCTACTTCCAAAATTGATGTTATTTTTCACTATGTAAGTTTTTTATGTTTATATTTGGAAGCTTGGAAGACGGTTGTAGGTATATTTTTTGTAAAATTTTTTTTTTTTTTACTTTTGTCTTTAATGCTCAAATAACAATGATGCCAGAATAGATTACCTACCCGAATAACATGTAACTTGAATATAACCGGTGGATTGAGAGTGTACCAGGGCAAATGTAGGTACATAAATCTGCGTACCCGTCTAGAGCGTACTGGCGTGATGGTATATTATAAAATGTGATTTCAGCAATCCCGAGAGATTTGTCGTCATTTATTGAAGTCAAAGTCAAATGTGTTTATTTCAAGTATTCATCACTTTCGCTTTTATTTCTCTGAAGTTATTCATCAGATCTTTAGCAAATTTAAATGGGACCATTTCGGAATATACTTATTACTTCTTTCAAAAAAAAAAGAATTTTGCAAAGCTGTTTTTGTATGAGGGAGTGATGCCCGAACAAAAAAGAAAAATATTAGCCGAATTGAGAACCTCCTCCTTTTTGGCCAGTCGGTAAAAAAAAAAACAACCTACTACCTATTTAGTTGAATGTAATTTCATTCAAACTATAAACTTGTCTTTTAAAGATTATTGTCATCAGGTTCAAATCGTCCGCAACAAAGCGGACGTAGTACAAGTACTTTTTCTAAAACAAAACAATAATATTATAAATTTAGGTACCAACGAAAGAATCGGGCTTGCTTGCTTCCACCGAGCTAACAACGGGCGGCGCGGCGGCAGGCGACAGCGGAGGTGATACAGGGGCAAGGGAGGCGCGGCACGGCCCGTGGCGCGGGTCAGTTGCGGTCGCGTTGAGGAAGGTTGAATCGGGCGCACGAGCCGTGTGGCCTCAGTACCGCGGTTTCGAACGTTCGGTGACCGTGCAGCGCGTGTCAGCTCCTCGCCCCGCGCGCCCACTCTCCCTCCTCACTTACCTAATGCTTGCGCCCGCCTCACTGTTCACTTTGTGAACTACGAACCTTTCCTACTCAGATTAGAGAACATTTCTTTTCTTTAATCTGAGCTTTCCTCTGACACAGTATGATATTTTTGTATACATAATAATCTACTGCGATTGTGAACCTAAAATGCCATTAAACTTACCGAACTAAGTAGGTAGGTAAATATCTGAATTGGGTCACCTTGCGAATATCTTGCACTTTATTAAAAAATATTCGGTGGTTCGGCCCGTTTCACGTGTAAGAATTATTTATAAATACCTACTCACTTAGTAGTAAATAAGACACTTAGGTATCATAATAATATGACAATGCAATGATCTTGATATTTATTTAGCAGTATCTTCCAAGTTTCAATATCAACGAAATTTTAAAATATTATGTAAATAAGAAACGCTTATTGTATTGATAGTGTATGTTGTTGTTGTAGTGAAACGTAACATGGAATGTAATTAGAGGACGTTCGATTCAGAATATCTGAATACCGGGATTAAAATTGACAAATTCCGGGATAAACGGGATTTCTTGCATTTTTTTCTAATAATAAAGTCTAACATGTTATTTTGTTTAATTCTTAAGGACAGAAATAATTGGTTTATTTTAAGTAAGTAATTAATCCATATATAGTCATTTTAATTTAATGATGATTTGAATTATGTAGGTATGAAGAAAAATAGCGTCCTTTAAAAAAAAATTGCGTTGATTTTCTGTTCTGTATAACAGTATTTATCACGGACGGACGAATAGAAAAACAGTAATCCTTATTGACCCGTGCGGCTGTCTGTACGGGTCAATATGGTACAGGCAACGTTTGTCAAATTTGCTTCGTGGATCGACCATCCTTACCTACTAGTAGGTAGACTACAACTCCGGTACTTTACCGGGATCTCGGGATTACATGAAGACAGTCCCGGTATTAAAAAAATCCGACCAAGTGCGAGTTGGACTCGCGCACGTAGGGTTCCGTATCATTATCTCAAAAAAACGGCAAAAGAATCACGTTTGTTTTATGGGAGCCCCACATAAATATTTATTATATTCTGTTTTTAGTATTTGTTATAGCGGCAACAGAAATACATCATACGTGAAAATTTCAACTGTCTAGGTATCATGGTTCATGAGATACAGCCTGGTGACAGACAGACGGACCGTGGAGTCTTATTAATAGGGTCCCGTTTCTACCCTTTGGGTACGGAACCCTAAAACAGAACCAGGGAACTTACCTGTTTAATACTTATTACCTACTTATTTGCTCTGCAGCTCTTTTATAGTTATTTATTCTGAATAATATCTACTAGCCAACAAGTATAGGTACCAAGAATTATAATTGAATACAGTATTTTAGCGCAGATACTTTTTGTATTTGTAAATAAATAAACAACGACAAACTTTGCTCACTTGTAACCTAATGTAATTTCCATTTTCTTCTCTGCCGCATACATTGTCAGTCCAAAACAGCGAATTTCTGTATTCTAAACACGGAGATTCTAAATTATGAGTGACATTTAATTTAAGTAACGGACATCTGACTTTTGTTTAATATCAAATTAATTTCTGATTTCCATTTTAGACTTTAGTATAGTTCTCGCCAAACTTCAAATTAGTAAATCTCTACAATAAAAAAAAAATAACAAAAAACCCGACTGCTTAAAAATCCAACTAAAAAGACGTGAACAAGAACAAAATCATGCTGTGCAGTCGGAGGATACATATGCGCGAGCTGGCTGACCAAAACCAGATGTATCTTCCGACTGCACAGCATGATTTTCATCTGGTTTATGTCTTTTTAGTAGGATGTTTAAGCAGTCGGGTTTTTTGTTATATTTATTTTTATTTATTTTTTACAACTTTTCAGTTTTTTTTTTTAGAATTAGGTACATTTAAACATATAAGTATTACATATTTTTGTAATCATCTCTTAAAACCCTTCATTTTGATAACCCACACGATGGGTGTGGATGAAAAAAAAAATTGGGTCCCCCAATATGGCGCCCAAAATCCGCCATTTTCTATTTGCAATTTTAATGTAGCCAGTGACACTCGCAGGGTTAAGACGAATCGCTTGACGTAAGAATCATCAAAATCGGCCAACGCGTTTGGTCTCTAGAACGCCATATAGGAACAAACATACATACATATTTACATAGACTGATAAGTTAAACACATTACCCTCCTTCGACAGTCGGGTAAAAACAGCACCGCGCCGTGCCTCGCGCATCGGAAAGTCAACTTCAGGGCGGCCCAGAAGTTTGGCGAGAACTATAAATCCACTAATGCCCATTAACACTAACACTAAGCGATCCCAAAATGAATGCCGAAATAAAAGTGCAACGTTGAATTTTGAAACCTCATCTCAGTGCCGTGAGTTGAAATTCCAACGGTGATGTATCAGTGAAAACGGGCAAGAGTGTCACTCACAAAATACGTTGTTTTCGAAATTTCTGTTATGCGACTCCTGGCGATCCCAATCGATAATTTAACTATGAAATTTTTAATCAATAACAATGACGAATAAATTAAAATAGATTTAAGTATTTATATTTTATAGTGACATGCAAATTAAGCCCCTTCTTTATTTTAATGCAGTTTACCTGGTTATCTACTTAATTTAATCCCTCCATTTCAGTTTCTTGCAATATAAGCATAAGCATTTTTATACATATTTTATATTTTTCTTAAATAAAATTGTTACATATGTTCCGGACGATATTGGACAATATTTTTAGGGTTCCGTACCCAAAGGGTAAAAACGGGACCCTATTACTAAGAGTCCGCGGTCCGTCTGTCTGTCTGTCTGTCTGTCACCAGGCTGTATCTCATGAACCGTGATAGCTAGACAGTTGAAATTTTCACAGATAATGTATTTCTGTTGCCGCTATAACAACAAATACTATAAAAAGTATAAAATAAATATTTAAGTGGGGCTCCCATACAACAAACGTGTCTTTTTTGCCGTTTTGCGATAATCGTACGGAACCCTTCGTGCGCGAGTCCGACTCGCACTTGCCGGTATAGCTAGCTTTAGTAGTTGATGAAGTGGCTATAACCACCGTGTGACAAACAGACAGACAAGTTGCACTATTACAACCTATGTTTGTTCCTTTTTTATGCGATTCTAGTATAGAACCCTAAAAACAAATCGGAAAATCGCATTTTAATGTAAGTAAGGTACCGCGGCCGTGATCAATGGCGGCATGGCGAGATTGCGACGTAACAGTAATGTTAAAAACACAATATTTAATTTTTCATACTTGTTTGCCATCGACAAGCTATGAAGAATAATGCTTTATGTATCATCATAATATCATCATATTATTCAGCACACAATAAATGTGCTAAGTACCTACCTACCTAATGCAATTACCTATTTAAGTATTAGAAATTCTATCTGAGCTGATAAGCTTAGCAGTAAATAGGCAGGCGACGATACTGAGTCAAAATATTTTTACTTAAGTACCTATATTAATTATATCTACCTAAATAGCATAGTTAATTAAATAATTAGGTATGTAATATACCACTTTTGATGATAATTTCACGGGTCACCAGACCCACCTAACATATTTCGCGTTATGTATGTTGTTGTCCTAGCTAGACAGACAGATATCGGCGGCGAGAGGGAGAGTGCGGAAGGCAGCGCGGATAGGGGGGTAAGGGAGTTACGCACGCGCAGTGTTGTCGAGAGTTCACACGCGCTTCGAAACCGCGGTGGGCCTCCACGTGTACGCTAGCGTTGCCCTCCTTCACCCGCGCGCCGCGTCCCGCGCGCGGTTCGTTCGGACATTCCAACCAACCTTCAACAAACGCGCACAGTCTATCGCGTGGTAGGTATGTATACGTTATTATAGCGTTATGCTTGTGTAACAATTACCTATGCCATACATATAAAATAAGAGTATATGAAAACAATTGCTATACTAAAATATTTCCGTAAAAGTTAAAAAAATGTGTGATGGACCTAGGAAATAATAGGACACAAACTAAAAACCTTACCAGTTCTACAATTTGTTTTAAATTCAGTATATATATAGCAAGCCTGCCTACCTAATTCAACCAGCAAAGGTTCTTAACCTTTAAAAAAACTTCGTTCGTGAAGTGGAGACCTCAGTTTAGGCTGGATGGGCACTTTTGTCCCAAGTAGTAATCTTGTAGCGGGTAGCTTTCGAATTTTAAGTACCTATTAGATAGGTATTTAATATAAACGTGTAGTAAAGTGCAGCCAAACTGAAACCTCGAAATGTATGCTAAACAATGATTTCGAAAGGATGCTTAACCAGCTTTTATAATGTCCAAAATTATCTCTCGGGAAATTAAGTTATTCCGGGACCTACCTAATAGCCTGGATGGGATAGTCTGTGATGGAAAACGATTGTTTTTTTTTGTCCTTTATAGTCTCGCGCTTGACCACTATCTTACCTGATGGTAAGTGATGATGTGGTCGACGAAGGTGAAACACGCTTGCCTAGAAATAACCTATTCACTCTAAGCTTAAAGACCCCTAGATTGTAGCTGTCGGGAAACAGACTCCGGCAGGGCATTCCACTCCTAAGCTGTACGCATGATAAAAGTGTTCCTAAAACGTTTTGTGCGTATGGGTGGGATGTCCATCATATATCGATGGCTTATCCGATGATAAAATGGGTTAGGTGGAATTAGATCGTGCAATTCCATCGCACACTTCCCGAAACGTAACCGATAAAAACCGTCAGGCTGGCAACTCGGCGACGATGTTCAAGGCAGAACAGCTGTTTCGACGTAAAATGGCTTCTCACCTTTGCAAAGATTCCCAATTTTTTGGCAACCAGCTGAGCCTTTGCCTCAATGTATGGGTCAAAATTGAGAGTCGATGTCAACGTAACGCCAAGAAGCTCTAGATGGTTCGTTATTGGCACGGTGAACATCTCGGTAAGTTGGAGCCGGGTTAAATTGGCTCTTTTTAGCGATAAAAAGACACGCCTGGGTTTTAGCAGCATTAAATTTGACTAGATTGTCATCGCCCCATTCGGAGACTGCAACGCTCCACCATGATCTCACGGAGATGTCTGCGGCCTGTTTGTGTAACAAGTATCTCTCAGCAAGAGTGTTTTCGTCTGCATACCCAAAGGTTTTAACAGATCGTTAATGTGCAGCAAGAATAATGTTGCTGAGAGTACCGACCCCTGAGAGACCCCGTCATTAATATCCAATTGGTCTAACGAGCAGCCATTGATAACCACTCGAATGGACCGATCTCTCAGGGAGTCTGCAATCTGCAATCCAATCAAACAGACCACCAGGCAGACCGAATGAAGTAAGCTTAACAATAAGGCTTTCGTGCCAGACCCTATCAAAAGCCTTCGAGATGTCGAGGGAGAGGGCAAGCGCTACCCTGTGCTCACACCAGATGTGAATGGCAAACGCATAAGCCGTATTGACGGTCACTAAGGATATCGTATTCTTTTCTTGGGCACGGGCTGTGCGCTAGAATTTTTTTTTCTATGAAAAATTGGCATAAGCACTACATCGCCATTTTGATTTTTCTGCAAAGTTACATATTGAATGATTGCTATCAAATTTATTGAGATTGAGCTATGTTAGGTAATGATTGAAAAAATATAGAAAACAAAAACTGGTTGTGAAAAAATAGGTGTGATTGATTAAAAATCGCCCAGACATTCTGAATGTATAATATTGGTAAAACGTGCCTATAAACATATAATTATGTATGTTACGGTCAGAAGAATGCAGTTAGTATTAAGTACCATTTGCTTACTGTGGTTCTTAAATATTGTGAATATCTATCTATCTATCTAATATAGTAAAGTTATATATTCTGATTCTCGGCAACGGCACCAACGATTTTCATGAATTTTTGTATGCAGGGGGTTTCGGGGGCGATAAATCGATCTAACTAGGTTTCATTTTTAGATAACGTTGTTTTCTCTATTTTTACTCGAGCAGAGGTCGGTCCCCAGGTACTGTTATGATTAAAACGACAATATTCATAATGCCCAGAATATTAAAAAATGCCCATTATGAGTACCTAGGCAGTATGCTATAAACTATTGGAATAATTAAATTAACCGGGCTTTCTGAATGATGGCCATCACATAATGGGCCGAGTAATAAAAAGATGTGTTCTTTCAAGTTTGTATCGGATCCACTTTATAAGAACATACATTTTAGAGGTTTTCAAGAGAAGAATAAGCTGTCATTTCCTGTCAGCATGACGCAAAGTTTTTGGTTGTATATGTAATATAAATGTATTAGTTTATACATTGTGTGTTGTACACGTATTTGTTTAAGTTTATTTATTATGTAAGAATTATTAATATTAAGTGTTTTTATAAATTTTGTTGTGCACTTGGATGTACTGTCCTACGCAAATTTCTAAATGCAACTGGGGTTTGCTGTAAGAGAACCCAATTATGGGTTAAGCTCGCCTTTGTACATAAGCTGTCCTATTGTATCTGTGTCTTTATGTTTTTTTTTGTGTACAATAAAGAATAAGAATAATAATTTTAATAACATCTATAAGGAAAATTAAAAGTATAACGCTGATACAATTTTTTTTTTGGCTTGGTTTTTTAATTTACAGGGTGGCCCAGAAATTTGGCGACAACTATATTTTAATCTCCTGTCACCAATGACTGAACGCTATCAAAATCATTAACCTGCACCGAAAAAAGGCATAGAGGAGAGAGAATACAAACACAAAAGGAGTGAAAAATGTGATGTATTATTAACTAGCTGACCCGGCAAACTTTATTTTGCCATAAAAAGACAAACATTTATCTACCCTACCCTACCCTAACCTACTCTACCCTACCCTACACTACCCTACCCTACACTACCCTACCCTACACTACCCTACCCTACCCTACCCTAACCTACCCGACCCTACACTACCCTACAATACTCTACCCTACACTACCATACCCTACCCTACCCTACCCTACCTATATAGCCTATGTCCTTTCCCAGGTCTCAAACTATCATCATACCAACTTTCATCTAAATCGGTGCAGCGGTTTAAGCGTGAAAAGGTAACAGACAGACAGACAGAGTTACTTTCACATTTATAATATTAGTATGGATTTAAGTGCATCGACGTCATTATTTAGTATACCCGCTCGCTCTCATGTCTTGTAACGCTACCCATTCCGATCCGGCCGGCTCCGCAGCGCGGCATTCGGCTGCTGTCGGTCGAGTGAGTGTGTCGTTACAGAATTGCTCGCTGTCAGACCTTTGTACACAACCTACGCCAACATTAACAACATTGTACCTCGCCAGAAAAATCATCATCATTGTATAACATGATAGGTAAGAATTTTTATTTATCTATAACATTATTATTAGGTCAAACAAAATTTTTTTTAATTTTGGTTTCCTATAGGTTTTATGTAGCAATGCCTTGTACATACTTAGTCTTATTTTTATAAAATTAATTATTACCAATTGATAGATAGTAGAATTCCAGTGAATAATCACAACATGCCCAATAGTATGGCCAAACCTTCGGTGTTGCTTTATTTATTTCAAGTACTTATTTAACTTATTTGTAGAATTATTGCACTTAAGAATTATTGCATTATTAAGAATTATTGCACTTATTTATTTGTAGAATTACTGCCCCTGACATTTTCATGTCAGGGGCAGTAACATTGTTCTCTTCTATGAGTATGTTAAGTTTCCTCAATTTGAATTATGTTAACCCATTGCACAGAATGTACCGACAGTATGTCAGTTTGCTACTTACGAATACTTTGTTCTATTAATAAATATTAGCATAGGTAGGTATGTATCTAAAACTAATAAGGGCCTGCGTTTTAACGGTCTTGATCGTCATCTATGGATCTAGAATCTAATCTTCAGATATATTTTTTTGAGATGTTTTATGGGTAATCAGTATTTACGTAAAAAAATAAGAATGTATTAACAAAATAAATGTTACCTTCAGAAAAAAGACCAAGAAATACCTAAGTATGTAGCTACCTATATAATGTTACACTTGTAAATGGGGCGGGGTGGAGCGAGCGAGAGAGGAATATCTACTTGAGTGAGTGCGAACTGCGGGGTCGGCGGCCCAAACACGTGGAGGCCTGCACCGCGGTTTCGACGCGATAGTGCCGCGGTGCAGGCCTCCACGTGCTGTCAGAGGACATTCACTCGGCTTATGCTCCGCTCCCCTCTCACCGCTCGCACCCCTGTTTGGCCGTATTATGTTGGTGCATCCTGATATTCCTGATCGCTGCATGCCATACACAACAGACACTGTACTGTGAACGGTCGTCGCGTTAGATTCGGGGCGCCAAACTTATTGCGGTCGACATACAATAATGGAATCTTTATCGTCAATTAAATTAAAACAATATCGTTCGACAGGTGAGGAGGAACGGGTCCATCAATGTGGCGAATGTGGGTTAACGCTGTCCACTCGCAGTGCTCTAACAGCTCACGCGCGCTCTCATCGTGCCACTGCCGATGCTCATCGTTGCGACGTCTGCCACAAGACCTTCGCTGTGCCTGCAAGACTTGTGCGTCATTATCGGACCCATACTGGTGAACGGCCTTTTGAATGTGAATATTGCCACAAGATGTTCAGTGTGAAGGAAAACCTGCAAGTGCATCGTCGGATCCATACTAAAGAACGACCGTACCGATGCGGAGTGTGCGATGCGGCTTTCGAGCACTCGGGAAAATTGCACCGCCATGCTCGCATACATACCGGAGAGAGACCCCATGCCTGCCCCCATTGCCACAAGACTTTCATTCAATCGGGTCAACTGGTCATCCATCTGCGAACCCACACTGGCGAAAAACCATACCGATGCCCGGCACCCGGCTGCGGAAAGGGGTTCACCTGCTCGAAACAACTCAAAGTGCATTCGCGTACACACACCGGGGAACGTCCGTACACTTGTGACATATGCCTCCGTGACTTTGGCTACAATCATGTGTTAAAATTACACCGTTTTCAACATTACGGCGAGCGATGTTATCGTTGTACCGTTTGCGATGGGACCTTCAACACCAAAAAACAGATGGAAGCACATATTTATAAAGAACATGGTGCAGACACACCGCGCACTCAGACGACACCATCTGCGGATTCACTAGTGGTAAATGGTAATGTAATGTGTGATTTGGTGGAAGCTGCTTTGCAGCAATTACCTCCGACACCCCCTAGTTCCCCACCGTCTCCTCAGTGTTCTGCGGCGCCTGCTGCCTCCTCTGCCATAGTGGCTACTCTATCACCATCTGCCTCCCCGTCACCTTCTCCTTTGCCGGCATTTACAACATCTATCCAATATACCTTTGCGCCATCCTCGTTGCCGCCACGGAAACGAAAACTAATTCCCCAACCTGATACTGAGGTGCCGGTTGTCCGGCACACTTCGGTAATACAATTTGCTCCAGCTGCGGCATCTGAATCATAATAGGCAATGTATTTTACTATGTAGCTTACATTTATTGTATAAAATCGTATTACATCCTGAATGTAGTATTTTCTTAGCGTAATTTTCCAAGGCTTTTTCAATGTTATTCATTGCCTGTTTGTTGTCTCTGAACGAGATTGTAGTGGTAGCTTAAGGTAAATTGTGTTGTGTATGTAATTGGGTATGAATAGCGTGTAGTCTAGTCGACACCTTCTGTGAAGACAGTAAGTTGTTTAATGAAACGCGAATATCTGTAATGTAACCAATTGAAAAATTGTACTAATTTAAGAGTTGAGGAAAAGACTAAAAGCTACTTAATAAGTAGATAAGTGCATTTGTGCCGTTATTGTTAGTTAAATAAGTTTTTATATTTAATCTTGTAGTTACTTATAAGTTAAATATTTAAGTTACAATAAAGTACAATATTGTATTTAAATTAAATACTCGTCGAATAATTATTTTTCCCTATCCTTTAATGAAAATATATTTTTATTATTTCACTTAGAAATATTAATAAAATATTTTCATTGCACTAAGAGCCGGAACATAGTTATAAAGTGGGAAATAATGAATGGGAAGTAGGTTCTCTGGTCAAGTGAACACTGTTGGCACATTTATAAAATATTCTTAATTTGTCCTTTTTAACTTTTATGACGAAAATTTACTGTAAAAATACCCTTATTTCCGAATTCCATCATCTTTAATTCAGCCGAATACCGTCCACTGCTGGACATAGGTCTCCCCAAGCGTCCCAAAATCGGCCGGTCCGGAGCTTCTTGCATAGGTACAGCAGACTCCTGTGGCGCTAATCCTGATATCGATTCACCGTGTGGGAGGCCTTCCAACCCTTCAAACTCCGCGTCATCCGATGATGTTGGGTCTTACTTCGTAGGACTGGTGATCGGTATCGATACTATATATCACAAGTTCTGCTATACTCTAAGTACAGCTATTCTCCTCTACGAAGTTTGTGAAGCATAAATCTGAAATTAATATATTTGATGGTAGATAAATGGTTAATGAAAATATTACAGGAAGAATAAAACGATGTCTCTAACTTGCATAGGTACTTTTTAGAGATGAGCAAAATCCCTTTAGAAGTATTCTTAGATACCTACCAAAAAAAAAACCGTCCAAGTGCGAGTCGGACTCGCGCACGAAGTGTTCCGTACCATTATCGCAAAAAAAAAAACACGTTTGTTGTATGGGAGCCCCACTTTGTTTATTTTATTCTGTTTTTAGTATTTGTTGTTATAGTGGCACGGAACCCTAAAAAATTAAGGGGTCAAACTTTTTTCAATGGAAGCTTTCATTGTCACTCCATCGCCATTTTTTTTTTTTTAATGCAGCACGCATTGAAACTGGGTACTTATTTAGGGTTGAAAACATTATTATTTTTATAAATATCCTGTTCTGTTCCATTGTTGTGCAATGGCTGTGCTAATTCGGTGGGTTATTTATTTATTTATTTTTATTTATATACTCTTTATTGTACACCAGAAAATACAGTAACAATTGAAACATAAAACTAAAAATATAAACAATGGGCGGCCTTATCGCATTCTGCGATCTCTTCCAGGCAACCTGGAATGGACAGTGCATGGTATAATAAGACAAGGTAGTCTCCTCCCGTGACAGCTGGGTCACGTGATTGGCCTAAGACTACGTCATCAATTGCGTTGCGGTTCTCAAACTTTTGTAGTGGGGAAAAAGATAAAAATATTACAATAGGTACAAAATATTTATAATTTTTAATAAATCGACATATTTGATACTTTTTGTATTTATTGACTTTGCTGTTTTTTGAATTGTTTGCATATTAGTATTTTTACTTGGTTCGGGACGAAAACCCACAAAACTTGACTTGACTAAAATAAGTCAAAAACTAATTATGTTAGGTTAATAAGTTCGGTTAGTAAGTTTCGGGCGTAAAGACGTATTGACACAACTATGACTTAAATTATGGAATTTACAACGCGTAGATAAATTAAATATTATGTAGAAAGGCATATACCAGTTATTGTAGTTGAATTTAGTTACAATTTTGAAGCCACGCATATGATAGCGTCTCTTCATTGGGAAAATAAAAAATTCTTATTACACCGCCTTTTATTTATAGTTTACGGAACAATTAACAATTTTTCTTGTGTATCTTTCAAAGTTCACGGGTTCACCACAAACGTTTGGGAGCCACAGTATTTTGCTCACAGAGCGAAACAACGCTATAGGTGTGAGCGACACGACAATAGCGATGAAATTGCTAGTTGTCAGTATGACACTTGTCAATTCGATATGTTGCCACTGTGTGTGATTGAATTACCCGATCAAAAAGCTTTTTTATCCTAACAAAGCAATTATGAACTAATACTTCAATATACAAATAAATTTAACAATAAATAGATGAATCACATGAGTTACTAAATAGTTATTCTAGTTATTAATTTATTATATTTTCTTTAGCTACATGAGAAAGTACCTAAATTTTCTAAAAAGGACAATCAATGGTAACACTTATCGTGACGTAGGCTTAGGCCATTCTGGGAAGAGAATACCAGGCGAAGTATACGGAGTATGTTATTATACCATGGGACAGTGAATGCGTGGACATGACATGGGGTTGTCAGTGGTGCAACAATACCAACAAAGAATACAATGATAATAAAATTAATATAACAATGATACAAATACAAATAAATACATATGCCATGTAATAGATACATAAATACATACATATTTGATATATAAGCCGTGAAAATAAACGTCGTATGACAATCATAGACAAAGTGTAAGTCAAAATACTATGAGCACGATTACAGCGATAAGTAATGTCCAATGGGTTAATGCCCAAGATATGGAAAAAAAAATCTCTCAAGGATTACAGAACCCTAGTGCGCCTCCGGCTAGTCGGTTTTTTCTACTGACTACCCAGCCAGAGTGTCCCAGTCAACCAAACATGTTACTTTCTACAAGCAGCCCGCCGACGACCATCCACCAGCATTTGTCGAAGCCGATTAAGAAAGGTGTGTGCATCCCCTTCGTGAATAGCCTTCTGGTGACCGGCGTCCTCATGGTGAATGTGCAGCTAGTGGCGTCGTGGGCGGTGAGAAATACTCATTGCTCGAGCTAGTCGCACAACGGCCGCTCACGCACAGTGAGGGTGTATTCCAGCGCGGCGGTGGCGATTGAGGCGCTGCCGAGCGACGAGTCCGGTGGGCGTCCTCGCCAGCTGTATTCCTGGTCAACATAATTATATCGTTATGAGTGAACGATTTTCGAAGGAGAGGAAAACTGCCAAATAGACTAAACTACTAATAAAAATATTAAACGGAGTATACGCGCCACCGCTTATGTACTTTGTGGTATTAATGATTTACAACACAATTGAATATCTGGGGACACGGTAGCGCCCCCGACACGACGAGCAAGCGAAGCGCAAAGGCGTCGTCGTTTTTTTGAACCGTCATAACTTGGGTTTGGATTATACCATGTAAACAAAATTCTCGGGATATGATTTCAATAGTGGACATATTAAACATAAGTTTCAATTGCATAGCTCGTAGACTTTAGATTTTATTGATATCTAAAAAACCTCGATTTCGACACTGACTGACTAACCCACTCACTGATGATCATCAAATTTCTTAGGGTACTTCATAAAGTCCTAGAAAGCTCAAAAGTTGCTATGTAAGTTATTAGTAAACAAACATAAAAATAATCTAAAACTTGGAACTTTAACCCCCCAACCCCATAAACTAGGGGATAGAAGTTTTCCCCGAACGCTGCCCAGCCAAGTCGGATTCGACGGTTGATCTCTTTCCCGAAGCTGGCCCTACCCAACTGGATCGTTTGTCCCAGGTAGACATAGTCGCCCACAACTTCGAGTGTAGAGTCTCCGACCTTGAGAGGAGTGGGTGTGACATGGGCATTCAACATCACCTTGGTTTTGTCCATGTTGATCCTAAGACGCACTCTTTCGGAAGCTCTACTGAGGACATCGAGCATTGTATTGAGGTCCTCCATGGTCTCAGCCATGACCACTTTATCGTTGGAAAACTGAAGGTGAGTGATGTACTCGCCATTGACGTTGATATCTAGCCCTCTCCAGTCCAGAACCTTGAAGACATCCTCCAGTGCAGCGGTGAACAGTTTCGTTTTCCTCTCAAGTATGACGGAATCAAACAGCTTCTGAAGGGCATTGAGTAATGGTTTTCTACCTGCCTTCAGGAGTTCGGCCGTAATTCCGTCAACACCCGATGCCTTGTTGTTCTTAAGGTTTTTCTCAGCTAGCTGCCAAAAAGCTGGGGATCCTTGCAAAGGTGAGAAGGTACTTCACACCGGAACAGCTGCTCAGCTTGTACCAAGCGCAAGTTCGATCATGCATGGCGTACAGTCAAATACCAGCTTGATGCACTAGAGTCGATCGAAAAGCGGGCCAAGAAGCTCATTGGCGATGAGGCACTGGACAAAGACCCAACACCTTGAACATCGTCACCGAGTTGCCAGCTTGTCGTTTTTTAATCGGTTACATTTCGTGAGAGTGCGATGGAATTGGATGATTTAATTCCGCCCAGCCCGTTCCATCATCGGACTACCAGACATACGACGATGCATCATCGGTACATGGTGGACATCGCACCCATACGCACTAATCGTTTTGGGACACTTTCATTATGCGTACAGCTAAGGAGTGGAATTCCCTGCCGGAGTCTGTGTTTTCCGAAAACTACAATCTAGGGGTCTTTAAGTCACCCGAGGAGGGGACGCTCGTCAGGGCTTTTGCCGATAAGCCGACGACGTAGCGGCCAACATGTAGGTTGCGGTGCTGCCTAGGCGGCATCGCAACTGAGGCGGGCCGCAATGTCGTATGGGGTCTCCCATACCCATACGATATCGCGACTGAGGGTTGGAGGCCGCGGCGGGAGAGGAGTGCCGGTATTGCGGTGCGCCGCTCTCCCTACCTTCCGCGGCCTAGACGGGGTCGCCACCGTCTGATGGCGGACGCGGTGGGGCCGCAGGGGAAGAGGAGTGCCGGTATAGCGTTGGCCGCTCTCCCTATCCCCTGCGGCCGAAAAATGGTAGGTGGCGGGGCCATTGACCCTGACCCGTCACAAGGGGACCAAGGGTGCCATACACGGGGTCGTCTGGCACCCATGTGCTGGTTTGGTCCCTGGGGTGGTCACGGCGCACAGTGTGTTCTGGTGCGCCGGTGATGGGGGATACTCCCCAGAGGAGGGTCCGGTGACGGACAGCCGCGGCGGGTTCGCGGTGAGTGCTAACGCGTACCCGTGTTCCCGCCATAAGCGGCACAGGAGGACACCGTGGAGTTTTAGTGGGTTAGAGTCCCACATAACTGCGCTATCTCCCCGTGGTAGCGCAGTATGCATGAGCATTTCTCCACGCAACAAAAAATAAAAACAAAATAAAAAAGGGGTCTTTAAGTCAAGAGTGAATAGGTTCCTTGGCAAGCGTGCTTCACCGTCGACCACTTCATCGCTTACCATCAGGTGAGATAGTGGTCAAGCACGAACCTATTTTATTTTTTATTTTTTTAAACTCCAAAGTTCTTCATCAGATTTTAACCGTACCTATTTTAAATGGGACTTATTTGGGAACATACCCTATCAAACAAAACAAAGATTTTTTTTTAATCAGTCCACAAGGAGAAGTCAGTGAACATACACAAAAAAAAAAAAAAATACAACGTACAAAGTCGAACTGGTCGAACATAGAACTTCCTCCCTTTTTAGAAAGACTGATAAAAATAAAGACATGAGGTCTGAAGGTTTCAAAGTTTTATCATGGCGGTTTAATTATATATTTATTCAATTAAAGCAGGCCTGCAACACTTGTGACGCTGAGAGTGCTGAGACGGTCACTTCACAACTGAGATAGGGTCAAAGCGGCCGGGTAGTGTATTATGGAATAAGCAGCCCTTTAAATAGGGGCCACGCCCTTGCACAGGGCCCTGAATACCGTGTAGTGTAATGCCCCTTTTAGGACGGAAGGAACCACACTTACGTTACGTAGCGTGGCATGGCGTGGCGCATACTGGCGTGATGGCGTGGCAATGAGTGTGCACACTACCTAGCGTGTCGTGGCGCGCTTTGGTGCTATTTCTGAACAGTATATATCGAACCTTTGCAACGTGTAGACGTATTTAATGTTTACTTCGGATTCGGATGATGATTTCGAAGAAGACCTACAATTTATTTTTATGCATTTGCCATGTATATCTCCATTACTCTTGGCTAACTGGTAGAGAATGCCTCAGGCTTTAAAGTCTGCCTAAGTATCTGTATGTTGCAAGAAGTTTTAATCTATACTAATATTATAAAGAGGAAAGGTTTGATTTTTTGTTTGTTTGTTTGTTTGTATGAATTGAATAGGCTCCGAAACTACTTGGCAGATTTGAAAAATTCTTTCACTGTTGGATAGTCCATTTATCGAGGAAGGTTATAGGCTATATAACATCACGCTACGACCAATAGGAGCGGAGCATAAATGAAAAATGTTACAAAAACGGGAAAAAATATTCCTTTTTGAGAGCTTCCATTGCGTGCGCTGCGTAAATGGTTTAAGTTACGCAAATATCATGTATAATGGAATTGTTTCTCTTTAAAAGTTCTAAAAAAAAGTCCGTGACACCATATGTCTATCTTTTAAGGTGGACTCACAATAGCAAATTTTATGTTCTAAATTTTAATTAGATCAACGCTGCCGGTAGAAACAAAAGTTGGTTGCATTCGTATAGTAGTATATATATTATTTCTTATTCAAATAATCTATACTTAATATTATAAAGAGGAAAGGTTTGATTTTTTGTTTGTTTGTTTGTTTGTATGAATTGAATAGGCTCCGAAACTACTTGGCAGATTTGAAAAATTCTTTCACTGTTGGATAGTCCATTTATCGAGGAAGGTTATAGGCTATATAACATCACGCTACGACCAATAGGAGCGGAGCATAAATGAAAAATGTTACAAAAACGGGAAAAAATATTCCTTTTTGAGAGCTTCCATTGCGTGCGCTGCGTAAATGGTTTAAGTTACGCAAATATCATGTATGATGGAATTGTTTCTCTTTAAAAGTTCTAAAAAAAAGTCCGTGACACCATATGTCTATCTTTTAAGGTGGACTCACAATAGCAAATTTTATGTTCTAAATTTTAATTTTATTGGTTGCATTCGTATAGTAGTATATATATTATTTCTTATTCAAATAAATAGTTCAACAAGTTGGTAGGTAGATAGGGTAGGGTAGGTAGGGTAGGGTAGGTAGGGTAGGGTAGTGTAGGGTAGGGTAGGGTAGTGTAGGGTAGGGTAGTGTAGGGTAGGGTAGTGTAGGGTAGGGTAGTGTAGGGTAGTGTAGGGTTGGGTAGGGTAGGGTAGTGTAGGGTAGGGTAGGGTAGGGTAGTGTAGGGTCGGGTAGGGTAGTGTAGGGTCGGGTAGGGTAGGGTAGTGTAGTGTAGGGTAGGGTAGTGTAGGGTAGTGTAGGGTAGTGTAGGGTCGGGTAGGGTAGGGTAGGGTAGGGTAGGGTAGGGTAGTGTAGGTAGTGTAAGGTACGGTAGGTAGGGTAGATAAATGTTTGGTGTTTTTATGGCAAAACAAAGTTTGCCCGGGTCAGCTAGTAAATAAATAAAGAACAATGGCGATATCTTCGCTGACTGAAATTTGAGCGTCTGAAAGTGAGTTATATGCGAAAGAAATTCCATTAATTATCTACGTTTTTTCAAAGTATAACATTAACTAGTTCACCACGGATAAAACAAAACATTATAAATTAAAGTTATCAGATGTTTTCGTTAACTTTCATTACCTTATTGTTGCCACCTTACACTTATTCAGATAAGTGACAAGTAGTGACTGTTTCGTGCCAAAAACTTTCCGTTACTTATTTTGGTATTCTTTTGCAACACCATGTCAGTTAGCTGTCAGCGATTTTAACAGCTGTTGATTGAGTTAGATGGACAGTTGACACTTGACAATTGGCTAGAAAATTTGGCTTGGCGAAATCGGGTTCTCGTTTTTGATTATTATAATCGTTGAATAATCAACCCAGCTGCATCCGCGATTCGCGATTTGTATTGTGCGGCGTTTGTGCAATTGGTTTTTGTGTATATTTCGCGCGCAGCGAAGTGCCTTTGCCGAAAACGCGTGCCGGTAGCTGGACCCCGGCTCAGAACGCGTTTGTGTGACCACACCAATGATGGGATGAGGGATCCCATCATTGACCTACATTATTACATATATTGTCTTCCTCTCCCTGTGTCTCTCTGTGAATCCTGTTCCGTGCGTGGGGCACAGGATTGAAAGAGGAGCAGAAGAACCCCACGAAAACTCAGGTAAGAGTGACCAATTGTACCACCCAACCCTTGTAGTAAGAACCATTCTACCATAAAAAGCAGACCCCTAGCTGACCGCTGCTGCGTACTGCAGTATCGAGGTTACAGCCCTGGTAGGATCCAAGAGTCGCAGCGTTGCTATGGGCCCCAGCGTTTGTCTTTTGGCTGTGATCCGCAGGCCTGTATTTAACAGTGACTGTAGTAAATAAATCACTATTGTATTTATAATTATAATAAAATGAATTATAAATTGTAGGAAGGTAAGAATACTGTAGTGTAGTAGAAATAAATGGTACTTTCAATTAATGATAGGCAATGGCAAACAGACTAGTATCCTAGTCGAAAAAAAATATAGCTTGGTTGTTTGAAGACCTTTTGATACACGTTTATGTCGTTTAATATAAATAAATAAATAAACTCTTTCCAAAGAGTATATTTTATATTTCATGCTGAAATAAATAGGTAAGGGAAATACTAATGCGTAATTGCCCTTTTATTTTCACAAAATCAAATAATATTATCTACCTATTAAACACATTAACAAAAGTTACCCAGATATAATCTATAAAAGTTCATATCTGAATATAATATATTCAGATATGAACTTTTATCGAGAACGCCGAGAATAATATATTATATTATTCTCGGCGTTCTCGAAACATAATTCTTGCACGTACTAATTCAGCACATGATCCTGAGTTAAACCCGATATTTTACATTTAATGACGTAGGAATTTAATCTCAGCTAAAACAATGTATGGGCTTCTGCCATTATCCTTTCTCTAAACCAAGGAAAGCATATCTTGCGCTATTCTTTGAACTTACCTACACAATCCTAATTGTGTAATCACTTCTCAAAATGATCTTTATACTCCCCAGACTATAATTTGGCAGGTATATTAAAATAGAGCTTCAGGTGCATACAAATAAATTGAAGGAAATTGAAGGTCTTCATAGAAATCATCATCCGAATCCGAAGTAAACATTATGTACGTCTACACTTTGCAAAGGTTCGATGTAAAACTGTTTAGAAATAGCGCCAGAGCGCGCCACGACACGCCAGCTTAGTGTGCACACTCAGCGTCACGCGGACGCCAGTATGCGCCACAACACGCCACGCCACGTAACGGTGGTTCTGCCTTAACCCCCACCACCACTCTGGCGCAGTTTTTTATATATCAATGGCCACAACACTCAAATTGGTCTCTAACCATACTAAATGCATGAAACCGATAGGCTTCTGGGCCTGGCGCGACACGCCACTACACGGCACGCAAGTGTGTTTCCAGTATGTGGCGCAGACGTTCTTATATTTTTAGAATAGGAAAAAACCTGACGTTCAGTTCTTTTCAAACAACGGAAGTTTTACGGAATTCCAAATCTGAAATCCGCATCAGGAATTATATTTAGCGAAACCGAACATGTATGTCCAGTCTTACGTCAAGGAAGTCAGTCTTTGGTTTTGTTTACATTTTTTTACCTTGGTTGTTAATAAATACTTAGTCTATGGTTTGCTTGACAGGCGTTTGGCGGTTTGGTTGGTTTCTGTGTTGTTTTGTGAAGGATTTCTTCCAGTTTTTCATCAGGAATTTGTTTTAAAATCAATCGTCCAAAATGGTATGTAAACATTGCTTTAAAATGTTTGATTTCCTCTGAGTAATTCATACATGTTATTTTTAAGATTAGTAGTTGTTCGTACCGTTTATTTTCATAAGCTTGTTTGTGGTTGAAACCGGGCAAGCCGGTGAATTATACCGTACATGATGACGCGAATTTAATAATAAGGAATTTTGCAGGAAGCTCATCTGCAATAAAACTAACCATGGTAATGTTTATTTCCAGACGATCGGGAAAAATAATAAAATGCAACAGCATATTAACTATAGGGTGAGAGTAATACTTCAAGATTCACGAACATTTATTGGAACTTTCAAAGCGTTTGACAAACATATGAATTTAATTTTGGGAGACTGTGAAGAATTCAGAAAAATTAAATCCAAAAATAGTAAAACTGCAGACAGAGAAGAGAAAAGAACATTGGGATTTGTTTTGCTACGTGGTGAAAATATTGTTTCATTAACAATTGAAGGGCCGCCTCCACCAGAAGAAGGTTTGCCTCGTGTGCCGATTCCGGGTGCTATCGGAGGGCCCGGTGGTGGCCGCGCAGCTGGTCGTGGGGCTGGGCCTGCGGGCGCTCCACCTGGCTTACAAGGACCTGCTAGAGGTGTTGGTGGTCCATCACAACAACATATGGCCCCTGGCTCTCGGGGGCAGTTGTCTGCCCCACCACAAATGCGCGGTGGACCTATGATGGGAGGACCGCCTCCAGGCATGATGGGTGCTCCTCCAGGCATGGGCCGTGGTGGACCCGGTGGTCGCGGACCTCCAGGAATGCGGCGTTATTAAAATCAGTGCAGTGATGTGTGATACCACATTTAGTGAAATAATCACTATATGGAAACTGTTGTGCTCATTTGTGATAACATCTTGCAGGCTGAAGGCTTCATTACAACAAGTAAACTATAGATCCATCTGGTAAAAACTAATGCTGGATATGAATTTATTGGAGCAACCATTATTTGAAGCTATCATTACAGGATCATAAGATGACTTGTTCTGTCCAGTTTAGATGGATCCCACCATGTTTACTTAGCTGTGCATTTGCACTGGTGAAACTTTTATATTGAACCACGTTTGCATTTGATTTCTTTTGTATTGAAACTAATTTTCATACATATGAATGTGAAAGAATCTTGCTACATTTTAATATAAGAATATCTTTATTCAAAAAATAGTAAACGACAAACAAAAAATTTCTTAGCAAAGAAGTCTTTTATAATGTTTGCAGTCAGTGCAATCTCAGCTAAAAACATGATGAATCTGTTAAAATAAGCTACTTATTTTCACATAAATAGTGAACCCAATTCTACAAAATAAGTTGTGATTTAATTTCAAAATATTATATTTAATGTGAAATCTGTGTGGATTCATTTGGTAAAAAGGCTGGGCTATTAACTGAGGTATATGGGCAATTTTTTATATGCAACTGCATAATAAGATTTAAACCTGATCATTTTTAAAACCAAAAAGCTTGTTAATGTCATATTTCTTAAGGTATAGGAAGATATTATGACAATAAGCAGTCAACTTATGTATGTAGTCATAAATAATGTCTAATGACAATCAGCTGCAAACACAAAAAAGATGGTGTGACCTAACTAGGAATATTTAACACTTATTATAGTTTTAAGCAATATTAATTTTTTTATTTAAACCCAACATACTGAGGCCCATAATTAGCTTGTAGATGGGCACCCAACCTCTGCTTTAATGATTGTGGTGTGAAATATGGTAACATAAGTGTGAAAAAACTCCTTGAAAATGTACTTATGTTACTTGTTAGCTCATTCATCACCACCACAAAATGTATGTATGTTTGCCCTGCAAGGCTCCTTGGAATTTGTGATTTAGGTGTGCACCAATGCAATGTACTTCCTCTAGGAGCATATTTACCTGTTTGTTTTTCAATGTAACTCTGTACTTTTGAAGAAATATGCAAAAAAGACACTCATTCCACTAAAATCCCCTATATCAGTCCCCCATGGGATTACACAGCACTTACTTAATGTTCCACTACGAGCCCCTATGCTGGGGATTCTCTAAGTACTAACAAGTGCTGTTCCTTAGTCCCTTCTGAATAAATAGGTAAATAAAAAACTTTTTTACAAAAAAATACTACCGACTTCCAAGTTAAAACACTACAAAGTGAAAATAACTTTCTTTTTCGAAGTCAGAAAAAGAAAGTTTCTTTCACTTTTTAGTTGTACTGGTAATTATAATACCAGAACAGATTACCCGAATACCATGAAACTTGAACATAATCGGTGAAATGAGAGTGTACAAAGGTGAACTGTACACAACTGCGTACCCCTTTAGAGCGTGCTGGCGTGATGTTATGTAATGAAATGGTATAAACAATAAACAGACATGCGATTGCAGCAGTCCCGACAGATTTACCGTTATTGCTTGAAGAGTTTTGTTCTCTGAAGTTCTTCACCAAATTAAAATGGGACCAATTTCGGAACATACTCTATCAAAGCTCGTGGCTAAATATTAACAGCCGCATGGGTCGATCTTTAAGGTAAAGCAACGCTTGTCGAGGTCGGTCCGTTGATGGGTGACCATTTCAACATACCGAGTTTCCTCCGTGCCTCGGAAAGCACGTTAAGCCGTTGGTCCCGGCTGTCATTTGAAGATCTTTGACAGTCGTTATGTACAGAAGCCTGAGATCTGACACCAGTCTAGCCAAGAGGTATCGTGTTACCCAGTTACTGGGTTGTGGAGGTCAGATAGGCAGTCGCTCCATGTAAAACACTGGTACTCAGCTGAATCCGGTAAGACTGGAAGCCGACCCCAACAATAATTGGGAAAAAGGCTAGGCAGATGATGACTCGATCAAAAAAAAAAAAAATTTCAAAATCGGTCCACAATTAAAGGAGCCATCGGTGAACATACACAAAAAAGAAACAAACATGAAGTCGAGCATAGAACCTCTTCCTTTCTGGAAAGTCGGTTAAAAAGCATTAAGGCATGAAGTCCACCATTGTACCTTTGTGCATGAAGTTGTTGAAATCGCGTTCATCGAGTGAGGAAGAAAGAAGGTTAATCCCACCCGTACGCAAAAAACGCGCTTGGTCGTGGAGTTGCTTATACCAGCTCGTTTTAACCTAACCTAATTGCGTTCATCTAGTTAGAGAAAGACGTGGGTTCGAGTCCCACATAAGGCATTATTACGATTTTTTCAATGTTAAACTTAAACAGGGTGGAATTTGTAATGCCACCTGAAGGGAAAGTACTCATAGTACTTTATAATTATAGAAAATTTCACTCAAGGTAAACTTGCCTTTATTATTGAAAAGAAAGAAAACTGCATGACCACATTCAAAGATTTTCGAAAATTCGCTTGCCACACCCGGGAATCGAACCAACTAAAATCTTTAAAATTACAACCTGTACTTTTATTGCATCAATTGTAAGGATGAAATCTCTCTAACAAACTTGATAAATTAAATGAAAAGAAAACCATGAAATCTTAAATTATTTACAAAAAATGGTAAACCAACTAATTACTTGCTCGAAATGGGCTCCATTTTCTTGGATACACAATTTTATTCTTCTAACAAATTTTAGTCTTATTTAAATAGTAATACGTCATTTTAATAATAGATAAATGACGTCAATGATAATTATTATTTACATATACAGATGATGGATCTTTGAGTAAAAGTGCTTTAACTTGACCCATTAAATTGATAAGCCCAGATTACATGGTTTTCCTTTCATTTAATTTATCAAGTTTGTTAAAGAGATTTCATCCTTATAATTGACCCTAGCGATCGATGCAATAAAAGTACATGATGTAATTTTTAGAAATGTATGTGACACGTGTTAAATACTACAATTCAAATATCGAGTGTTTTTTATACATGTTATTAATATTTATTCATATTATTAGTGTTAGTTTGTTGTTATTTCTATTGTGTGATAAATCGGGTCCTACAAAAAATTTTTTAGACGCCTAACATCAACCAACTAGGGGGCAACAACAACCTCACCTCAGTTTCGCCGGATTACTGGCCTTAGGCTTAGCTTGGCTAGTAGGCATAGGTGTTCGCCAGCCAAGTGGCTGACCACCAAAAACCTTATTTACTGCAGTAAAACAACTTTTAAACCGAAAATCAAACTGACTTCCAAAACAAGCTACGAAAGACACAGATTTCGGAAAAGAATAGTAACTATATTATGCAACTAGTGAATAAAAGACGGATTTAAAGCGAGGGCCATAGATGAATCACAAGCAAGTGAAGGATTCTAACGACTGAATCGCGACCGTAGGGAGTGATTCATGATGATTGAATCACGAGCATAGCGAGTGATTCAAGTGTTAGAATCATGAGCGACGCGAGTGATTCATGGCCCTCGATATTAATCCGTTTTATTCAAGAGTTGCATACTAAATTTTATACCATGACTTCGAGAAAAAGCAAGATCTAAGCGAAAAGCACAAGGAATATTACGAGTAATAAATAAATGGTTTATTTCCTTCAAAATTTACAAAAAATGTGAAACCCTGAGCCCTGAGCTAGGTGCTGTTACCTGTGTTTCATGGGCCAGTGACCACCACCGTTACTTTAAATAATTTTAGTTAATTAAACACCATTGCAATTAATATTAGAATTACAATCCAAATAAGTATTCAATAAATATCCTAGACTAAAATCAAAATCATTATTAAAATCCTAAATATTAAAAAAACACAAAATTAAAATTGAAGAAGGAATTTGAAAGTCGAATATTCTCTGCACAAGAAGTTTGTCTCGAGTATTTTTTGCGCAAGGAGGTTACATAGCATTGAGATGGACGTCTAATACATTGGTGTGTTCCAAATTCAAACTCCAAAACAGTGATTAAAAGTGCTTTTTATTCACTGTTTTCAGTGAATAAAATAAGCTTTTTAGAGGGGGAATGGTATAAAGTTATTTTTGGCTTTGTAACACTTCAAAGCCAAAAATAACTTTATCGGTATTTTTTTTTCTTGTTCTGTACATAGGTACACAGTTTGTTTAAAAAATATAGATAGAGAACTGTTGTTATTACTATTCCGACATACATAAACTTAAGTGCACGAGTATACATCTAAACAGCTCAATACCATTGACAACTTAATGTGGTCCTGCTGAATGGAGCGTGACTACCGCAGGACCACCTTCAAAGTCGATTTTCTCGATAACTACTAAGGTACCAATTCTGTTGTTCGAGTACTAATTGGTACCAATTGAGTAGTAATTATTTACCAAATATGGAAGCGATTGCTGGCGGGGTCCTGCGGTAGTCACGAGCATCTTTTCGTAGGATATAACATTCCGTGGTCTACATGGAAGTCCCTGATACGTTTCAGGGGAAGGTGTAACTAAAACCTCGCAAAATGGGATTACCTCGACGGAACAGCGGCAGTGTGCATGTGGTGCTGAACATGCAACCAGTGTGATCTATATGCTGCCACAGATGACGCCGTGGAGGTATGTCTGTACTCAAAAACTACAACGAATTACATCATTCTGATACCTCAAAAAATCAACAGTGGTTGGCGGAGATCGTAGTAGTTTCTTCCAAAAATATATTTTTAATTTTTGAAATTTTCGGCGCCTGAATAATTAAATGAGCAAAAATGCTTCAAGTAAAAGTTGCAGCTATATTTCGTGCAGGCGCTTTAATACTTCATTAAGTTCGCACAATTATTTCTGTTTTTAAATAATACTTGGAGATGTGAAGCAGGAAAATTATTATTATACTTACGAGAAAACTTAAAATTCACCCTTGAAACGCTCGGCTCTAAGCGCAACAATGAAAACAGATTCCGCACTATCTATTCATCGATCTCTTGCTGATTCGATGATGGAAGGCATTGATGTTGAACCTACACATTTTCCCAAATTAGGAACCTTATACAAAATTAAACACCAAACTAAAAATGCCATTCCTATTACGACCCAAACACAACAATATCTTTATGGCTTGTGGCGCAAAGCCCGCCTTATAACGATTTGTTTATATATATATTAATACATCCTTATTTTGTAACTAGCTGTGGTGCCTGCGGCTTCGCTCCCGCCAACTGCCTACCTTACCCTACCTAAGCATCAATTTTATTTCTTGAGTCATTCTTCCGTGGAGAATCTTAACAGCACCATTCAGAAAATGACATCGAATGCACAACGCCATCTATCAAATAAGGAGTTAATACTTCAAGTTACGCACAATATTTATATAAAAGTTATCTACATTGATTTCGTACATCTCACGTGCTAAACTCTCAACTATACATAAAAACAGACTAAAATTCCAGAAATGCTGGAAATAGGCTCTGATGGTTATCCTTTAACACCCTATTTTTTTGGAAATATATTCTATGTACAAGAACGACTTTTCTTCAGATTTATTATATGTACTGATTTACTATTGACTGTCAGCTCAAGAATTGTACTACAAGAAATACATTACAAAACACAGCGTCATAATGACTAAGGATGCCACTGGACGCATTATTTAGGTATATTATTATTATTTTATAGATTTATGTTACAGACTCACGTAAATAGGTATATATATTTAAATAGTAGGATGTACAGATTATTTATAGTAATTCCTTTATAAAAGTTGTTGTAGAACTTATGGATAATTTTACTGCTTGGTCTAACCGATATTATTTAATAACATAAATTTAAAATAATATAATTAATAATAAAGCGCCTGCACGAAATGTAGCTGTAACTTTTTACTTTAAGTATTTTTTCTCGTTAAATTATTCAGGCGTACAAAAATGACAAAGTGAAAAATTATTTTGCAAAAAAAATACTAAGATCCCCGCCACGCACTGATGATTTTTTGGAGGTACTAAATACTGGTTTGATCAGAATGATGTAATTCGTTGTAGTTTTGGAGTACAGACATGGTCTCGTCATTATGCCGGGTCATAATGGCGGGAAGGAAGAAGAAGTATGTAAGGAATCGTAGCAGGTGGCGTTCTGTAGTTTCTGCCTACCCCCATGGGAAAAAGGCGCGAGTTTATGTATGTATGTATAATGGCGGAATCGTGTAATTTCGTTTATGCCGTAAGGTACAAAAATTTTCAGAACAAGTACAAAATAGTACTAAATGGGTTCTAAATATACGTCGTGAAATATTTCAATTACAAGAATTGGTCCCGCCATTATGACGATTATTAGTAAATCTCATACAAAAACAGCACCGACCCACGCGTCCCACGCCTAGCGCATCGGCAAGCCAACTTCACTTCAGGGCGGCCCAGAAGTTTGGCGAGAACTATTCCGGTGGAAGCTCATAAGGTACATTATCGTAAGTCTTTACTGGTTTTTAACACTGGTAAAGGGCTAAAATAAGACTAAAGTATTAGTTCTATGTTTATTTATGATTTGTCACATAATTTTATAATACATTTCATCAATATAGCAGTGTAAAATAATAAGAATACATGTAATAAATAATTTTATCACATTCAGTGTTTGACTTAAATCTTAGAATAATAACTAATAAAAAAAATGAGAATAATAATAAAACCAGAATAAATTTTAACACAATTTCACTCGTCCTTTATGATTTAATATATACCTGACATCTAACTTACTTTTAAAACAAATAGTAGTCAAAAGGAAACTGAGCTACAGTATTTGTAAGAGATCTCTAAAGTGTCAATAGTTTATCGTATAAACTATATTACGAAATTCTACACCACATTTCATTGTTATTGATATCCATTCCAAAAGTGATAGGTATCGCCGCATTATTTAATTTGTTCTAATTACAATTGTATCTTCACTAATACAATAATGTACTGTTGAAGAAAGTTTTGTAATAACTGGGGATCTGTTTACGTGGAATATCCAGTCTTTTACAATCCAGGTTGTAATAATTCACATTTTCCACGCTAGTCACTATCATGTTATTATTCTTAAAACTAACCTAATTTACGAATTCATAATTTAGAAACAACTGGAATCCGAAAAAAGATGGAAAATAGATTACCCTAAAAAATTATTGAAGTAGATGCCTACTATGAAACTTCATAAATATTACTTGTTAAGAAACAGTCACTTGCGGTTAAATATTCTAAACACAGTTAAACTTTAATACATTTTAAACCACGTGATTGCTAATAACATCGTTCGAGCCATATTACATTTTAATGGTTTGCATTATTTGACTCTGTGGATTGGCGTCCAGAGCTCGATCTTAATTCACGCCGCGGGCATGTCGACGGCATTTCTTCAGATGACTTTCGGCTTTTCTTTTTATTGCATCTGCGTGCCCCATCGTGAGAAGACAAATCTCCAATATTAGAATCATCGTCATTGGAGCAGTTGTCCTTTAGTTCATTTTCTACTTTAGCATTGGAGTCTTCAGCCAATGCGATGTCTTGATTTAGAATGTTTGAATCATCAGGATAAGAGCTTGATAGTTTTGATTGTGATTTTTCATCCTTACCTAAACTAGATGTTGATGTTGTCATTTCTGTAGGCGTCAATTTATGAAGAGTGGTATCGAAATCAGGTTTCATGCCAGTTTTAATTACAGTTGAAGGAGCTATTAAGTCTTCAAGGTCCATTTCGCCAGTGTGCGTAGAGTGATCGGGTTGCTTTTCCATGGATGTTTTTTTCTCAGCAGCGGCGTTATCTTTTAATTTTTTAGTGGGATTTAATTCTGCTGATGATAGTGCTAGGTTTTCTGGTTCATTCATTATTTCTTCATGGGGCCGTTTATGGGTCAAAGAAGTACCTAATGTTCCATCTTCAGTCATTAATGTTCTGGCAATATATTCTGAAGAATTTTTTATCAGTTTATCGGACACATCCTTGTCGTCTTTACCTTTTTTAGACTCTGCAGAACTGACAAGGCTAGCACTGAGAGCACCAGAAGCCATTTGTTCTAATAACATTTTACTTATATCAATATCTTTTTTATCACCTTTTAATAGTTTTTCCTGGACAGCCGCAAACTCCGGAGGGACTTGTGACCTCATTGCATCAAATGGTAGTTTCTTTTTGTCGCTTTTAGAGAGATCGGTTGCGATGCTTTCGTGGTTATCATGGTCCCGCGATCTCTTTTCTGATCTCATCATCGACTCGTAATTTAAAGATTGTTTTGATAAAGATTCTAAGAGATAAGGATCTGGTGGTAAATGTATTTGTGGGAGTTGACTTGATTGCTGCCGATCAGACACTTTTTGCTGTCGGGAAGTTGATGAATTAGTAACAATAGTTGACGATCGTGGTGTAGTTGTCTTTGCAGTACTACGTGAAGAGCTATGACTTGAACCTTGTAATGTTGAAGCACCTGAACTTGCTGCTATGTTGTTACTCAATAACCCTAATGCATCATATGCTGATGACATACCAGAATGCATACCAAATGGATTTAGACCACTAAGTCCTAATTGAGGATACAACATATTTGGATTCGGGAAAACAAATGGAAACTGTGAGCTGGCTGATTTAGAGCTCGAGGGGTTTCCACTATCTGTAGCTTTTCGAGATTTTGATTTACTTTCACTTGAAACGCTGGATCCAGCAAGATTGTTTAAATCTAAAGAAGAGAATCCAGGAAGTCCTAATCCGGCTAAATTCGCAAATATATTACTGCCGGCTATATTACCTAACAAATTGGGCATGCTATTGAATGAGTTTAGTAGAGGATTATTTTTAGGATCAAAACTTCCCAAGCTGGAAAGTAGCTTTGGGTCAAAGGTGTTTAACAATTTAGGATCGAATCCTGTTAAATTAGAAAGTGTTGCTGCCAATGTTTTAGGATCAAATGCACTAAGGCTAGAGAGACTTGCCAAAATAGCGGGATTTAAACCAGCCAAACTTTGATTCATGTGAGAATTGGAAGACATTACATTGGGTGATGGAGAATCAAGGGTGGGAGGTCGTCCTTTTTTACGTTCACTCATTCCACTGCTGGATTGCATTGGAGAATGTCGTTGACTACGAACATCTTGAGGCAACTTTATGTGCTCTTTTATACCTTCAGTCCACTTGGAATCTATATCATACATAGGATTTTCAGCAATCCATTGGGCTAGATGCTTAAGTTGAGGTGCTTTTGGACCAACTATTCGCTTTCCAGTTACGCGATGTACAACTGGTACATGTTCTTCAGGTGCGAGCCGCGGTGCCACACCTCGGCGACGCGTCTCCACGCTAGCCTGTTCAGCTAACCACTTGTTAACCTTCGCTTCATGAGAATAAGATTTCATCGGAGCTACGGCCGACGCTTTAGGAATCTTAGCTTGTTCCAAAGATTGTTGCAAAAACGAAGACAACTCCTTGGAAGAAGCCTGTGGTGACGGTACATTGGTCACCGTAACTGAAAATGGTTTCTGAATTGATGAGGTTGCTGATGAAGAAGGTGGTGCAGCTGGAGTCACAGTCACGTCGGGCAGGACACTGGCGCTACGTCCGCGTAGGGTCTCTGAAGAAGCAGTAGGGCTCTTACATTTAGCGGCTGATAAGCCTAGTACTATTTCATCCAATTTTTTTCTTTTCTTTTCTTTTCCAACAATTTGTTCGGGTGCGGCCTGCAAATAATAAAATAAAGCTGCTTTGTTATACATTCAGTATTTTGCTTACATATGTATATGTAAACAGACGAAATTCCCAGATACTGCGTCTTCAAAAATGTTTAGTTGGTAACGATTTTGAATATGATACAATATAATAATACTTATATAGCAAGAGAAAGATTTGAAAAATACAATGTATAAATGTTACAGTTGTTTATCTCACGATGGCGGGTTGGTCTTAATCGTGTGCGTAGATGCACATAGTTTCCGTGTGCTCAGGTGATACCGAGCGCTCCCTAGCTTACGCACACAGTAAAGCTGGCCTCACACATTCTGAATTCCACTCTGAATTCAGAGTCGGAATTTATTATCTGAATGCCGGTAATAAGTAGAACATAATCTGAAAAAATCAGAATGTGTGTGTGGGGCATAATGAAATTGTTTGCATTGCCGGGCTTTCTTAAATAATAATATGAATTCCGAGTCTGGATTCAGAGAGGAATTTAGAATGTGTGTGAGAGGCCTAAGAATGTGCATGTGCGTCTACACACCGACTAAAACCAACCCGCCATCGTGACATAGAAAAACTGTACTTATAGAAGCCAAATGGTCGGTCTGTATAGTGTTTGTTACATGAAATACTAAAAAGATGTGTAATAAAACAGTTATAGTTGCAGGGGTCGAAACAAGTTCAGTGTTCAAAAATACTTATTATTTTTGTCTTCTGAAGAAATCTTAAAATATTACCTTTTACCGACTATCAGAATAGAATTTTAAAAAACAATAACCAGGTAGTTAGACCATGTATTTAAAAAAAAAACGCTCAAGTCTGACTAACGCACCGAGGGTTCCCATGCTGCTATATTCAACAAAATAATTAGGTAAGCATACTGAAGTTCGTAAACTATGAAAGCATTGTTCTAACGAAAAGATAAACTGGATTGAGAGACAAAATTAATTTCGCCGTTAGAAAACTATTGTCCCCATACATCTAATAAGTCGCGTTATGTTTACCAACTGCAAAAAAGTACTCGGACCTCGGTACAAATTTACGGTTTTCGGATATTTGCCTTTACTTGTGCTATGGGACTGTTGGCAATTTGCACGATTCTAGGTCAACGGGAAGTATATAGATTTAATTCCCTTACGAGTGACAAAACATGCGGCATAAACAGCCGTATCTTTTGACACTCTGAATTAGAAGTTCGATTTTTTCAATTTTTAAAGAAATTGCAGACCTGAGTATTTGATACTACGTTGTTTACGATATTACGTTATTTTTGATAGCCATGGGTGTATATAGCATTTGCTTTCTAAAATTCTGGCACTCTTTGTTTCACATATTGTAGATAGCCTTCATACTATGGAAGGAGGATGTACCGTGGTATAAAATAGGGGTCCGATATGAAAACTTGGAGTGCCAAGACTGACCATTTTTCCAAAATACTGATTTTTTAACGACCAGTTTCGACCACTGCAGTGCAATAGCTGCACATTTTTGCGGTGAGATCTCGTACTATTTACTAGCTTCAACTTACCACGTTCTTTCTTTTCATTAGCCTGGACAGTGTATCGTCGAGCCGGCTGCGCGAAGGCACGGCAGAGGGCGCCGCGTCAGGACTTTGTGTGCGGCGAGCCACTGAGAAGTCGTGTACGTCGCTAAGGTCCAGCGGCGCAGACAGGTCCACAGGCGCGGCGGAAGGCGCCGGCGCCGGCGCCGCCTGCGCGCGCTGGTGAGCGGGCGGCGGCGCGCCGCTGTCGCCCGGCGCCGCGCTGCCCGCGCCGCCCGTGTGCGCGGCCTGCGGCACTGACAGCAGTGCGTGTAGCTTGGCCCGATCAGTCTCCACATCGATGGCGATGTGCCTCTTCGGCCCCAGCTTGCGCTCGTCAGCGTCGGGCGCCTGCTTGGCGGCGGCGGCGGCGGCGGCGGCGGCGGGCCACTCTCTGTTCTGCACGGCGTGCGCGATGTGGTGCAGACGCGTCTCTAGCGCCCGCTCAGAGAACCAGCGCTCCGGCGGGAGGCTCTCCTCGATGCGGCCCAGCTTGGCTAGCGTCTCTAGCTCGGAGAGTGCGTCTGTGTCATCCTCGGTGGTCCTATCGCAATTATTGGAAGTTCTCTTGCTTCGCCTCAGCGACATGCGCGTTTCGCCGGCTGCCTCTTCGGAGCCGGCCGCGTCTTCCTCGTCGGAAGATATCTTCTGGGCTTCGCTCCTAGGGGTGCTCTTGTGGTTCGCATACCACTTGCTAGCGCAATCAGCGAAAGGCATTTTGGGATCACAGAACAGCTTACTATATGTATCACCCAATCCATGCCTGAAAAATATATTTTAGGTTAGTTATGTAAAATATTACTGTCGTTAAAATGGGACTCAACTACGTCATGGGATACATATACATTTTTCCTTATTTTTTTTTAAATTCTTTAGTAGTCGTGCGTTATATGAGATTTAAATGATTTTGAAGACTAATGTGAAGTTTTATACACCAACTGGGTGTCCTATTAATAATTATGGAACCTCATAGACGTGCTTATATTAAAACTTAAATAAATGGTTGAAAATACCTTATTAAAAGGTACAATTTCATAGCGATTACTTAAAAAAAACTTATATGTCGAATAGTACTGTTCGGTCGATTCAGTTAAATAGCTTAAGACTAATGACCGCCAAGAATAAAAAGTGATAAAAAAACCTATTACTGCTGAACATGCATGAAATATTCCGACGAAATAAGAATCGACTCCTGCTTATGAAGTCGATAAAAAAACGAAACTTTTAAACTAAGTACATATGTTACAAAAAGATATTAAAACGGAATTGAGTTAAAAGCAATACACATAAATACTTACTTGCAGACTCCTAAAACCAAAAGTTTGTCGTGCCGAGCCGGTTGCCACCACGGCGGAGTGTCGGGTGACCGCTCACATAAAGCCAATCGAGTATCTAGTGCAGGATGTGGAGCGACTTCTTCACGTAATACTCGTAAAAGATCAATCCTGTTGAAAATTACACAATACAATCACGGTACGACAGTAGTCAGGTACTCCCTGTATGTAATCGCATGGTAGTAGCTTGGCTCGCATCCTTGGATCACAAGATTATATAAATTTTCCATCATCAGTCATGACATTGACAAGAGCATTGTTGTGGTGGGGTAAGTTGCGAGGAAAAACAAAAAAAAAAAAACTCGAATGCAAGCTACTGAACGACTGGCATATAAAAGTTATTCGCATGATGTAGATGGAATGAGAAGGTGCATTGCAGTAACTGCCAATATTGACTCGCACTGTATAAAGCCGTAAGGGTTGAAAATCAGTCTATACAGGTTGAATTGTAGCGATTTGACTTCAGCACGCAATTCGCAATAGCGAGAGTTGTAGAGAAAAAGCGATCAATTGAAAACTAGCGTCAATTTTGCTGAACTGGACCCATTTGGCGCAGCCGTGAGCCTCGATTTCAGAGGACGATAAAACTATATTTTTAGTACTTTGAAAGGTGAATGCTTGAGCCAACACAACCACGGGGTAATCGCGTACACACATTATTTTTGTGAAATATACATTCTATATTAAATATGGGATAGAACAGAATTTAGCTCGGGAGAGACCCGACCGCGTTCTAGTTACTTTTAGTAAAATAATCGGTTTAGTCCGCCGAAAAACGATAGTTACGTCGGCACGGTTTCTGTGTATGGGATGAGGCATCTGTATGCTGGTATTATTATATTATCTGTTGTTTTAGTGACGAACCTAAAGATGTGTCCAAACATTGAGCGGCAACACATTTCTGTTGCGTTAGGACTAAACCGACGCATGTTTGCGCGGCAGTACTGTGTGGCACAACATTTACTGAGGCATGTTTACTAAAAATATTTGTGCGCAGCAGTTAGACAGAAGCGTTCGCGCGCGGCAGTCACCCAATCAAAGCGCGGCAGGCCGCGCACGTAAGTTTGGACACACCCTTACAGTCCGCACGCCATTTTTTCTCAGAGTCTTTGGAATTTACACTTTATGCATCTTGTCACAACGTACAACGCTTAATAATCAAACTCGTCCTACCCACTCGCGCACGAATAGCAGCCGTGTCGTAAACGCGACGCGATCGCGTAGAACACTTATTTTTTTTAAATATGGCCTTTTTACAAATATCAACTTTTTATTATTGTTTATACGTTGATTTTAGAATAACCAGTAATCACACTCATAGACAAAATCTTCACTTAAACATACTCTTACATAACAACACAGGTTTTTTACATATTTTCGAACTGTAATATAAAATCATTACCTTTCAAGAGTAGCAATGGCTCTCTCTTCACCTATAGGCTCTGCTTTTAAATCTGCTCTTGTCGGTAGCTCAGCTTCTCCCACAGAAAGTCCACACTGACGTTTGCACATGGCCATAAATGCTTTTAAATAGTCAGTTAGAGCATCATCACTTTTTGTATCCAATCGAGCAAGTGTTCTAAAACGACTCCACCGAAGACTTTTAGTAGTTGGGTCGAACTCAACTCCATAGGAAGCAACAGTACGACGGAATGCCTCTTCGTCGGCGCGCGTCCAGCGCCATTGTGACACCTCATCTCTGGCTAGCTGATCCATCCGCTCTCGTCGCTCCATCTTCTGAATGAAATTCTTACTTAATAAACCAATATCTTTGATGTGTTCTTTCTTATTTATAGAAATTATTATTATTAATAGAAGTTGTTTTATGCTAAGTAATCTATATCTATTGATATAAAAGAAAACTGACTGGCAGACTGACTGACTGATCGATCAACGCACAGCTGGAACTGTTAGGACTAGAAGCATGTTTTTTGGCAGAAAGGGTCCTCAAGTGACGTAAGTGAGCACTAAGAATGTTTTTTTTTGGTATTACACCAATAAGGGTGCAAAAAGAGGGTTGAAAGTTTGTATGAAAAATCTAATTTCTTCGGCTAATATTTTTGAAACTTGGCACAATTAGTAATCTAAGTAAAATTAAAGATTGAAACTACCCCCAAAAGACAATTTAAGGAGTGTTTAACATTTTGTTGAATAATCTTATTACTTAGGTTAATAAACTTGACATAAATAACAACAAAAGTAAACAATAACGGTTGTCATTTTAAGTTTTTCGAAATTACCTACAAACAAAAAACGCCTCGCGTGCTTGCTGGGAGCAGACGTGTTTCGCTTATTAGTGCAAGAATATTAAATCCTATTACATCTACCGCTATCAAAACCAATCCTGAAGATCACAATGTTGAAGTATACAGTCCTTCTGGTGGTACATCGCACAGCGCCGGCGAGTGCGCGGCACGCTCACCTCAAGAGTAAAGAGAGAAAACTATTGGCATTGCACTCGCACAAGCGCGGACTGGCAACGCGATGAGCCGACAGAAAACACCGCCTAGTCGCATGTTAACAAGCGGAAGCGAGGGCGGCAGCGGATCAGTACCGAACTTATCTACATTTGGTGACAATGAATACCAAATCAACATGTCAGAGGAAACGAAAAGAGCGCACTGAAGAAATAGACTACAAATCAGACTTTGCTAACTTTCGCACAGACATTATGAAGTTTCTGGAGGAATTTGAAAGAATTCAAAAAGAAAACCTGAACCTCATACGAGAAAAATCTGTGAGACCAAACAAGAAATTAAATCGATAAAATCAAACACAGAAAATTTTAAATAACAATTTGATGAAATAAATACCGAAATTAAAACTATTAAATCCAACAACGCAATAACTGAAGACAAACTTAAACGTATAGAAAGTGAAATTCTCCAAATAAAAAACCAAACAAATATCGAAAGTACATCCGATAAATCGCTCTTCTTACAACACAAAAACCTCATCCTTGAACTCAAGGATCGAAGTGAACGCGAGAAAAATATCGTTATTGTGGGTACAAAGGAAAAAAGTGACAAGAACTATAACGCACGACAAAAGTACGATTACGAAGAAGTAAACAAAGTACTAACCACACTGTATGAGGACTGTCCGAAGCCAATTAAAACCACAAGATTGGGAAAATATATCACAAACATGAACCGGCCCATCAAAGTATGTTTTACCAATACAGATACACCTATATACCTGTTCCGGACAAAAAATAAACTACCCGAGAATATACAAATTTACTCAGATTTAACCCCAACTCAAAATAAATATACACAATCTATAAAAGGAGAACTTAAAAAACGATATAGAACACGGAGCAAAAGACCTTATTATTAAATATATAAAAGGAAAACCTACAATAATTACTAGCCAAAAAAAAACTCGAAGGAGGTTCACAACACAATGGTAAACACACAGATAAACTAAGCCATCAAATCATCAAAAAATATGAAGACAATACCCTTACACCCATCATCACTCAGATTTTGTTTTTGCTAATTTACGAAGTACCGGTTAAACGGGGTTACATTTAGATCTGGGGTAACTTTGATGTAAACTTTATTTTTTTAGGTTTTTAAGGCTAACTCCGTGAAAATGGAACTCAATTTTCTTTTTTAAGTTTGCAACACTGACTTGTCAGCCATGTTTTGCATCAACTTCAGCGCAAGAATAAGTTTACTTGTTGCAGGAAAAATATTTTGAAGTGTACAGTGTGAATTCATTAAAAATACATTTTAAATTGGGGTTACTTTATATTGCACTGAAAAAACAATGGGGTATCAAGTAGAAAACACGAAAAGGTGGAGGGGTATCAATTTATATACACGATTCAATAAAATACGATGTAACGGAAGAATTATGCGAAAATGGAAACCTGTAAAATAAAAATCATAAAAAAAAAATCGCTCAACATCGGAGTGATTTATTTTATTTTTATTAACCAGGTGATTCAAACAATAACGATTTCTTAACGACGTACGCCGCACAGCTGGAGCAGAGAAGAAGAGCAATTGTATTTGGCGACTTTTACAATGACCTCCTCAACGCGGACAGACAATCACGTCACTAAATACCTGAACGAAATCAAGGGAAACGGATATCAAATACTTAAACAAAATTAATTGCCTATACAGTACACGTGAAACCTCGAATACAAAATCTATACTGGATCATGTTTGCACAAACATAAGTAACCACTCATTTAATTTCTGCATAATCGAGTCATGCTTGTCTGAACATAAACAAATATATTTGGAAATAGGCAGTCTAAACCCACAAAAAAAAAATATGAAAAATTATACAGCGACGCACTAACAGATAATTACATAAACGAAGAAAATGATTACTACCCACCTTGAGCGGTTTATCACAAAACATGTAAGTAACAACAAAACCGACAAAACAAAAATTCTAAATCCACCTCAAAACGATTGGATAAACCGAACTATTACTGATTCGATTAACTTACGTAACGTAACAACCTATGGCAACAGATAAAATCTTACCCAAAAGACGGAAACATTCAGAAAACCTTTTCCAAACAACGACACGCAGTAAAAACCTGGTCAAGACACACACGAAAAATACTACTACGATCTATTCTACAACAATAACAATCAACCGAAAAAGATGTAAACAAATATTTGATGAAATAATGAACTAAGATGATGAACTGAAGGTAAAGCAATATATAATTTATTTAACTAATTTTTCTCATCAGTAGGCCAGGAATTACCTAACGAATTACCCGTTATGTATCACGCGAACGATGTCAACACTTTTATGTACGAACACAACTATTCACACGACGTATCTCTAAGTAAACTCACTCCTTGCACTGAGGACGAAATTTCTATATTAATTGACGGTCTAGATCAGGGGTTCCCAAAATTATTTTGTCTACTGCCCACTTTGAGAATAAATTATTTTTTAGCGCCCCCATTTTTTCGTCTACTTAAAAAACACTATAACTTTAAATTAAATTAATCAATTATTGTGAGCAATATTAGTGGCGATTAAACATTAATTCTAAACGAGACTTTTACTATAACTCGCAAGAGTTAATTTGAGTTTGAGCATAAATTAAATTGCTTGCTAAATTAATTTTGTAATATATATTTTTTTTAAATTAATTAAATAACCCACCGTATTTATTTTTAATATCTTTTATGTCTTAAAAACACACATAAAAGGCAAATAAATTAAAATAAATATTATAAAATAACAAATTCTATCTGTGAACTTTTTTTTATTGTGTTTAGCTGTATGGCTCATTTTCTTTGCCTTAATATAGTAATAAAATAATACATTTATAAGTAGATACATTAATGCACTTGTGCACAAAAATCGATTTTGTGCAGCCTATATCCTGCCCAAATAAGCAATTTCTGAGCATGAAAAGTGAAAATATAATTTTCACCGCAAAAAACAAACCATTACCAGACTTCCCGCCTCTTACAATGAGATAATAAAAAGATCGAACTACGAAAGATATCTCGGTTTGAGGGTAGACCACAAACTCACATGGAAACTACACATCGAACATGTGAAATCAAAATTAACGTTATTATTAGCATCATTACGCAAAATCTCAAATTGTATTCCAAGGAAAATACGTACTATTATTTATAACTCATTAGTAAAACCTAATTGAAATATGGTGATCTGCTGCAAAAACTATCCATGCCTTTACAACGAACCCAGAACAAAATTATAAAAACATTATACCATTATCACAACCTTACTCCAACTAAAACACTATTTGAAAAGACTAAATTATTAAATCTCAAACAACTATACACGTATAGGTGTACCTGCATTATAATTTAAAAAAAAACACCACAAACAGCGTACAATCAAAGCTAAAATTACACAAAAAAACAATATCATACAACCTAAGAAATAAAAATCAATTACAACGAAGACAAGCTCGGACAAACTACGGTAAAAAAAACATATTGTTCGAAGGAGCAAAGCTGTTTAACGACCTACCAAATGACGTAAAAGATTGTGATAATATTAACAGATTTAAACTAAAACTGAGAATTCAATGTTGTTAGCAGTAACATACTTCCTATATATTTGTTTTGTATAACTTCACCAACACGCATCGGAGGCAAAATGTATTTTTTCCAATATTGTAACATCTATTTTACCATATTCGAACAAATAAACATATTTGATTTGATTTATAAGCAATTACTTTGTATCTCATTGTAAGTGAACCTATGTATTGTTCTTATGAGAATAAATTCTTTAAATCGAATAAGATTTAGGGGTGTAAAAGGTTTTTGGAGGAATCGTATTTTTGGTCGCCTTCAATAACTGCACATGAGAAAGTGCGAATTCACGCGAACGAAATCACGGGCGGAATGCTAGTGATATCACAAACTAATAGCAGATTTATTTTCCACTAAAGTTAGAGGAAAATAAAACAGCTATTGTAGTTTTTTACTTGAGTTTCAGTCAGTTTTTCATTGAGTTTCAAAAACAATAAGTGGTATGGACTTCAAAATCTCTCTAGACTAAGTGAAATCATCCCATAAAATGTACCAGTCAGCTGTTGTTTTTTGAATAAGTTAAGTATTTTATTTTTATATAAGAATGTTGACTTGAGAACCACCTATTTGGAAAAATTTGCTTAAAATATTTTTAACGTTACGCACCTTAGCCCTTTGTTGCATTTTAAGCTCCTCTCGTTTGTAGTTTCTTTGATATGCAGTGATTAGTCTCCGAAGTCTCGTATTCAAATCCTGCATTGAGGGCCATAAATGTCCACCACTACTGCTTTGAGTACTTTCATCATCAGGCCGAGGAGAAGCTGCGGGGGATGTTGCTCCAGCTCCACTAGACACATCATCTGTGCAATCTTCGTCTCCCACTACACTACCTCTCACCTTCCTTTCTTCACTCCTGTTGAACATCATATAATTATGTCAAAATCAGGCAGGATTCTTTTTTTTTTTATAAATAAAAGATTAGTATCAAATTACTTTATTAATGTACTGTATTTTATGTTTAAATACTTAAGATTTGACAAGCAATAAGCGGGGAAAAAGAAAGTTAGTATATTATATTATGATAAAATTGTTTGTTTCTGTGGAGATACTGATAAGAATCATTCATCATCATCATCTGGAAGAGCCTTTTGTAGGGCTAGGGCGTTATACATGGCGTTGAGTGCGCTTTTGGAGCGTTGGGTGAATGATGGATAGATATTTTGGAAACCTAGCTGGTGAACAATTTACAATATATTTTGGTTTTAATCTACAGTACAGAGTATGATTTTGAGACGAGTTGAGGCAATAATGGTTTATTGCAGCTAAATAACACAGTTATATCGTTTTTTTTCATCACCTCTGATAAGCCGGGTGGTAATTACGCAAACATCGATTCTCATTTAAAATAATAACGAATACGGATATTTTATGTACTCACTTGATGTCTGTACATTCAGCATCATCTGGTGGGCCAAGTTTGTCTACAAAGCAAAGTTGTGGATCTGAACGCATAGCCAAATAATTTTCGTAACCATGGACGTATGTTCCTACAAGCAAGGACACGTCACACTCACTATCCCACCACAGACGTGGAGGAGTGCTGTCCACACCGCGAGGTACACGCATTCCCAAAGAACTGCAAAAATAAAACAATTTTTATTATCGAAGCAACTGGGGAATCCAATCATGCGGGATCGGCGGGAACGACAAAATGAAATTCCAAAAAAATAAGGGGCGGCCGTCGTTCTAAATATTTATTCCTCATTAAGGGGTGACTAAACATCTTGTCCCATGAAACTCATGACATTGTCTCTATATAGGGTCTATGGCATTTAATTTAATTATTCCGTGCTTTCAATATTTACGAACGTCAGTGATGTTACCTATTTTTTTTTTCATCTAGCTGTTTGTTTACATAGATAAAAGTATATACAGTGTATAAAATACTTAATTAACTAAGACTACAAATATATACACTTAAACCAAAATCTACTCACTACCTAAACCTAAAATTATACTAAACTAAAATATGGCGTCGAAAAACTCCTCCACATCGTTGTCTACTGGTAATGTACCCAAAAGACTGGCAGCATTGCCACGTTGTATGTATATTATATTATTTAAAAAGTTATTAGCGATTTAAGACTTTTAAAGTACTCAGTTTGACTTTAAAGCTTTTGACTTTAAATAAACAGTGTCGAATGGGATCAAAATAAGTTTTTGTGTGATATGCCAATTTTCTTGATTCTAGCTAGTTTTTCTTTATAATCTGCAAAGGCAGTTAGAAATTACTCAAATACTGCAAGGGCTAAATTAAGGCCCTTACTGCTGTGTCTCAAGAAACACTTCATACATTCATGAAGATAACTACCTATTATACACAAATAGAACAAACATTATTTTTTTAAGTGCCTCATTTCCCGCAGATCCGTCGGATTGATGACCTCGATACCCCGGAAGGCTTACGGGATTGGGCTTTTAATGCGGGATTGAATTCCCTACAGACTTTGAAGACTTGTGGGATGTAGTAGACTACATTAAAAAGTTTCTCGAAAGCCTGGAGTTCGGCAATATTATGATAATAAATTAAAGACTGCTACAAAAGTAACCATTTCACGTTGTAAGGTTGCATTATAAAATTAGTCGGCTTTAAAACTGTTTGGCGTTTGTTTGTTTACCTTTTATTTTTTCTCCTGCGAATAGGGTAGGCATAGATTGATTTATGTAACAACTATTTTCCGCCCATCCATTTATTTTACATTTTGACAGCTCAAAAAATTCTCATTTAGTCCTAATGCGTTCAGCGTGACCAATTCGAATTCCTACAACAATCGACGTTCAACTCCTCAACAAATTTCATCAATTTAACCTATTAGTATTTTATTTTTGGTCAATATTTTGTATTGATATTATTATTTGTTAAATAAACGTATCCTGGCGTTGATTAACTATGTTTTATGTCATAAAATGAACTGTTACCTTGTATAACTTTTTCTTTGTGTGTATGTATATCAAATATTACTTTTTTAATAGGTAAACTTAATTACATATCTTATTGATAATCAGATTATTATGTTTTATTATAATAAACTGAAAATCAACATTGCTATATCAAATGCTGTTAAATAATTCGATTAATTTATGAATTTTAATTTATCGTATTATCGGGGTTAAACAACATTTCATTTCACTTTTGTAAGTGTCCATGAGGTATTGCATATTATTGTCTATGGTTGTCTGTTAATAATTAGGGAGTGCTTATGTCGAATGTAAAATAAATAGTTGGACGGAATATAATACAAAATAACCGACTTCCCAAAAAAGAGGAAGTTCTATGTTCGTTATTTTTTTGTATATGTCCCGATATCTCCGTCAATTGTGTACCGATTTTGATGATTCTTTTTTAGTTTGAAAAAGTATGTTCCGAAATTGGTCCCATTTTAATTTGGTGAAGATCTGATGAAGGACTTCGAAGATATACAACATAACTCTTCAAAAAACAACGGCAAATCACTCGGGATTGCTGCAATCGGCAATTTCAAACAAAAAAAGAATTTTCAAAATCGGTCCAGAGAGAAATATCGGTGAACAAAAACAACAAAAAAACATAGTCGAACATAAAACATCCTCCTTTTTGGTAAGTCGGTTAAAAACAACCAATAGCCGGTACTTCAGGGGCATAATATAGAAATTCTGAATCAATAGATAATTACATTATTAAGGTGGTTAGTGTATACTAGCTGACCCGCGGGGCTTCGCTCCCGTCAACTGGCTACCCTGCCTACCTTGCCTACCCTGTCTACCCTGCCTAACCTGCCTACCCTACCCTACCCTACCCGACCCTACACTACCCTACCCTACACTACACTACCCTACCCTACCCGACCCTACACTACCCTACCCGACCCTACACTACCCTACCCTACACTACCCTACCCTACCCAACCCTACACTACCCTACACTACCCTACCCTACACTACCCTACCCTACACTACCCTACCCTACCTACCCTACCCTACCTACCCTACCCTATCTACCTACCAACTTGTTGAACTATTTATTTGAATAAGAAATAATATATATACTACTATACGAATGCAACCAACTTTTGTTTCTACCGGCAGCGTTGATCTAATTAAAATTTAGAACATAAAATTTGCTATTGTGAGTCCACCTTAAAAGATAGACATATGCAGTCTTATTACAAAAAACTCAATAAACCTTGGTTTAAACCTGACCTATCAAGTCCAGGCTTATCTGCAAAACCATGGTCTAAATTTGTCCGTATTACAAAACTTAAAAAAAACCCTGGTCTTCTTAGTACCGTCATTTGAACCATTGTCAATATATCAACCACAGAATAAAACAAATATCATTCGTTCACCATAATATCGTTCAATTGCAACGTTCCGTATGCCTAGAAAAGAAAACTTTTTGATAATACGATAAGGATTAAATGATGTTTAGGAGTGTTAAAATATTGACACTTTGTTATTTTGCATGTATATAAACATTAGTTATTTTATTGATTGCAGTTTTGTTTAGGTTTAAGCGCATTACTTAAATTCGTATTAATTACTAATAATACATCAACGTACGTATAACGAAACGTAACATTCTTGCGCGTTACATGAAACCATAACAATAAACAAAACCATCGCTCGTTGAACAAAGTTCATTCGGCTATGGATTTTTAAGTTATCCAAGTCTCTATTATAACAATTGCCTCTTTGTTAATAATGTGTTAATATTAAGTGTTGTGATGGACCAACAAAAAAAAACATCTCAGAATTGGAGTACCGAGGAAAAAGTAATATCCTCAATATCAATTAAATCCACCATGTTAATATCCATTTTCGGGTAAAAACAACACAACACAATGAAAAAGATTCTATAACCTAAAAGAAAAACTTTGACAGATACGACTTAGACCATCGTTAAGCTAGGGGCCGCCGAGGTTTAGCGTTAGACCATGATATGGTCCATGGTTTATCGCTAAACCATTATTTGTAATATCATTTTTGTTTAAACCGTGGTTTATAGAGATTTAAACCTGGGTTTTTAGTTAAACCGCTTTTTGTAATAAGACTGATGGTGTCACGGACTTTTTTTTAGAACTTTTAAAGAGAAACAATTCCATCATACATGATATTTGCGTAACTTAAACCATTTACGCAGCGCACGCAATGGAAGCTCTCAAAAAGGAATATTTTTTCCCGTTTTTGTAACATTTTTCATTTATGCTCCGCTCCTATTGGTCGTAGCGTGATGTTATATAGCCTATAACCTTCCTCGATAAATGGACTATCCAACAGTGAAAGAATTTTTCAAATCTGCCAAGTAGTTTCGGAGCCTATTCAATTCATACAAACAAACAAACAAACAAAAAATCAAACCTTTCCTCTTTATAATATTATAGTATAGATATTGCGTTTTTTCGAACTATTGCAGTTTCGAATACGAATAAGTATTTTAGTTAAATAAAATACTATGTGCTGTGGTTTTCTACAAATTATTTTCATTGTTTTTACTAGACAAATCATTCCAAAGTGGCCATGACTCATTTTTCAGTTTCGTTTATCTCTTTAATGAAGCTTTCTAACCACTTTCAAACACAAGTTTATTTCGTTGTGGTTTTCAAAAGAAACCTGTGGTTTTGTTATAGCCGACCGCCCTTTCATATCCTTGAATGATTTATGATCACAAGTGTCTCCAGTAAATTAAGATAAGAAATATAATCCCAGAACTTTATTCGATCCCGGGATATCGGGACCTGGGGACACCGGTCCCGGGATCGCGGCACTGGTACCGGGATTGGCAAAGAGTGTTAAGCAGCAATATATAAATAGTATAAAAGTTATAGTAAACAGAAAAAATTGTATATTATATGAATGATTATAAGACGAATATATAACATACATGTATACAAACTGATAATAACAATTATGTTCAAGCGCGTATAAAAAGGAAGGAAGCGAAGGGGCTCATTGGGCATCAAAATATTTGTCCACATCAATCGTCAATGGGAAAAGTGCCCATAATGCTAGCAGCATTGCCACATTGAATAGCAATGCTGAGTCTTTTGGCGTATAAAAGCCCAGTTTTCGGGACAAGTATTTGCGACGTTTAAGATTTTCTGGACCAGCAGCAGTCTCCGCAGCACAGCCCGCCGTGCTAAGAAGATGGGATGGCGCTAGGGCATGTTGCATCTCACACCAAAGACCACCTTCCAAGGCATTATGGTCATCTTGTCTGGCCTCTTCCCATCGTTCCGTGCCAAGCCATTGGGTTCTAAAACAAATGGCATCCCGACGGTGACAAGAACCCGACGTATGATGTTATTAATGCTGGCGTGCCGTGGTATCCGACCAGACCTCTTACTGCAGGATAGGCTATGGTGTCCAAGGTGGTTGACTGCTGTACCACATTGACAACGATGTGGAGCTTTGCTAAGAGCACACAGACGCAGACTTTAAAAACAACAAAATACCAATACACTTATACTGAGCAAATTGATCTTAATCCCAATACTTAGTTGCATTATCGTGTACATAAAACCTTTATTTATTTTAACTTCTTTGTTCAAGCCGAAAATCCAGGATGGAGAGATAAATCCCGGGATTCCGATATCAAAAAACCTTAAAAAAAATTGATTACACTCTCCTTTCTCGGCCCTGACCCTGTTACGTGAAACAAAACAATTGGCGAAATGTTGGTGTAGAATATTACAGTACACCACTGCCTAACCTTATAGAGAAAATGGGCGTAGCATCTACGTCAAATGTAAAAATATGCCTTCATGTTACATCGGCTGGCGGATAAGGCCAAGTTTCTAATTTAAAATGATAGAATATGAATTATTTTACCTGGCATGAACTCCACTCTCGATTTGTGTCGCGTAGTCACCTATAACCTCGTGTTTGATGTAATACATCATGCGTACTCGTAGTAAAACCCTGGAAAAATTATCATGTTTAATTTTGATTTTCAAAGTAACATAAAATAGATGTACTACCTTGTATCAGGAAATTAATTACGTATTTAATTACCACTTTTGACCGCTATTCCCATAGAAAATTAAAAGTAGAAAATGGGTGAAACGATCCTACTGCCTAAGTGACATGGACAAATATACCCTATTGTTTTTATTTCATGCAAGTGACATTTGACTAAAAGAAGATAAATAATTAATTTCTTACTACACATGTCTCCTACTAGGATCCAAAAGTAATGATAATCGGGTATTTTTATCATGCTGAGCTTGTTAACCCCTAAGCAGCCACGAAAAATCTCACGTCATGTTTATTATTTAAATACATGCAAAGAGCATTTGACCAAAAACATAGCAGTCTGGTAAAGAATCCTGTACTTACTTATTGGCATGTCTAAATAAATGCTTTTTGTAACTGTTTTCTAGATACAATTCACAGTCATATTTTTCCGTCGAACTCCAATGAATTGGATCTTCCCATTTTTGAACATCATTAGATTTCGGTAAATCCTTAGGCCGGTTTTTCTTTTTAGCGTTTCTTCCCCGAGGCACAGGATTATGTAGTCCACTATGATTTCTAGAGATGGTCACTTCACCATTTTCACAAGGTTCTATAAGATCCCATATGAAATTTCTTATTTTTTCATCGCCTTTATAATGGCGTAGACAATATAAAACCTGAAATGTAATCGGAATCTTAAACAAAAGTACCAATGCTTGGCATTGTAAGCAATACGAAAAGTTATCAGTAAGAAATTCAACTCAGTCAAAGTCTTAAACTTTTTCGGTATTAGCATGGCAAATCATCATATGAAAACGAAGTTTCAACTGTACTACTATGTAGTACTGAACATAAAATATTCATTAAATGTAATCTAAAAATAGAGATCAATGCTCGACTTAGGATTTTAGTTTAAGCATATTTGTAGCAATTGCATTTTTATGGCAATAAAACATTTTCATCCTTTACTAGTTATTTAGAATGTGTAGCATAATCAATGGAATGAAGTGTCAATTAATCCCAATGTCCTTTAGAAAATACAATCCATCTATTCTTAGATTTAGATATTTTATCTAAAAGAAAACTTACTATTATTCGTGCACAGTCTTCGATAACGGGAATTGTCCAACCTTTTCTAAATTGATTTTTCTCTACGATTTCTTCCCACCGCGCCCACCTGCACAAAAATGTAAAACCATTCAACATTAGAAGCAGAAGATTGCCTTAGTTTTTATATTAAAAAAAAATTCAAGCCGCACCAAAACATATTGTTGGGTTAATTGTGAAAACACAAATGTCCAAACCAAATGTGAGCGAAGCCGAAATTTGCGTTTTATTTTCAGGTCCCCTTCATTTATACATGCATATAATGTGCAATTCCCAGCGCGACATGATAAGCACAATAAAAAAAGGCCAAAAACATAATTGTTCATCATGTTGGACGGCAATGAGGAAATTTAGTTTGTAATGTTGTCTGTCCATAAATGACCAGTCGACCACATGTCTCTAGAGGAACTAGTGTTCGTAATATATGCACGCATTCGTTACAACACGCTACGGATATTTTTGCGCTCACGCCTCCACTTGATAGCATTCGTGAGCTTCACGTATTGCGCGTCAAATATTGCCTAGTGGATACGAGGCTATAACAAAGATCAGGACCAGTTGCAGGGGTAGACCTCATTATAGGTAGCTGTTCCCACGGCCCAACTTTTTTTAGCTCTTTCGTGTTATCAGCCTTTCCTATAAACGCTCCAGGTGATTGTTAACAACGTGTAAGTATTGTCTCAGTAGAAAAAAATATCAGAAGAATTTTAAAGAAGAGATGATACAATCAGATCATTGCATTCCCCTTTTCTTATTTTCTTCATTTTAATAGGGGTAACCTCTCACACAGAGAGGATGCCTGTGTCCCAGCAGTTGGAACATTATAAGGCTGATGATGAATAGGGGTCAGGTGATGCAAGGTATTGACTGAATTGACAGAAGCCTTAAGTTTCTCTGACACATTTCTGTTTTCCAACATCCACACTAACCAAGTAGAATCTTCATATGAAAACAATGATGGAACCACAACCTAACAACAAACTTCATTGTCCCCTGCTAGAGACGAATAGCGGCCCGCCCCGGTTTTGCCTGGTTTGCACAATAAAACTATACAATATAACTAAAAATCACTACTCACCCAAAAGTAAGTAGACCTCTTTCGATTTTAAAACATTCAGATCTCGTCCATGAGCCGTACACAACCTCTTCATCCACAGGAACACCTTCATGACGAGGTATGTAATCATCGCTTGCGTATCTGCGTCCTTTTTTGCCAAGTTTTTCTTTCTTTCTTTTACTTCTCAAACTTATGCCTGAAATACATCCATTTGTATTAATAGAGATGTTACCATATAATGGAAACACCATAAGTTCATTTTAAAGATGTTTTTTTTTTATTAATCTTGGATCACCTAAAAAACATTATCAAGTGTTCGCAACCCTGTCGCATAGAAATTACAGTCAGACGACTTTTTGATTGGTCAAATTTTGATTACCTGCGCAATCTGAGTGTTACCTCGAGTTTCCCAGCTTAAAATTATCGGAGAATTAATGTGACAAATTATCAAAGACGCGTTATCTGCTGTGATTGGTTGAATGAATTTTCAACAGCCAATCACAGCAGATAACGCGTGCTTGACAATTTGTCACATTAATTCTCCGATAATTTTGAGCTGAGAGCTGGGAAACTGAGGGTTAGTGTCATACAACAAAATTAAGCTACATATTATAATGAATAAACCTTTCAATTAGCATATACCACAACTGGATACAGCACTGGACCGTTATGATACGTCTTGACAGTGGATTTTAATTTTTTCTTTGTCAAGTTTTGATTTTCCATAATAATTTCAATAATTAATAATTTTTTTTTATAAAGGCATGGAGCTGAAGCTAAGTTTCGCTGTCGAATATTTCATTGCAGACTCGAATACTTCGCATAACGTGGCATTTCAATTCCAAGCTTACTACTATCTATAAAACACTTTTCTAGCGGGCAAAGCCCTGGCAGAAGCTAGTACTAAAATAAATGAGGCGAATACTCGAATAATACGAATGCTTAAATTCCCTAATTCTGTTACATGAAAATTAAAAAAATCACAATTTTGATGATCATTACCAGAATACAATGTATACAAAACAGTTATCACTTTAATATAGCAAAATTCTCACCTTCCTCATCCTCGTCAGAATCTGGAGTGACTTCCATATCAGACATTTCCATAGGGCCATCATCATGGCCATATCTCTTAATGACTGTGCGTTTCCTAGGTTCTGTAACAATCAAATCTTCATCTTCTTTTTTCTCTGTAGTATCAATTTCTGCTTTTTTTGCCCATTTATTCCAGAAATCAGGATCTCTAATGTCAATATCTGATCGTTGATCTGCGGCGGCAAAACTAGCTTTAGAAAATGTTGATCCTTTTTCTGACTCCATTTGAATAACTTGAGTTCTTCGTGCTAATATCATTTCAATATCTTCTTCACAAAACTTATCACCAGCATTATCTTCGTCCATCACAGCGCCATATGCACCCTTTTTAAGCAAATCTTCAATTTCTTTTTTAGACAATTGCTTTACGCCCGTTTCTTTTCCTTGGGTTGTATTCATACTCTGTAATATCGCTTTATCTAAACCGAGCTTAAGTGACGCCTTATCAAACATCTCCCTTTCATACGAATTACGACAAATTAATCGATATATTTTAACCATTTTTTGTTGGCCTATCCTATGGCATCGAGCTTGTGCTTGTAAATCATTTTGTGGATTCCAATCGCTGTCATAAATTATAACCGTATCCGCAGCTGTAAGATTTATGCCCAGACCACCTGCTTTCGTACACAACAAAAATACAAACCTATCAGAGTCTGGTTTTGAAAATCTATCAATTGCTTCTTGTCTCAAATTACCCCTTATACGCCCATCAATCCTTTCAAAGGGGTATTTTCTATATAAAAGGTAATCTTCTAAAATGTCTAAGCATCTAACCATTTGGCTGAATATCAAAACTCGGTGACCACCTGCTTTTAGTTTTGGGAGTAATTTATCAACCAGTACCATTTTACCAGATGAATCAATAAGTGCTTTATAATAAGCTTGTTTATCTTCCCCATTGGCTTGTTTATAGTCAAATTGTATTTGGTCTTCTGCTCCGTTAAGCAGATACGGATGAATACAACATTTCCTTAGTTCCATCATAGTATTCATCAAATTGGGAATATTAGCAGCCGAAGCAGTACCCTTTTGTAAAAAGCTGAAATTTCTCTCTAGAATTGCTCTATAATACTTTTTCTGTATGTTGGTTAATTCAACTTCAATTATAGTTTCTTCCTTTGGAGCCAAAGTTTTTTCAACATCTTCTTTTAACCTTCTTAACATCATCGGTTTTAAAAGTGCTTGCAACTTGAGCACTTCCGATTCAGACCTAAGTTGACCAAATTCATTTAAGAATGCATCACTACTAGAAAATTGTGATGGTTCTAGAAAATTAAGCAAAGAGAACAGCTCATTTACATTGTTTTGTAGTGGAGTTCCAGATAATAAAACCCTATGCTCTAAATGAAGCTGACGTAATCCCTCCAATAACTTACAATTGCGATTTTTCAGTCTATGAGCCTCATCAATTACACATATTCGCCAGTTGAACGATTTTAACTCCTGAAAGTCTGTTACAATAATTTCGAATGTTGTTATGAGAACGTTGAATTTTGTAATTTCTTTGATAGGTTCGCCTTTTTCGTTCTTGTAATAATATTCATATTCCTGCAGCATGCTTTTGCTTTGTTGCGAACCATGGTAAACGACAACGTTCATTTCTGTCCATCCTTCAAATTCTCTCTGCCAGTTAGGTATAGTAGATAGAGGAGCTATAATTAGAAAAGGTCCTCTTATACCATATTCCCAAACTGAATTCACAAATGTTAGGCTCTGTATAGTTTTTCCTAAACCCATTTCATCAGCTAATATACAGTTGCGATTGTTATGCCAAGAGAATAACAACCAATTAAGACCTTCAAGTTGATAAGGCCTTAATGTGTTTCCTCCTTTATACAATGGTGATTCTTTTAACTGGACCCACTGATCTGCAGACGGCCGCTTTTTAAATTTCCACTTTTCTTTTGGAGGTATTTCATTAAATATTTTATACTGTCTTATCTTATCAACATCAATGTCTTCTTCCAACTCCCATGTACTATCTTCATATTGTAAGCTTTTCCATTTTACTAAATAATGTTTTACTACAGTGTTGTTTGTCGGGTCTTGATTTTCTGACATATCTTGAAGAATTCTTTCAACCTCAATATAGTCAGGATTGAAAGGTTCGTCATCCAACAACTCGAATATATTCATTTGTTGAGCCTGTTTCTGCTTAAAGCGTTTGATTTTTGAAAATATTCTTTTATCGCCTTTGTAAAGTTCTTCTTCAGTTTTCCATTCACAATGTAAATATGAAAAGTTTCTGTACTTCACAAAATATTCTTCTACATCAACCATAACGGGTTTTAAGTTTTGCCCTTCTTGATTTTCTTTATTGTTATCCCCAGTATTTTCCGGTTTAGTGATTTCTTGATTGAGCTCTATTTTTTCATCAATTTTATCTTCATTAATTTCTTTTTTGGCTTCATTACTCACTATTGGTTCAAGATCATCATTGGTGTCTTTACAAGCTTCAACCGTTTGCTGGGCTTCGTTGTTAGAAATATCAACCGACGGCTCACTGTAACCAATTTCCAGTTTTGGTGTAATTTCACTAGTTGTTGGTTCAATTTTAAATTCTCTTTTTCCCATACGACAAGCTAACACATGGTGGACTATCATGGCGTCTTCTGTGGTATTCACGTAAATATAGTTGGGTTTAAGCATATCTTCAGGTCTGCTGTTCTCTTTGGTATCTAAGTCTTCCAACTTACATTCTTTTTCAACCTTGGGAGTGGCCATTGTAAATTCATCATCTGATAAACGTATCATGACATCATCTGTGTATTTTTTACGTTGAGTGTTTCTAGCAGATCTTCTTTTTAAACTATCATCACCTTCTGGCGGTGGTGACGGTGGAGGCGTAGACATCATATCATCGGGTTCACCATCAGAATCAGGAACTAACCCACCACGTTTCTTTCTTCTTCCACCTATAGATTTTCTAAGAGTTAGTTTCTTGCAACTTCCCCCAGCAGATGCCCGTTTCTTGGAAGACTTTCTTTTGTGAGTTATTGAATCCATATCATCGTCTTGCTCCCGTTTAGCCTCAGCCTCTTCCAACAAATCTTTGATTGCTATTTTTGAAACAGGAATATCATCAAAATCCGTTACGTTGGATTCATCTAACGAAAGTTCTGGCATAATTTTTGAAACATTGGGAGTTTCAATGTTAGAAATATTTTGAGACATTGATAATTCACTTGGGGTAGTATCCTTGTCAGTATCTAATAATTCATAAGAGGTTGTAGTGTCCGCCTGTAGCTCTAAAGCATCCTTCTTTGAATTTCTTTTCTTCCTAGGAACGCTTGGATCTTTCGGTTCACGTTTTTTGCGTTCTTTCACTGGTTTGTCACCTAATTCTTTAACTTTAGGTTCTTTTGGGGTACGAGGCTTACGTTCTTTGTTTTTCCGTGGTCCTCTTTGTTTTCTTACTTTACCACCATTTATATCATCTATAGAAATTGCACTGCTGTCTAAGTTGGTAATATCCTCATTCAATTCTAAGTCAAGTTCTGAAGTACTTTGTAATCCTGTCCCAGCTGTTACACAATCTTCAGAAACAGGTAACTGATCTAGTGGTTGTGCCGTGGCAACAAATTTCTCTTTCTTAGCTCTAGGCTTTCTGGGCTTAGCAGGTCCTTTGCCCCGACCTCGCCCAGTTGTACTGGTAACTTGAGGACTTTCTACCATTTTTGTTCCATATTCAGGATTTTGTAAAGTACAATTTGGGCCCCCATTACACTTATCGTTAGATTCATGCTGCTGAATTAAGGCTAGTCGTTCTTGTAAGCACCTGACTTTTTCTTGGTTTTCATTAGAAGGTGGCAAACAGTAAATATCTTGTATTTGTTGTTGCAACGACATTCTCTCTTGTTGATGAGACGCTGGATATATGTTTGGTATATTAGGGTGCGGCATTGCATTTGACCCTAACATTAACATCGTTGGAGTAATGTTGTGAGACATATTGGAGACAATGGCAGGTTGGTTTGGTGGTATTGGTGCATGTAAATTTGGAACATTCATTGGTAAGCCCACTGGAACATTAGGGATATTCGTTGCAACATTCGACTGAACAATTGGTGGCATATTACTAGGCACATTTGTCTGAATATTACCTTGGATAGGAGGAATTAGTGGTATATTACTGTGCTGATTATGAACAGGTATACTAGATGTTACAGTATTAGAAAGACTTGAATGTTGCATTGTATGATTAGATGGCAAATTTGCTTGTACGTTAGGCACTGCTTGCGAAACAGATGTGAGGCCACTTTGGAAAGTAGAAGATACATTATGACCAGCACTGGTGTGAACAGAAGATGGAATACTACCCGCTAGGTTTGCTGATAATCCTTGTGTTACATTAGGTATATTTGCTGAAACATTTTGAAGGTTGCTTGCTGAATATCCCGGGTTTCTACTTACATTCATGTTTAGTATACTTTCATATTGGTTAGTTATGTTAGTGTTTGTCATTGCTGGTATTTGCATTTGTTGAGACGTTCTTATTTGTGAAATGTCGCCGACTGAAGAATTTGTGTTTGGCATTGTTGCCAGTGGCAGTGGCGATGCGTTAACTGTTTTGCTGTCTTGAGTATTAGGATTTTCAGTTGATTTCTGATTTGGTTCTAACTTTTGGTCATTGTTATATGTTTTTTGCAAACTAATATCAACATTTTCATCTTCCTTCGCCAAAGCAGTTTCCATTTTATTATCTAGAGACAGACGAGATCCAGTAAATTTTTCTTTATTTTCTGCGGTTTCTACAAGAGCCGACAAATTACTGCTTACGGAAGGGCTATTACTTGTGGATGCAATGCCAGGTACGCTTTCTTTAACGGTGCTGGTTCCATTCGGTTGGGGTAGAAAACTTCGAGGTGCATTAACATTTTCAGCTGAACAGACGCTTTCTGTTTCAATTTTATCGATTGGTTTCGTATCAGTATTTGTGTTAGACAAAGCTATATTTTTTGCCAAATCTGATTTCAGTGGTGGGATTATTACCGCAGCCTCAGAAGGCTTTGGTGGTTGCTCACTGTTTTCTATTTGTGTTAAGCTACTTGCTGGAGTAATTTTATTTTGGTTCCATTGAGAAGGTGAAGAAACAACATGTGTCACAGCTGGGGATGATGGGTTACGTTGGTATGGGTATTCTGTTCCAGATGGTAGAACCATTTGTTCTAACGCTTGTAGAGTATTCTGCGATGGAAAAGATCCTGAAGTCGCCGGTGTGCCTGTAGAAACTGGTGTCTGTACCATATTTCGAGCTCCATGAGGTGATGCACTAGGTCCCTTGACCGGTGACATTACAGGCCGAGGAGATAATTGAGATTGTGATTGCTGTCTAGGCGATATTTGGGCCCGAGGCGACATTTGAGGAGAAAGCTGAGGAAACGGCGGGCGATATTGTGGACTCCCAGTTTCTAACCCGGATGGTTTGACAGAACCATACTGATTTGAAACATTTACATCTAAGGGATGTTGTATTTGATGAGATTGATAATTCATTGATACTGAGTGATGAGGTGATGCGTAAGGCATTTGCGTCGGTACTGAGGAATGGGACGGCGCCACTGAGGATGGCGGCACTGGAGACTGTCGAGGCACATGATGTAGAGGTGGTGCTCCGGGGTGATGAAGATGCACATTGGGATGGTTTTGAATTCCTGGTGTCATACCACCTGCATGACCCATACTTTGATGAGATTGATGTTGTGGAATTGGTGCATGGCTTTGTTGGCCATGAGGTATACCATACTGATGTGGATTTACATCCATTTGTTGATGATAAGTAGGATGTTGACTAATTCTGGATGCAGTTGGTGGATGCATCTGTGTGTAATTAGGATAGTTCTGAAAGAATAAAAAACACGTCACAATACACATGCTTGAGTTCAAATATAAAAGAAGGACATGATAATATAAAACAATTCTTTGACCACTAACTTACAAAAAACGCAAGGCATTAATCGCTCAGTTAATTCGCTATTTGTTTAAGCTCTGCAACAGAGGCGCCTTAACGTGGTACTTTAGTTGAGAATAATTAAAAAAACCGGCAAAGAGCGATTCGGACTTGCCCACTGAATTTTGGTAGAAAAATATTTTACATACTCAAATTTTAGAAGATAGACGTTAATTTCTAGTACGAACAAAGGTTTTCGTCCCTAACGAAACGAAACCTGCCATATATTCCAGCTGGCTTTGCTCATTTAACCTGCATTACGTCAAGAGATTGTGCAGGTAATCAGAGCGTTGGATGATAGACTCCTAGGTTTTGATCTCAAAGACAAAAGATGGTCGTGCAAAATACTTAATAAGGCGATCATTCATGACAACTACTTTCTTCGAAGATAAGGGAGGGAAAGATATTTTACGATGTTACCATAATTCAAAAGCAGTGTGGCATAAATTAAAATGAAATATAATTTATAATGTGCATTTTGAGCTCTTTCATATAATACGCCACTTGGTAACTAGGTCCCGTATGTAAATTTTCAACCCCCTATTTCGGCTGCTATAGTACCGAAAAGTATTTTTTTTTTCATTTACTTTTTAAATAGCTAAGCATCGTTTATAACTGTCCCAAACCAACCAACTGTTCAAAACATACCCAGTTTTAACAGATAGACAAACGAAGACACACTATAAAAAAGCGTGTTCAAACATTCATCACTGCACTGGAGTTTGTCTTCAAGGTTCTAGACTGGAGAGGACTAATCTTTAACGTCAATGGCAAGTACTACATCACTCACCTTCGGTACCGAAACATGTTCGCTCACAATGGGGCTCTATCAGAAGGTTTAAAGTCACCCAAAGTGCAATGGAGAAGGCTATGCTCGGGTTTCCTTGCATAGATTAAACAATTAAAATATTCGCAGGAGAACCAAGGTTACTGATATAGCCTGAAATAATCCGAAACTTAAGTGGCAGCGAGCGATGCGACACAGGACACTCAAGATACGGTGCCCTAATCTAGGTCGAATAAAATTATTTACTTTTTTTTATTTATTTCTTTGCGATGATACGAGCGAGCCCAGAAGATGCCTGTTCATTTGAAGGTTAACGCGATTTCTTTTTCCTTTAGCCACTACTTGTGATTGATTAAACAATAGGTTTTTGGATTCCCTGTATGACGTGTCTAACTCCTAACGACAATATTTTGAGAGCTTCACTCCTGTGGCCTATCCCGCAAAAAACGTGAATTATTGGATGTAATACATCATTAATAATGATTCATTATAATTACCTGCTGCTGCCCATAAATTTGTTGTGATGTTGGTTGTGGAAAATGCGGTTGCCTTGGCAAGTATGTACCATTCTGTGCTTGTAGACTTCCTAAATTAGCGCCCTGTTTAAAGAAAAGAAAATAATCGACTGTCATCCATTGATATGTAGTTGAATTTTTATTTTTATTTAATTATTTGCATCGAAAATGTTGCATTCCCAGGTACCCTCCAAATAAATTGATAGCCTCGTTTTGACGGTTCTGATTTTCATAACGATGGCATGACGCGATAACGCATCCTTACTGGGCTGTTTCATTTTTCCAAAGGTGTGATTTTCATAACATTGAACGCTACGCTGCCCGGCAGGCTTATAACTCTTTTGCAAGAGCAAAACGATAGCGATCAAACACTTTATGTCATAAAAGTTGGAATTACCTGCAGTGTAGGTATGGTAGGTCCTACACAATCGTTTGCTAATCGCTCGCTGTTTGTCAAATGCACTTATAATTAAAAAAAACCGCCAACTACTCTAAAAATTCTGTATGGAAGAGCAATTATTGCGCAAAAATCGTTATCGTTTTACTCTTGCAATAGATACGTAATAAGCCGGCAAGAGATCGGCATCTTCTTGAAAGGCATAAATATCATTTAAATAACTCACGAGAGCAGCAAAGGCCTTTTTATTCATTTCAAAAATTATTTAAAAGAATACTAACCTGTTGAGGGGGGTATTGATGCATTTTTTGTTGGTGTTCATAGCTATGCCTGTAGCTTGGTGTAATAGGAGTATACCTATTCGCACCTGGCGGACCAGACCACACACCCATTTCTCCAATACCTGAAAAAGATTATAAAGTAAAAATATTAATATCAGCATCAGCACATCTGTTGTAATTACTTATTAAAGACTTTTAACTCATAATAATATTGTTTATTACCAGGAGCTAAGGCTCAAATGGGTGTGTTTCAAACCAATTAACAACAGGATAGGTGAGTGAAATAATACATATGAATACAAGTGGGCCATTTACGAATCAACCTGGACAAGTTCTGCTTAACCTTGAAGATTGACGAGCGGATGTTATTATTTAGTTCCAAGCCCCTTTACCGGGCTAAATAATGTATCTTATGAAATAATCCAGGCCATGTTCCAATCATCCAAATCCGAATCCGTGAGACGTGATGATAAACATGAAAACCGAAGTCCCCAAACCTTTTTGTGCTTGGACTCCCTTAGTGATTTTTTTTCTGTTATAGACAGTTTTTAATGTTCTTCACGTATTTATGCATATTTGGAAAGCTTAGTGTACAACTGGACTGGATACGTAGTCACTAATATAACAAGCTTAAAAAAGTCCACAAAGAAGTTTTTAGTTTCTACGCTACACAATAAAAAAAAACAAAAAACTTCTAATTGGTTTTCTTTTGACATACATATAAAAAATTAACTGTGTCAACTTTGGCAAAAGGGTTCTTCTTTGACCTTCTTCTTAACCTTTTTTGCCAAAGTTACGGTAAGCTACGGCCAAAGGTACGTTATGATACGAGAGCAACCGTAAAGTGAGCTTCTCAAATTTAGCACTAACAGATGTCAGAAAGACCGAGCAGAGATGTAAAAAAACTAAATGGTTGTTTTCTAATATTTTTTTATCACAAAAGTGCTCATTCGACTCTGGTTCAGCGCCTGGAGCAACCTCTCTATTTGCCCTAAAGGTAGACTTCCAAACAAAACGGCTCTGGTTTAGCATCACTAACACAGCGGCTCTAGAAATGTATGGGGCACCATTCGAGCGCAACGAACTGTCATTACAACAGGTTTTGCTGCGCTTGAATGATGCCCATACATTTTCATGGTGCATAAATTGCATAATACTACCGCTCTGCTCGGAAGTCTAGCTTAAGAACGGTCCGGCCTTAACTAACAACTACAGTTGGCACATACTTGACTAAATTGTATTGAAACTCAAAGATCAAAGTTGGAGGGTAAAAACTTGAATGAAACTCGGGAGAACATGGTGTACAGTTGGATCTCATTTCTATTATCAGCGCAGGCAATATAAAAACTACTTTCATATTTATGTTTTGAGTGGCATTTTACTTTTCTTTGTCCAAATAGGTAGACCATTTTAGGAATAACTGGCCTAAAGATACGCAATTTTTATTATATTAAAAGTAGGACAAGTAGTGTAGCGTTTTATAATTATTAAGCTGTATATAAAAACATATATTTAAAATATTTATAAAATACACCCCCGGGATTATTTCTGGCTTCTCAAAATACACTAGATTATGGACTGCAGTTTTTTTGTTGTTGAGATTTTAGGTAAGTAAAATAGATCATAAGGATTTATTAATTACCTGGTTGTTCAGGCATGGCGTACATAGGCTCTGGTCCAGGATGATACCCTGGATATGCGTGTGAAGGATGCACATGATGTGCTGGATGTAGCGGGCCATGAGGCGGTTGAGGCAAACGCGGCCGCGGCGGGTAGCTTCCGTAGTCATGGTAATCGGGCGCAGGAGGACCTGTACCTGGATTAGGCACTGGTTGAGCACTGCCAGCAGGAGGCCCTCCAAACGATGCCAGTTTTTGAATTGATCCTTCTTGTGATACAGTACTTTGACTATAAGGCTGCCTGTAACTGAAAGAAAATGGTTGGTTAAGGATTAGTTAGTAATGCCGATGTAAGTAATTAGTTGTGGTTGTGCTGTTCGTAGTCACCTATTGTCAGGAGTATCTTTGCTATCTCCAGCTACTCCTGCCGACGCGCCACCAGCAAAGCTGTCTGATCCGCCAAGATCAGTAAGTCCTTCCAACATACCGCTTCCATCATCAAATAAATTATATGAGTCCATCACTCTATTAAGAGTGAATTATGGTTTCTATACCTTCAAGAAGTATCCAATGAATATTGGATACGTCCATTTTATCCTGCAAAAATAAAAATAAAAAATTACAACCTCATGTAATTGCCCCATTGTGTCAGAAGGGTTGTTTCTGTAGATATGTCTATTACTACGGCACGCTCTACAACATAAACAGCTTTATGGATTTTAATAAATGAGGTGTTGTCTAGGGTAATCGGATGAGTTTCTAATATTATTGAGTTTTGATATTGAATAGCACAATATTAGAATTCAGAGATTCCACTACTAGTTCTCAACAAAATAATAAATTATTTTAGGCCCATAGACAAAATTGTACATTGTAGCTTTATTTAAGGATGAAACTTGACATCCTTCTAGATCTCAACTCTTCTTCGTCGAACTTGGCGCCCTTTTCACTATGGCTTTAATTTTATGTGACTATTGCAAGTCTGCAGGTTTGCAAATCTGGATGAGGTTTCCAAAGGCTGGTAGATTGGCAAAAGAAAAGAGAGGACTGCTTAGCAGTAGGGGAATGTTTTTGGCGAGCTTGGTGCGTTTTCACATTTTATGTTTTTGGTAGAATCATTACTACACCATTGTCATTGTCTACCCTCTAAGGCGTGTAAGCGTGTTTAGATATACATATGTTTAGACGAATCTAACTATTTATGTTTGTAAACTTGTACTACCTACTCCTTTTAAGGGTTCCGTAGTCCAAGGGTCCAAGGAACCCTTACAGTTTCGCTATGTCCGTCCGCAACTTAGCTCAGAGACTCTTAGTACTAGAAAGCTATAATTTTTAATAACGCCGACAAAATGGTAACAGAAAATGATGAAAAATAAGATTTTGGGTCGCTCCTGTACACGTAAAGAGGGGATGATTTTATTTTTGCCTCGTCTATCCCATGGTGTGGGGTATCGTTGGATAGTCCATTCAAAAATATTACGGGTCTGTGAAAACCGTTTTTCGATTCAGGAATCCGTTTGCGTAAAATTAAGCTTCAATGGTTGCTCTTTGATATGTGAAAAAAATCACGGCAGTAGTATATATGAAGAAATTAAAAGATAAACTATGAGCTAAGTAGGATTAACAAGTTTACTAGTAGTCAACCAACTTATAAAATGTACTTGGAATAGTATATTTTTTTGTACATATTCCATTAAAAAATTACTTATATAACGTTGTTAGTTGTGTAAAACAGGTAGTAAATATAAGTTTATGAACCATGTACAAAATAAAATCATAAGATCCTCAATAATAATGATTTCTAAATTATTAATGTTTGCGCTCGAATAACGCATTGGAGTGGGCGGCAGCGTTTGGCTTGAGCCGCCGAAAACGTTTAAATTTTCATTAAACAACAAAAAGCCCTCTTCTTATTGAGAATTATTGTGCAACTACAGAACCCTATTACTGCGCGTGGCTCGACACGCACTTGGCCGGTTTTCTTTTAATTTAGAATCAATATAGTAGCAACCCTAGTGAGTCTGGCAAGTTTAGGTAACAATTTTCGAGGACGGCGAGAGTTGTCCTTCTGTAAACCTTCTATTTTGTGTTTTCATTTTGGTAAGTAAGTAGGTATCTTTGTGTATAAATCATGTTCGTCAATCTATCGTCTAGCTGTATGCTAGCTTAAATTGCCACCCCGCTTAATTTGAATGAGAAAGGTCTAAACCGAAGTGAGAAATTGTTATTTTGCCACCACCATAACAACACCCTATCAAAGCTTAACATAGGAGGACAGAAACGACATTTTTGGTCACATATTACAGGCAATAATACATTTTGTAACAATAATCTTCCAACTAATAACATGGCAGCGGCTTTGCCCGGGTTGTACGTAACTCTTAATTTTTGAAATTGGTGAATACAATTATCACTTTCGATGATGTTGTTTTGGGGGCCGAGTCACCCACGTCCGTAGGTGTGTACCCCTTTTTTTGATTCCCTACACGTGGTCCCCGGGTGGTGCAAATCAGGTGACACTAACTGGTGGTAGGCTTCGGCCGAAGGCTTGTGACCACCCACCGGGCAAAGACGTACCGCCAAGCGGCCTAGCCGTGTTCCGGTACGATGCTCGGTGTAGCCAACTAGAGGAGTTGGGTCGAGATAGCTGTTCCACTGCAGGCTGACCAGTCTGACGCGCGCTGTTAAGGATGTATCGGGAGACTAGTCGCGGAGGGTAGCGGGATCCGAGGCACGGTGCACCGCTGGCCGACCGCAGGTAGTTGGGGGCCCAAGTAGTGTGCCAGCCACACACGAAAGGCTGCCCCGCCAACTGTCGAAAAATCCCGGAATGCACCATCGTGCTGGTTGGCGACCAGACGGGAGGGCCCGATGGACATTCCGGGGGGGCTCGGGCGTCCCCGCAGTCTCCAGACTAGTGCCCCAATGATGCTGTCCTTTCAGTGCGTGTCTGTAGGTTAGCAGCGTGGAACCTCGTCTCACTTCCTTCTCCTCTATTCCATTCACTCTTTTAAAATGAAAAGGAAAAAGAATAATGGTGTTAAACAGCGGCTGCACCCCCTCCCCCACAAAGTGCACCTCACTAATATTCGAGGTCTGCACTCAAATATCACTGCAGTCCACTACCATCTGGAGGCTGAGAAACCAGCGCTCTTTTTCCTTACGGAGACGCAGATAGCGAATCCGTCAGACGTGTCGTACTTGTCTTACCCAGGGTTCACCCTGGAGCACAATTTTAAACCGCGGGCGGGCGTATGTATGTATGCCCGTGACGACGTTTGCTATCGGCGTCTCCGTAACCTTGAGGACTCCAGATTCTCAACGCTCTGGGCTCTGGTGGACACAGGTTTGGATAAAGTCATCTACGCCTGTGTCTACCGTTCGCACAGTGGAGATCAGGAGACATCCAGGCTCACAGAGTACCTCAGTGAGGCGGCTGATGCGGCACAGCAGCGGTACCCTTCCGCCCAATTAGTGTTACTGGGGGACTTTAATGCCCACCACCAGGAGTGGCTCTTCCCATACCAGTGCACTGACCATGCTGGACGGGAGATGCGTAAGCTTGCGCTTGCGCTAAACCTCACCCAGCTGGTCCAGGGGGCAACGAGGGTACCGGATGTTGATTCGCACACAGCGAATTGCTTGGACCTTCTGCTGACAACAGATCCGGACAGATACTCTGTGTCGATAGCTTCACCCTTGGGTAGTTCCGACCACTGTCTGGTGAAGTCTGTGTCCGTCTATTCCCCGCCCGATCCCAGCCCAAGAGGCACCCGGCGGGTTTGGCGGTACAGGTCGGCAGATTGGGATGGTATGCGATCATTCTTCGCATGCTATCCTTGGCAGCCTACTTGCTTTTTTTCGACTGATCCATCGTCGTGCGCAGACGCCGTGACCGATGTGTTGCGTCAGGGTATGGAGTACTACATTCCGTTCTCTGACGTAACAATGTCCAACGTTGACAGGCCATGGTTTGGCGCCGAATGTGGGCGCGCTGACGCGCTTAAACATGAGGCGTACCTGGCTTGGGTCGACGCTCGATCGCGCAAGGCAAGTGACGTGGGTCAGAAGAAGAAGGCCTTCAACAGGGCTGCCAAGTCCTGCAAGCTGGTGTTGCGAAGGGCTCGGTTCGATCACATTGGCCGAATAGGGGCCAAACTTGCTTCTTACCCAGCAGGAAGTAAAGCGTTTTGGTCCCTGGCTAAGTCGGTCGAGTCGAACTTTTGCCGTCCCTCACTACCACCACTGCTGAAACCCGATGGGTCGCTGGCACACTCCGCTGAGGAGAAGGCAAATTTATTTGCCTCTCTTTTTGCGGAATCTTCACGTCTGAATCCTGGTGACGCGCAGCCCCCTCCTTCTTCTGATGGATGCGAGACGAGTATGTCGGACATTCGTATCCACCAAAAGGACGTCCGTAGGGTGCTGAGCCACCTCGACGTGAACAAGGCTAGCGGCCCTGATGGCATTCCAGCAATTGTTCTTAGAACCTGTGCGCCTGAACTGTCTCCGATCTTGACACGCCTATTCCGCCTTTCGTATGAGGCTGGAAAAGTGCCGAATGCTTGGAAGCAAGCTAACGTACAGCCCGTGCCCAAGAAGGGCAGTCGAGCTGACCCGGCCAACTACAGACCCATATCTGTAACCTCCATACTCTGTAAGAGTATGGAACGTGTACTCAATAATAAGCTCCTGGCATACCTAGAAGCTAACGATATTCTTAGTGACCGCCAATACGGCTTCCGCCGAAATCGGTCTACTGGGGATCTTCTAGCGTATGCCATTCACATCTGGAGTGAGGCCATCGAGAAGCACGGGGAAGCGCTTGCCGTCTCCCTCGACATCTCGAAGGCTTTTGATAGGGTCTGGCACGAAAGCCTTATTGGTAAGCTTCCTTCATTCGGTTTGCCCGGTGGTCTGTGTGATTGGATTGCAGACTTCCTGAGAGATCGGTCCATTCGAGTGGTTATCGATGGCTGCTCGTCGGACCAATTGGATATCAATGCCGGGGTCCCTCAGGGGTCGGTACTCTCAGCAACTTTATTCTTGCTGCATATTAACGATCTGCTAAAACCCGGCACCTTTGGGTATGCAGACGACAGCACTGTTGCTGAGAGATACATGTCCAACGCTCGAGCTACCGGACCTCAGATCCAGTCTCTGCGGGAGGCCATGGTGGAGCGCCTGAACCTGTCCTTGCAGGCAGTCTCCGAATGGGGCGATGCCAATCTGGTCAGGTTTAATGCTGCTAAAACCCAGGCGTGTCTTTTTTCCGCTAAAAAGAGCCAATTCCAACCGGCTCCAACTTTCCGAGATGTGACCGTGCCAATAACTGACCATCTTGAGCTTCTTGGCGTTACGTTGACATCGACTCTCAATTTTGGCCCATACATTGAGGCAAAGGCTCAGCTGGCTGCCAAAAAGCTGGGGATCCTTGCAAAGGTTAGAAGGTACTTCACGCCAGAACAGCTGCTCAGCTTGTATCAAGCGCAAGTTCGATCATGCATGGAGTACTGTTCTCATCTCTGGGACGGATCCGCCAAATACCAGCTTGATGCACTAGAGTCGATCGAAAAGCGGGCCAAAAGGCTCATCGGCGATGAGGCACTGGTTAAGTCAAAGCTCCAGAGCCTTGAACATCGTCGCCGAGTTGCCAGCTTGTCGGTCTTTTATCGGTTGCATTTCGGGGAGTGTGCGATGGAATTGCATGATCTAATTCCACCAAGCCCGTTTCATCATCGGACTACAAGACGTACGGCGATGCGCCATCGCTACATGGTAGACATACCACCCATACGCACTAAACGTTTTGGAAATACTTTCATTATGCGTACAGCTAAGGAGTGGAATTCCCTGCCGGAGTCTGTGTTTCCCGATAGCTACAATCTAGGAGTCTTTAAGTCAAGAGTGAATAGGTTACTTCTAGGCAAGCGTGCTTCACCGTCGACCACATCATCGCTTACCATCAGGTGAGATAGTGGTCAAGCGCGAGCCTATAATATATAAAAAAAAAAAAAAAAAAAAATGTAAGTCAGAAATTGTTTTAATAATTTTCTTGAATCGGACAAACACTAATGAATATTAACCACCAATGTCTTTTGGTGAATGTTTACCACCAATGATAGATTACCATCATAAACATTCACTTCGCTTCGGACATTCACAGTGAACTTGGGTATAATGTACCTTTCAAATGGTGAAAGAACTTTATACATAGGTGTAGATTTCCAGAAAGTACTCTCCACATAAACAAACTGACAAAATTCAAAATTATGCATTTTATAATATTACAGAATTTTCAGACTAAACGTAAAACCTGAAAAAAAATCTGCTGTTTTATACATTTTGTCGAAAAAAATAGTTATTGATTTTTTGTGCACAATTTCGGCGTTAGTCCCATAGTTGTTCATTATTACGAGTACAATCACCCCTTTTTCAGGTTGTGCGTTTATTCTGGTACACATTGTAGATAGTAGGTATGCATGCAAGCAAAGGTATCTTCAAATTTTCAGTTCTTCCGTTTTCCTGGCGACGTTTCTGGCTTGCATAACTAAGGGGAAAAGCTATACGCTTATGACATTACTTTTAACATACAGCAGTACAACTTCTCCCGTTCAGTTACACAGCAATCTTCAATAGGACGATAACGGTTTTCACTCTTAAATCTAAACATTAAAAGCTTTTTGTTGAGGCTTTACTGTAATAAGAAATTTATAAAATACAATTTTAAACACACCAAATACCAATAATTCAGCGTTGGTTGCAAGATAGAGACAGTTGAAATAAGTGTGTACAAAAAATGTTTTTTGTAGTATCTCCTATATTTGTATCCAGATGCCCACAATTTTTTTGTGAGAAGGTAATAAATGTATAATTATGTTGAAATTAGGGAAGTTTATATTATTTTTGAAGTTATTGTGAATATTTTGGTAAGATCTTTTCACCACATAATAAAAAACCGGCCAAGTGCGAACCGGATTCGCGCACCAAGGGTTTCGTACCATTTTCGGAAAAAAAAAACGGCAAAAAAATCACGTTTGTTGTAAGGGAGGCCCACTTAAAAATATAATTATTTTATTCTGTTTTTAGTATTTGTTGTTATAGCGGCAACAGAAATACATTATATGTGAAAATTTCAACTGCCTAGCTATCACGGTTCATGAGATACAGCCTGGTGGCAGACAGACGGACCGCGGAGTCTTAGTAATAGGGTCCCGTTTTGGTACGGAACCCTAAAAAACAAAAACAATTCAGGAAAGTGAATGAATGCCTCTTACTTAGGGGCGAAGTCGTATGACATAAATAATTAATAGATAAAATTAAACTAATGAACTTCGTAAAAATAATTAATTATGGTTAACTCATTAGGTACGTACAGTTATAGAGAACGCGCCTAAGCAAGTAGCAAACTATCAATATTTTGCAAGTCTTATGCACATTCCTAATGTTGCTGTCGTTTATGACAGGACAACTAAGTTAATAACGGACGCACTATGGAGATACATCTGTTGGTAAAGTCTTCATATATGAGACCGTTGGTCTAATGGGTTACGCACATGAGGCCAATCCGCAAATCAGTTCAACAAGTCAGTTCGACGGCCCGTGCCGCTGACACTTATACACAAAGATGAAAATACAAGTAATAACTATATTTGAATGTATTACCATTTGAGACCAATAAATAAGCTTTACAATAAACTTTTTCTTCATCTATCAGTCAACTCTAACTCGCAAATAGGCAATATGTACATAAATATCCCCAAAATTATTCAGTCGTTTTTTTAGGGTTCCGAAGTCAACAAGGAACCCTTATAGGTAGTTTCGCTATGTCCGTCTGTCCGTCCGCAGCTTAGCTCAGAGACTCTTAGGGTCGATTTCACCAATGAAACTAATCGCGCTTAGTTCAACTAAACTCAGTTTATGCAAATGCAGCGTCCTGATTGGTTGATACCGCTGAGAAACTACCAATCAGAAAGCTGTATTTGCATAAACTGAGTTTAGTTTTACTAATCGCGATTAGTTTCATTGGTGAAATCGGCCCTTAGTACTAGACAGCTATAATTTGGCATGGGTATACAAATACATATTAATAATTCCGACTAAGTGGTAAAATAAAATCACGAACAAAAATGTTTTTTTTCTGTTTCCTCCTATAGTGTCGATGTTTTTTTTTTTCTCGACCATCTCATGGTGTGGGGTATCGTTGGATAGGTCATTCAATAATATTAAGGGTTTGTTGAAACCATTTTTTGATTCAGAGATACGTTTGCGTAAAATTAAGCTTCAAATTGAATTCTTTTGTTAGAGTCAAGCCTCCCTCCCCCTGCCAGCGAAATGGTTGCTTTTGGCTATATGAAAAAATTCACGGCTGTAGTATATATAACGAAATTAAAAGGAAAACTATCACAGCTAAGTAGGCTTTACAAGTTTACGAGTAATACTCTACCAACTTATAAAATGTACTTGGAACAGTAAAAATGTTGTACAAATGCCCCCGTTTTTAGTAGTTGTGAGCCGCTGAAACTGTTGTAATGTTCATGTAACAACAAAAAACCCTCTTCTTAGTCCGTATTATTCTGCCACTACGGAACCCTATTACTGCGCGTGGCCCGACACGCACTTGGCCGGTTTTTTCTCTTTTTAATATACATTGCATTAAAATTAACATTCAAGTTTACATGCTTATTTACAATTTAAGTCTTTAAACTAACTTAATAATTAATTTGCATCGAAACTGTCAACTGGTTATCTTTATAACTGCACGTTAGTCAGCAACTACTTTCCAGTTGCACGGCCGGTTTAGATACCCGGACCATAACACCGAATCGATTGACACCTCATTCATTCAAATTGGCTCAGTCAGCTATCTACGGTGAAAGATACGTAAATTACGAACATGATATTATTAAAGCAGTTAGTGTGTACTTCATTATACATAAACACATTACCCTCCTTCAGCAGTCGGGTAAAAATATCTACATAAACCTCAATCAACTAGATTTATTACAGATTTATGACTTTGCAGACTTCGGATGTACTAGGAGGGGTGGATGGTTCGGAGATACTGAATGGTATTTTATGAAGTATTTTATGCAATTGAAGTAGTTTCATATGACAACCCTAGTAGTGGTAGGGACTCCCGTTTCCACACTTAGACACCCATTTGGTCCGTTGTGCGTGGCACTGGCTACCATAGCCAGCCTAGCTCCGTCCAAAAGCACAGAAGCTTCTTGGGAGCTTCACAGGCTTAACATTATTCAGCTCTCGGAAAAAGGGTTTTTAGTCAAATTAACCAAGGCATGAAATAAAACCGTTTACATGGACGCGTTGATGGCACGGACAGGCGGGTTGTATTTCTTGCTGTTGAGTTGTTCAATTTAATGTCAAAGTCAAAACTTTCTTTATTTCAATTAGGCCATTAAGCGGCACATTTGAATGTTACAAATTTAAATTAATAATAATTGATTCTACCTCTACTGTACATTCCGAAAAGTAGTTTGTTATAGAGAAGAACGGACAAGAAACCACCTCTCTTAAACAAAAAGGTTTTTAATTTTAAATATAGTATAAAAATTTTCACTGAAACCAGCTGAGGGGCAACTGACTAAAGTTGTGCATGACAGGAGCTGTATGATTTAAGGGCTTTGTATACAGTTAGATCTCACACCTTTTACCAGTGGAATTGTTATCAAAAACTTGACACTTATATACTGTTGGCTTACTACTTATCTCCAAAATAAACAAAAGACTGTTTATTGTTCCATAATAAATATTTTAAGTACCACAAAATAATCAGTTCTTTTTTAAATCAAAAACGATATTCAATAAAAGTGAGACAGTAAAGTAAGTACACACATGTTCATGAGTTTCCTTTGGTTAGCTAATGGACTGTTACTTTTTCTCTTGCATACAATCTATGCATTAATAGGTTGAAAAGTTGATGTATTTTATATTTAAGGTTGACTTCTTGATTGAGCTTCTGTACTAAGCTCTGACTTAGCCGAATTTATTGTCCAATCTCACAACAGCAACAGATCATTCTTCAGTGAAAGTCAATTAATCCTTCAGTTTATAGTGAGAATGCTGAGATGGATGTGCGGTGTGACGATAATGCATAAATGAAGTGAGAAAAGAGTATATTGGAGGAAGTTAGAAAGTGGCGCCAGTGACAGAAAAATAAAAAGGAAACTGTTTGTCCTGGTATGTTTATGTGATAAGGGGGGATGAAACACATGTTACTAAAAGAGTTATGAATATAAATGTGGATAAATAGAGAGGGAGAGGAAGCCCAAAGAAAAGATGGATGGACTGTGTTAGGATATATATGAAAGAAAATGGAGCCAAGGATAGCGTGACAGAGGACAGGACAGTATGTAAGAAGAAAACTAGTTGCGCCAACCCCAATTAACATGGGATAAGGGCAGGAAGATGATGATAAATATGAATAAAAGACATTCATATTATCTAAACTATCAAGAGATATAATTGTTTGTTTGTAAGAGATAATCTCTGAAAGTACTGATCTGATTACAAAAAATGTTTTACTTAGAGAAAGATACACTATTGCCGAAAGCCATACCTAATGTTATAAGGTATAATAATTGACATCCATGAGGACGCAGTAATTATTTAATATAACAATTACCTAAATGACATTCCAGCCCTTTACGCAAAATACAAGTATGGACGTGGAGTTGAGGACAATAGACTGATAAATAGCATTTAATGAAATGCTAACATCTTTCACAAAAATTAATATGTCCGGTTATCCAGAATTACAGTGTTGAGAACGTCGCTGAATCCAACGTAAAAAGGATACCCAAGCCATAAAAATTGTGTACTTCTAAAGATAATATACACAACAAAACTAAATAAGGTACAGTTATAACAAATAAATGCCTAATATCTGCGGAATCTACGCGACCATACCAAGTAGTGCCACCAATTCTAGGTATGTATACAATACATGAAGCTTGATAAAAATACGATGTTTATTGATATTCAATCATTAAAATAGTCAACATATAAAAGAGAAAAATGAAATAGAATACCTAATTTACTAGCAAATCGATCATTTAATTAATAATGTAGACAATACTCACCTACAATAAACGCCACACAACAAGTTGTTCACAAAATGGATACCATACTCCAGAAATCTAGGTCCATATAATGATCAATGAAAGACGGTCACAGTTTTAAGAATAATATAACGGTCGAGATGATTTTTACCGTATATCTTCCAGATAACTGAGATTAAATGCCCAATTAAGCATAATATCTCACATCACTAACAAATACGAGAAACGCCATTTAGACACCGTCCATTTTGTTTCCAAAATGAGTTTTTTTACATGTGCGCTTTCGATAAATGTTGCTATATATCAATAATATCAAATAATATTTCAATCAAAAGGCAAAGCTGAAAGCTGCCTGTCAAGTACTTACAACATTATTTATCAATAATAAAATTTTGATAAGCAAGAAAGGATTAAATTTCGACATTACCCTCTCACTTTTTCATTAAATTGTCGGTTGTCGGTCTCGTCCGAAAGATTTCGAACAAATATAATGCTTTAACGTAAACCTTGAAAACCTTAGGACTCCTATGTTTGGCTAGAATATGTAATGTTTTTTTTTCATTCTTTTCATCATAAACGTAGCAAAAACTGTTATTTATAAGAAGATTAATTACACACTTGCGTTTTTTTTTCGAGAATGAAGCATCACAGGAAAGCGAATCGATCGTACGTACGTAGAGTAGCGGAAAATGCGGTAAAATAATTGATTAATGGCAGAAAAAAATAAGTGGGTGGCTGAAAAAAAGTTTGTAATTAAGGTAGTTATGTAAAAATAAATAAGGATCAGTTTACCTGTGAAATAAGCCTTGTCAACCAGTGCAATATAAAGGGGCATCTAAACGGGCCATATTTTACGACAATTTGTGGCTGCAATTATTGTCAAACATTGCCCAGCCATCAAAAAAACATTTTAGTGCATTTTATGGCTGAGCAATCAATTGCAGGCAACATGTTGCAATATGGCTGCAATAGTGTGGCCTTTGATTCAGAACCCTTTAATGAGCCACACAATCCAACAACAATGGCCGACGAAATGACGCTCATCGCAGCCGCTTTCATTGTTTTGGCAGAAAAACAAAAAAAAAATTACACGAATGTGGATTCGACCCTACCTAAGTAGGCGTGACACTTTGGATTCCGTAGACAAGGAATTAATGGTGGATAAATACTTATTTAAAAAATTTACAAGAATGGCTAAGAGCGACTTCGAATTTCTTGTGAACAGAATTGGACCAAACATACAAAGTACTTCACGTCGCAGGGAGAAAGGGACGCGCATATACAGTAAAACAGAACAACAATATAGATGGCCCAGATATATTGCAGTATTTTCGATTGCGAGGCGATCGTTCGGCCACACGCCGGCTACACTTAAAAACATTTTGACATACCAAAAAATATGTGGCTATAATGACGGGCCATCCTTAAAATATTGCATAGTGTGGCTGGTATTGCTAGCAATGTTGCCGGCCACAGTATTGCAGCCACAAATTGTCGTAAAATATAGCCCGTTTAGACGCCCCTTAAGAGCTATTGGGCCACCGCGACATAAATTACTATTTGTCCATCGGACGTACAGAAACCTTAAAAAAATGAGAATGCGCCAGGGTGAACTATACACATCTGCGTGCCCCTTTAGAACGTACCGGCGTGATTTTATATTATGAAATGGTGTAAACAATAAACAGACATGCAATCCCGAGAGAATTGCAGATGCAGTTATTTATTGAACAGATCTGTTGTGTATCCCCGAAGTTCTTCATCAGATCTTCACTACACTTCACCTCTGGAAATTCATTAAAACAAAAAAGAATTTTTAATCGGTGAACATACACAAACTCAACAACAAACAAAAACCAAACAAACATATACAGTAACATAGAAGGTCCTCCTTTTTGGAAAGTCGGTTAAAAACTGATTGTATGACGTTGGTCACAATCAATCTGACCTACGATAAAATTGTATTTGTAGACTAGACAAAGAAACGGATAGTTAATGAGTCCGGTTTCAATCAAGACTTTATTCATTGTCAAACAGAACGTTTTGTCGCACCGCGTGATTTCCGCAAGACGTTATGAACACACGAACACACAGGGTAGGCGGTGGTTTTGCAGCTTGGTACAAGGATCCTTTGAGTTTTTAACTGGCAAGTCTAGTGGTTTTTTTTTGGTCAACACAGTGCGATATTTCCGAAAAAAATATCTGGTCACACTGATGGTGTGCGCTCTAGTGATGTCTTTTCCAAGATGTTTCGATTTATAATATCGACATTCATTAGAGTGCAACTATAATTCTTTTGTACACAAAATATAGATTTACCATTTTATTTTTTAAACCCTGACGTACCCCGTAGATCCAGAGATTATCCCCTACCCTATAATCTCACAAACTTTACCTCTTTATAATATTATTAGTAAGTGTAGATGTGTACCATTCTACAATTTAACTGTGTGCAAAATGTTATCAGCCAGTTTTGCATGGATTTCCCTGATTGAAACACAAACGTACAAACTTAGTAGGTTAACCGTTGTAAATACCGCTTTTATCATTTTGACAGCAACATTTATATATCGAAACAACAATTTATCGATACATCGATTTGTCGATATATTTCTATTTTATTTTTGGACGACCGGGCAAGCCTAGTGCCAAAGTAATGCGCTTCGTTCCTAAGAATTTATTGTGATTACGGTTTACATTTTGTATTTTATGTTTATACAAAAAGAATACCTTTCAACTTAGAGGAAAACGTTTATAGAAAACATTACAAATGATGAAATTAGTTGACCCTGTTGTTCGAAGTTTCAAAGTGGCAAAAGTGTTTCGAGAAAACACTGACAAAATAAACAGTATAGACTTTTCTCCTAGTGGAGAAACGTTAATATCCTGCAGTGAAGATGATCAAATCGTCATTTATGATTGTGAAAAAGGCACTCAGATGATCACAGTGAACAGTAAAAAATATGGTGTCGACCTAATACATTTCACACATGCCAAGAACACTGCTATCCACAGTTCAACCAAAGTTGATGATACCATAAGATATTTGTCACTTCATGACAACAAATACATAAGGTACTTTCCTGGACATACAAAAAAAGTTGTGACACTTTGTTTGTCACCAGTTGAAGACACATTTCTATCGGGCTCTTTAGACAAAACGTTGCGGTTATGGGACTTGCGTTCACCTAACTGTCAAGGTTTAATGCACTTGTCAGGAAGACCAGTAGCTGCTTATGATCCTGAAGGTCTAATATTCGCAGCTGGGGTTAACTCAGAAAGTATCAAACTGTATGACTTAAGATCATTTGACAAAGGTCCCTTTGTCACATTCAAATTGAATCAAGAAAAGGAATGTGACTGGACTGGATTAAAATTTTCCCGTGATGGCAAAACTATGTTGGTTAGTACAAATGGATCTATTATTAGATTAGTAGATGCTTACCATGGCACTCCGCTGCAGACCTTTACTGGTCACCTTAATAATAAAGGCATACCCATTGAAGCATCATTTAGTCCTGACTCACAATATATCTTTAGTGGCTCAACAGATGGAAGAGTTCATGTCTGGAATGCTGATACGGGTTACAAAGTGTGTGTCTTGAATGGTGATCATCCAGCTCCAATACAATGTGTACAATTCAACCCTAAGTTTATGATGCTAGCCTCTGCCTGCACCAACATGGCATTTTGGTTACCTACATTAGATGATGTTTAATATTGTGTTTCATCAATTCTAATAAGAAGTGTTATCATCAGTGAGAAAGTTCTTCAAAGTTGACAACTTAGGAATTACTAGAAGAAACTTTTATATGTGTATTTTGTGATTGACATGACGCAACTGTATTCTGACAAAAACAAAACAATATATTTCCAACAAAAATAACATTAAATTTGTGTGGTGGATGATACTGATTCTTTATTAAAACCATATTATTCAAGGGCAGTATTACAGAACCCCATTGATTTAAGGCCAGTTGATTGATCGGTTGTGAACTCAATGGTCGTAGTTACCAAACAATTGATTTTCTATTGTTTCATCGATTCAGGTTTCTCGACCAGTGAGGGTTTAAGTAATGAGGTTCAGTAAGGCCCAATTTCTAAATTGAGTATTTGGAATTAAGAATGTGTACTTTAATGGCAATTATTAACATGTTTAGAGGCTAAAGTAGAGTTTGACAAATACTAAGTTCAAATACAGATTTAGAAATTGGGAGTAAGTCCCTTCTTTGTGTTTTTGGCGCCCATCATTACATATCTATAGTTATAAATAAGCATATGAATCAATATACAATCACCATAAAATGAACTCACTTTAATGCCTACAGATGATTGTAATGATAAACATATTAAATTGTGAAAGTTAATGTATTTAATAATTAGCAGAGTAAGTGCAACTTTAAAGTCTGTCCCTTTTTCTAATAAACATGGAATAAAGTTATACCAGGAATAACCATACATTTTCATAGGTTTATACTTGGTATAACTTTATTTCCATGTTTATCAGTAAGAGGGTGACTTTTAAGGCTTGACATAATTTCCTATTCCTTGTATCCACGAGTAGTTGTCATACAGTTGCTCTCTTCACTATTACCTAGGAACTCTAATTTTGTTGTTGTTTTGAAACATATTCAGTGAACAAATCATATATACCTATTACTTTTTTGTGAGTGACTAGGTTTAACACACTTGCAAACCCTTACCCTCTTACTAATAAACGCAGAATAAAAATATACCAGGTATAAACCTATGAAAATGTATGGGTATTCCTTTGTTATACCTGGTATAACTTTATTCCTTGTTTATAAGTAAGAGGGTTACATTTTAACATAATTATTCATTGCATTATTTACACTATAGAGATTAGAAGCTTAACATCTTAATACCCTTAAAAATTAAGAGAGTTTTCAGTGAAATATGCGGTTGGAGTCTGTATCTACCCTTGCTAAGAATACTGTTATTATAGTATGAAAATTAAGAGTTCATGTTATAATTTTTATTGATGTGAATGTATCTAAATAATTTTATTCTCTAAATATTAATAGTAATTGTGACTGAATACTGATTCAGGTATATCATAAATTGGTTATAAGTATGTATCTACCAACCTATTTAGTAAAAATGATAGTTTCTCATTATTAAGTAATAAATCAGTACATTTTGGTTAATATGTATAATCAAACCCTATAGTAGTAGGTATATGCATTTAAATAGTTTTCATTCCAATTAAACATTCGCCTGTGTATTGTAGGTAAAATTGAAAGTCGCATACTTTGTCAACCAAATGTGGCTCTAAAGTACATACAACTAAGATTTAATGTCTTGCTATCATATTAACAAAAGATTTCAGTACTTAGCATGTCAATTTTTGAATGGATGCATTCCTATACCAGTGAAACACTATTAAAAACAGATTTTATAGTACCAAAAATGAGTTTGTTTAAAAAAATTCTGACCTTATTTTAGTTTGTATGTGCCTGAATCTTGTAACATTAAATTTTTGGGTTCTGGAGAGTGGAGGAAAAAACAACCTATTTAATTGCTAACTATTTTTGGAAAAGAGTCAATCAATCAGCCTAGCCTTTTCCAATTATGTTTGGGTCGGCTGCCAGTCTTACCGGGTTCAGCTAAATACCCATATTTTACATAGAGCGACTGCCTATCTGACCTATACAACCTAGTAACTGGGTTCCCCTTTCCTAACCCTTTTCCCTTTTTTTTTCGTAACGACTGTCAAAGATCTTCAAATGACAGCCGGGAACAACGGCTTATAAGCTTGCCGAGGCACGAAGGAATCTCAGTAGGTATGTTGAAATGGTCACCCATCCATGGACCGACCTCGTTAATCGTTGCTTAACCTTGAAGATCGAACCGTGCGGTGTTATTATTTAGCCACGAGCTCTTGGAAAAGAGAGTGAATGCAGAAAATAAAGTGAATGGTGTAAACTGAAAGCAATAATAATTGTGTCCAGCCAGAAGATGTCCAAAGATTTTTGTCTCGCTGTTCACAACAGTGTGCTAGTGACTACACTCTACACTAATGTTTGGAACATAGAGAAAATAAAACTACGTTATTGTTGGATGTATTAGTTTGGAAGTGAATGTTGGGTGTGTGTGGCAAAACTATGTGAACATAGACTATACACTGTAAAAATGCGTTCCTTCTAAAGTATGTGTCGTCTAACTTGGAATCATAGATTGAGAAATGATGTAAGATAACTTGTGGTTTAACCGCTCAGGGCCTCTTAACAGGCAGGCTCAGGATTATGCACTAAGTGGTGTGGTCAGTGGCGGCGTAAGGGGAGAGGGGGGGCGGTGGGCAGTCCGCCGCCCGTTTACCAGGCACCAAGAGGTGACAACACGGTCGGGACAGTTGTATATAATAACTAGCTGTCCGCGGCTTCGCTCCCGTCAACTGGCTACCTACCAAACCTACATAAATGAATGTTGCGTAACAAGCTCACAAAGGAATAATTTTGCCCGTTTTTGCAACATTTTACATTTATGCTCCGCTCCTATTGCGATATTATATAGCATAATGTTACATAGCCTTTAACCTTCCTCGATAAATGGACTATCCAACACAAAAATAATCTTTCAATTCCAACCAGTAGTTCCTGAGATTAGCGCGTTCAAACAAGCAAACTCTTCAGCTTTATAATATTAGTAATGTACTCGTGGGCAGTTGGATTATGTACCTACGTGCGTTGGTCATAATTATGCGGCTAGCATGATGGGCAAGACGACCTGTTATTATACAGGCGCCGGGAGGGAGTGCAAGAAGGTGCATTTGTACCCTTGTTACTTAGTTTTAAAAAACGTATTAGGTACCTATGTTTATTATTTACTTTATCCCCAAGGAATTTTTCATACATACAAATTGCCCCTTTTCACCCCCTTAAAGGTTGAACATTCTGAAGTGGCGACCGCGTACCGGAAAACGCAGCGTAGGCAGTCCGACCTATCAAGGCTGTGGGTGTCCGGTGGTTGCGAAACGCCTGATCAGCGTGGCGACTCTTGGGGCGGCCTATGTCGTGCAGTGAACTTTTTTTGCCTGAAATAATGACGATTATGTTAGGTTGATTTTAGGAAATTCCTTCTTCGTGCTCCTCTAGACCGCTACATCAAAAACCTAACCCTGTGCAGTACGATTCTTACCCCTAGTTTCCCAGCTCAAAATTATCGGAGAATTAATGTGACAAATTGTCAAGCACGCGTTATCTGCTGTGATTGGCTGTTGAAAATTCGTTCAACCAATCACAGCAGATAACGCGTGCTTGACAATTTGTCACATTAATTCTCCGATAAACTGGGGGTTAGCAAACTTTAACACTAATTTCGATCATTCATATCGCATTTTGGGGGTAGTTTCGAAAAATAAATTAAACGTAGGTATAAAGGTGAACGCGCAACTATCCGCGTCGCAGCAGCTACACGCGCCGCAGGTATCGCATTTTCTCAAGGCCCCGCGCAATCCGCGCCGAACGCGCCTCACGCATCGTATCCACTTCTGCACATCTTGAACAATATTTACTATACGGATACGGATAATGTCTCCGCGCCGCCGCCCGCATCGCACTCGCTGCAAGCATCGAACGCGCCGAATCTGATGACGTCATCCGCACGCGCTGGTGGAATCCGTATACCTACAGCATTTTGCTGAAATGTAGCTCGGCTGCATACGATTTCATATAAAGATTTATAAAATGCGATGACTGCTGCGCGTGCGGTCCGGCGCGGCGGTGCGATACTACCTTTATTGTTTACTTATGTTTGTAGGTCAACTTTCAAGTTTATTAAACCAAGAATTTGATTAAAAACGGTTGGAGCTACAGTCTTCAAATTTTCACAGTATGGTCTTTATCACACGGCACCGCGCACCGCCGCGTTAAGCGGTTAAGCGGATCTCATGTCGCATTGGCCTCTTCATAAATCCGTTAATGCCTAACACATGTGCATAACTCCAGCTTCCTCATAAGTGTTAGAATAATTCTATCTATGCCAATTTATAAGGCATAATAGCAGCAATCAAAGTACCGAGTCTTTATTTAGCTGCCACAAAAACTTCGTTTATATTAACGTACTACGTGGAAACTACAAGGAATAGAGATTTGAAAATTTTGCTGCTTATGGCAGCTATAATGTCTTATGTTTTAAGCTATAATGCATTATCCTATCTTCTTTCGTTCGGAAGATATGACACGAGCAGCTGGGATGCCGTCACTCCAGCTTACACATATTTGTCGGTTTAATAACTAAAAGAGTATTTTGACCACAGATTTGAAAAATTTGCTGCCATTGGCAGCTATTATTCCTTAATTTTTGAGCAATAATACATAATCATAACTTATTTTGATCGGAAGATATGACATGGCAGCTGGGGTGACGTCACTCCAGCTTAATCACACGTTTTTTGATAGTAGTTTCACCACTTTTCAAGTATTATCGTTCAGTTCTTTCCTTCCATGTGCAGCTATTATGCCTTATTTTTTTGACTTTAGTCCAAAACCCTGACATCACTGGTTTGCCTGTATTGAATGAGGAAGCTGGGGTGACATCACTCCGGCTGACACATACTAAACGACTTATATTATCGAAGTTTTTGTGGCAGTTAAATAAAGACTCGGTACTTTGATTGCTGCTATTATGCCTTTTATATTGGCATAGATAGAATTATTCTAACACTTATGAGGAAGCTGGAGTTATGCACATGCCTAACACGCGTACACCGCCCGACCGCGCGGGTCAAGCGGTGCGCGTTGCCGTGTGTTAATCTTATTGAATTGAGCCATACAAATTGTCCAAAAATATTTTTTTTTTGAGTTTTTAAGGGGCTCCCATACAGATAAAGGGATAAGCGAAAAATTTAATGTCTTACCCCATCGAGTGGGGTATCGTTGTTTAGAGCTCGTTGTGTAGTTAAATACCGTATCGAACGTTTTAAAAAAATTGGAAAACAAGGGATTGAGAATCCACCATAGTCAAATTTGTACCGATAATTTTTTTGACTGTCCATTGACCTATGAAATTTAATTTTGGTGATAATGTTAATAATTACGTGTATTTTACAAAAAAATACCAATATAATGATAAATCAGATTATTCTTTGAAAATCCCTCATTTTTCCTATTACAACCAACTTGTTTTTCGGGTTTGATACGGAACCCTAAATTTGTGAAGTCCGACAAGCACTTGAGGAAACCGCTGTGCGGCGGGTTTGCGGTGAGTGCTAACGCGTGCCCGTGTCCCCGCCATAAGCACCATGGAGGACACCATGGAGTTTTAGTGGGTTGAAGTCCCACATAACTGAGCTATTTCCCTGTGGTAGCGCAGTGTGCATGAGCATAACCACAAGACAAAAAAAAAACTGAAACCGCTGTGCGAACTGTTACGATTTCTGGGATCAAGCGTTAGCCTGATTGATTATACCTAACTACTTACCGACTAAATTGATGAGACAGTAAAATGTCACTCGGCCGAGTCAGTGCTGTGGCCAAAGACCCTAGACGTATTTAAGGTCTTTGGCTGTGGCCGAGTGAGTGTTTACACGCGTATTTTTGAAGCTGCAGCGAGACAGTCAGTCAGTTCAGTTTAAAACCCTGTGGAGATTGGCGTGTGATCACCGAGAAGAGTGTGTGTTCGGATTCGGACTCACCGAGTGAGCGAGCGAGACATTGCGGGGAAGCGGAGGTACCCCTCCTCAATAGTAATCTTTGGGAGGGGACAGGGGTTAGTACGGGGTCTGTAATTAGGCCGAGCACTCGTGACCTGGCCATGTGTTTATACATACTGAGCGCCGAGGTCATTGTCTCGCCAGGAGACAGGACATATTTTATTTTTGATATACTTTGCCCCACATTAGGAATTTCTTCCTGGGTCGTGGGTGTGTTTACAAACTTATAAACTCACATACACAACACCCAGAGCCGGAACAACTATCTGTAGATTAAAGTAATATTTGTTCCGTGCGGGAGTCGAACCCGCGACACGCAGCGCTGCATCAATCGCTCAAACAAAACACTGCGCCAACCGACCGTGCGCCGTGCGTTTTTGGTTTGGAGACTTGGAGTTGGCCACAACTGGTATACGTAGTATCTCTAAGTAGTCTGTGCAACTGGTGTGGCAACACTAACTAGCTGCTGATTGACGTCATCACGTCACAGATTACAACATTTTACAAATTGACGTTTTAAAAATGTTTATGTGGCGTTGATGATAAAAATGATTAAAACTGAAACCGGAAAGTTACTGTGATACCGTCATCATAATAGTTGTAATGAATTCCCAAGTGTAGGGTTTTATAAATCGAATTTTCTATTGTATTTAAAGGGTATAAAAATTCTGCGGTACAATGGAAGATCGAGCAGCCAAGTTAGCGTTAGCACGAAGAAAGGTAATAGTTTGATTGTATCTTTCCCAAAATATATAGCACTTATCAACAACAAATGTATTGTAATTTCGATCATTCTTGTGTGTACTTAATAATGTTTAGTATTACAATACCTTATTAGATTGACACGTCAGTCCTATATTGCTTAGTACCAAGTGGTCCATCCATCTGTAATAAAGGCTCGGTTTCTTTTATCACATTTTGGTCACAGAGAGAGAGTCTCATTCTCATCATATCGCCATAATCCCAATGTATATGTGTTCAGCGCAGTATGTCTTCTTCTTCCACACATCTCCACTTCCACGCATTGCACCTACATAACAGTAGTTATAGTTTGGAAATATTTGGTATTTTATTTACAATATCATCATCAACATCATATCAGCCAAAAGACGCCCCCCGCTGGACATAGGACTCCCCCAGGCGTCGCCAATTTACAATATACTACATAATATTAAGTCTGAGGGTCAGTGGGTCGTACTTAGGGGTGGAGTTTGAGTAGCCAAATTGACCTTCTATGAAGCCGATTGAAACTATGTATATTTTTATTTTTATCAAACTATAGTGTGAATATGTGTCGTACACCTGAAAACTTTCATACAATGGTTTAAGTACAAATTTATCCTGAAAATATACCTTCATTAGTGCTCATAAAGAATGGAGTTAGCAATGCCCATACAAAATTAATTACATCATGAAAAACGCCCATACATCATGAAAATGTGCGTGATATGTATTTGAGGGGCGTCTTGTTAGTGACAATTTGTGAGTAGGTACGTTTGTTAGCTTAGGTCTTACATGTAAAATCATTTGTATGTGTTAACAAATATATGAATAATAAAAATGGGCAAACAATCCTATGATGATATGAAGGTGACACTGCAAACCTGAAGCCTGTGCCATGACCCCAGTGTTCTAGAAAATGACAACTGTTTATACAATCTTTATCTCTTGCATACTTTACTGCATTTCTCCATATCTCTCTGTCTTTGGTTTCACCAGCTGTTCATAATTATCTCATTGGAAGTAGGTAAGCTCTTATCAGCCCTGATTAATTGATAAACATTTAAATTCATAAACATTGCAAGCAAGATCCATCTAAGAGCCTTAAGGTTTAGCCTACCACTTGATTAGATTTTGGCAGCAGCATAGCCCGCATGAAAGTTAAAAACCGGCCAAGTGCGTCGGACTCACGCTCAAAGGGTTCCGTACCGTTATCGCAAAAAAATGGCATAAAAATCACGTTTATTGTATGGGAGCCCTTAAATATATTTTTTATTCTTTTTTTAGTATTTGTTGTTATAGCGGCAACAGAAATACATCATGTGTGAAAATTTCGACTGTCTAGCTATCACGGTTCATGAGATACAGCCTGGTGACAGACGGACAGCCGAGTCTTAGTTATAGAGTCTCGTTTTTACCCTTTGGGTACGGAACCCTAAAAAATGATCCATGTCCCAGGGCCGTCTTAAACATTGTATAAGTTTATTCACCCTATTATAAGGCTTTTTATTAATTCTTCTGAGTTTTTGTTTATTTTGTAGCCTTAAGGTAGGACCAACCTTTGAACCATGGAGTGTAATTCTTTCTTTATTTGGAAGAATAATTAGGCAGTCATTCTAACTCATTGAAGAGATCTTTCCCAAAAATCGGATTTACTGCACACAAGCTATTTTCGACACTACTTGTGTGGACTACATTCTTGGTTGATATAGTAGCAGGTACTATCAATATTTACGCTCCCTAGGACTCTGTACCCAGGTTAAAGATGGCACTGCATGTCCCATATATCATTCTATATAGTGTGTGATGCCTTAATCAAGATTCTGGTCTACTCATGTGCCAAGTTTTATATATATCAGTTCAGAAATTGAGGTGTGATTAATTAACGAACATACAGTAGTCTGATCTCATTTCGGAATAAAAAATTCGACAAATTTATAATTACCCTAGGAATTTCTCTGGTATTGTGGGTGCATTTACAAACATACAAACTTCCATACACAAACAACCAGACCGGAACAACGCCATACAAATATTTATTTCGTGCGTGAATCGAACTCGCAACATATTCATTCTGTAGAGTTATGTAATCTAGTATGTTTAAACAAGCAATTCTTCTATTTAAATAATCTGAATCTCGGAAACGGCTCCAACGATTTTCACGAAATTTAGTATGCAGGGGGTTTCGGGGGCGATAATCGATCTAGCTAGGTTTAATTTTTAGAAAACGTCGTTTTCTCTATTTTCACCCGAGCAGAGCTCGGTCGCCCAGGAAATGGTACAATTTGTAGAAAAAATATTTTGCATATCTACGACACTGGCACTGCCAGAGGGTATACCCAGATTTCTGAGTTAAGAAACTTGTACCAAAAAAAAAAGTTAAATCAAAAAATCTAAAAACCCGACTGCTTCAAAAGCGAACTAAAAAGTCGTAAACAAGGAAAAAATCATGCTGTGCAGGAGGAGGATACATCTGGTTCTGGACAGCCAGCTCGCGCGTATGTATCCTCCTCCTGCACAGCATGATTTTTTCCTTGTTTACGACTTTTTAGTTCGCTTTTGAAGCAGTCGGGTTCCCTATTTATTGAACACTTTGCCTGCTGACATCAGACAAGAAGATAATAAATTAAAATTCGCACGGAAACTTAAAAAATATTTGTTAGATTCTATTTAGTGCATTTAGGTTAAGTAGTTTAGTATATGTTGGGTTCTAGATGTAACTTATAATAAGAGAGACTCAATGATCTCACAGTTAAACTGCGTAAGCAGTTTTGTGGGGCAATGTATTAGTTTTAAGGAATTTTTAATTTTTAATAAATAAATAATAATAATGATTTTTTCCTTGTTTACGACTTTTTAGTTCGCTTTTTGAAGCAGTCGGGTTTTTAGATTTTTTGATTTAACTTTTTTTATTTATAACTTTTTAGTTGTTTTTTTCGAATTAGATACATTTAAACATATAAGTGTTATATATTTTTGAAATCGCCTCGTAAAACCCTTTATTTTGATAACCCATATGATGGGTCAGGAAGAAAAAAAAAATTTGGGCCCCACAATATGGCGCCCAAAATCCGCCATTTTTCTATTGTCCAATTTTAATGTAGCCTATGACACTCGCAGGGTTAAGACGAATCGATTGACGTATGAATTATCAAAATCGGCCAACGCGTTTGGTCTCTGGAACGCCATATAGGAACAAACATACATACATGCATACATATATACATACATACATAGACTGATAAACACATTACCCTCCTTCGGCAGTCGGGTAAAAAGGACTACCTAGCACAAGTAAAGGGATTCCGGGCAAATTTCATGAAAGAATAACATGTTTTTGTCTCCCCGTCTGTTCTGTCCCATTGCATGGCAAAAGCCTCCTTTTGTTCCCACCTGATTTAGGGCAATTGTGGACCAATGCTGTCGATAGGCGTCAAGCTCGTGCCGCCATCTTCACCGCAATGTCGCCGGCTTATTTTTCGGGACCCATGGTTTTTGTAGCCCATGAGCCGTTCGACATGGACAGACGTGTGATTAAACATGATGGCGGCAAAAAAAAAATGTCTCTCTGTAAACAGTCCCTGATCTATAAAGCTGTATATTACAGATATATATATATTTATTATAGAACTATTGCTTGGTCATTTGCTTAAATGATAGTAGTAAGTTTATCCACCTACATAAAGTTGCCGTTCTTATATTATATGTACTTGCCATGTTTCAGCTGAAAGACCACCAGGAAAAGAAACTATATTCTGGACAAAAAGATGACATTATTTATAAATCAGAAGGTTTTGTAATCAATGATAATGATAATCCTTTGCATTCAGTATTGCAACCTGATGAAGTTGTTGTTACTCAAAACACACAAGATGGCCTGAAGAATCAACACAGTGATGTGTTTGAAACAAATAAAACAAGCTATGTGACATCACCTGTAAGCAATACAAGCCATTTAAAAAATATGAATGTTACAGAAGATAATTCAATTCAAGAAGCAGATGTCAATATAACAGAAATCTTGATTTCAAACAAAAGAAATCTGGAACTGCAAGTAAATCACTTACAGACACAATTGGAACAACTAGAACGAAAACATGCTTTAGTAGTAAATGATTATACAAAAAGCAACCAAAAACTCAATGAATTAGAAATTGAAATTGAAAAAATAAACGATAAATACTTGATTGCTACGCATGAAATTAAGATAAAGGATTCAAAACTTAATGAACTTAATTCAGTAAATTCATCGTTATTGGAAGTAAATGGTAATTTGGCTGAACAGCTAGAATTTACAAAGAGTGTTTTAAATGGTAAAGAGGCAGAAAGTGGTTCTCTTCAAAATCAATTATTTAATCTCCAAAATCAATATGATCTTATACACTTGCAGCTGCAACAACTTACAGATGGTTCACCCGCTAGTCCACCAACTGTTAAAGCAAACAGTGATAAAACAGAATCATTGTTACAAAAAATTTCCAATTTAGAGCAACAATTGCATTCACTGCAAAAAGAAAGAGATCAGATTAACCTACATTATGAACATTATGCTGCTGAACTGAATGAACAATTAAGATCAGTAATTAAGAAAAACGAGGAACTTACTCGAGAAGTTGAAAATCTATCAAATAGAGAAAACAGTTTAATTGAGCAAATAAGTGACATGGAGATCAGAATACAGAATTACAACCAGGATAAAAAGAAATTTGAAGTGGATCGTAATACAAGCATGGTAAAAGACATGCAAAATGATTTAAGAAAAGCTCAGGTAAATATGAGTTACTTTACTAATATATAAAGAATGTCACATCATTCTAATGGCATCAGGTGGTTATTCATATGACTATAGGTGTATTTGTGTGTGTAGTTGGCATCAAAGCTCCAAATGGATAAACCAATTTAGATTTAGTTTTATTTTGTTTGAAAGGTACTCGCGTCGGGGCACGCTAAGTGAATAAAATAAAAAGCATACTGAAAACGGGCTTATAATCACAAACAGGATAAGTTTTGAACCACCCACCGTGGATTTTTTTTGGTGGTTCAGTCATAGAAGTACACTTTTCCATTATGGGACATTTCCGGGCATTATGAATCTAGTCAAGTCAAATCAAATCGGGCAATGTAATGAATACTGATTTAAACTTCTATATTTATCACATTGTCTGGTCATTATGAATATTGCTACATAACGGTTGGTCGATAATCTTGGACTAATTTATTGACCATAATAATTATGGTCGAGCGAGCGGTTGTGGTGGTGGAGCGAGCGAATCGAACTCGGGAGCTTAAGGCACCCCGACATGGATAGGTTAGGTTCGAAGGAGATGACGGGAGCTGAAGTGAGCGAGAAAAGCGAGCAAACTCAGCTCCCGTCATCTCCATGAAGGCGTTAGGTTACTTTAGAGACTGCAGACAGAAATAGTGTGTAAGATCATATTGCGTTTGTCAATTTAATTATTTCAATAGTTTTTATCGTATTGCCTACTCATATTGGGCATTTTTAAAATTGCCCGAGCATTATGAAGAATGCCGTATTAATGTCTTGGTCCTTATACATGATAATAAATCGCTAGTACGACGCTTGGATGGTAAAAATATTATTACAAAAATATCTGCGAGCCATTTCTAAAGGAGGAGGAGGCATTTTTTCGAGGAGCTCGTGGCTAAATAATAACAGCCGCACGGGTCGATCTTTAAGGTTAAGCAACGCTTGCCGAGATCGGTCCGTGGATGGGTGACCATTTTCAACATACCGAGTTTCCTCCGTGCCTCGGAAAGCACGTTAAGCCGTTGGTCCCGGCTGTCATTTGAAGATCTTTGACAGTCGTTACGAGTAGTCAGAACCTTGAGATCTGACACCAGTCTTGCCAAGGGGTACAGGGTTACCCAGTTACTGGGTTGTGGAGGTCAGATAGGCAGTCGCTCCGTGTAAAACACTGGTACTCAGCTGAATCCGGTAAGACTGGAAGCCGACCCCAACAAAAATTGGGAAAAGGCTAGGCAGATGATGATGATCTGCGAGCCATTTCTATGATTATTGTAAAATATGGAGACCAAATATATTGGGCTTTGGGTTTGGGAGGTTTAGTAGATCGATTTCTTACAACTATAGAAAAACTATTAGCTCCTGTCTGACCACTGTTATACTACACAGCTATAAAATGATAGGGGGTGACTTGCACGCTCAATTAATGGGCCCCCATAAACGGTCACCAGCACTTTAGTGACGTAGCGCCAAGGGGAAAACATATCCGGAGGTGGAGATCCCTACCAGCATCTTACTGGGTTAACTTCCTTCCTCCGAGCACGTTTGCTTTTGCGAATCTCCACTCAAGCCAGCCAATTAAGGCAAGAGAGAGGTGGGAGCTCTGTTCTCCGTCAGTGTTCACTCCGACCGGCCCATAAAGGCAAGCCGGAGATGAGAGAAAAAACTCCTCCCGCGGGCGATCGGGTCCGTGAGGTCGCCACTGCCCACCAGCTCTCCACAAAGCTGACCTGCGGATTGTATCTTAGTCTGGCCCCTCACCCTAAGGATTTTGCGGCAAAGTAGAATCTACCGGCACAGTATATAGGGTTTATTGGAGCGCGAAAGCCCCACCACAAAGTCAACGTAGTGATATTGCGATGGGGTGATTTTATTTATTTTTATCTACTCTCTTAACGTAAAATTCCGATTATGAAATAAAAATAATAACTTATCCACAGACAACACTAATAAAATTAAAAAGATTTTTATAACACATTCATCATACATAAACTCACGCTTTTTTTCCATGGGGGTAGGCAGAAACTACAGAACGCCACCTGCTACGATCCTTACATACTTCTTTTGCTTCACACACATAGTCATACATCTATCCTTTTTACCTTTTTATAACACATCTTCAAAGTTAATATTATGTTATAATTAAATTAATCTATACCAATATCATACCGAGAGTGCGATATTTGTGAATTTGTGTAATATGGCCGCTTTAATATTATTGATCTAAGATATTAACACCCCTCGCAGTATATCGCACTATTTACTCTTATCTACAATACTACAACTTGAAAATTGATTTTACAGGACGATTTGGAAGAATTGCAGAGCAAACATAAAGAACTTCAAAATCAATATGCCGAAAGTGTTGCTAAAGTCAAAGAACTATCAGAAGTAAAAGAAGCAGAATGTAACCATGAAAGTATTAGTCTGTCAAAATTAAATGCTGATATGACAAGCGACAAAGTTGCTGCACAAAGGGCTACAGAACAAAACAAGAAATTAAAACAAGATATTCAGGGATTGGAGGATGCATTTGTGAAAATGGTATGGATCTACCTAGCATTTTTATTTAGGATTCAAATTAACTAAACTGTTTCATTGTTTTGTCTCAATTAATTGCCCCTAAAGGCTTGACCACGGCTTTTGGTCTAGAATGCGGTGCTGTCATGGGGTCTCATCCCATACAAAGAAACCGTGCCGACGTACTTTATGTACTGATTATTTTTTGTACATCGATTCGCGTTCGGTTCCGTTCCGTTCCACGGATATAGATGGTAATCTATCTATCGCCGTGGAACGGAACCGAACGCGATCGATTTACAGAAAATAATCGGTATAATCGTATGAAAAACGATAGTTATGTCGGCACGGTTTCTTTGTATGGGATGAGGCATCTATATGCTAGTATTATTATTATTATCTGTGGCGCGGTGTTGATACGATTAAGTGCAATTTTAATAGATAGGTGGCGGGAGACCGCTGGATGCGATACGCACGGGACCAAACAATGTTGCTTTGCTTGGGGGAGCAAATGTCTGCCTATGTCCAGTGGTGGACGTCTTTTGGTTGATATGACGATGATGATACGTTATTAGTAGTACAGACAGACAGAATATACATTGTATAGTCAGGGAAATTCTTTTTTTATTATCTCTTTACCCTCAGGTTAGTAGATACCTAATACTTAATTAAACGCTTCCGTATGCATTGCAACAATTTTTATACATTAACTTTATAATTAAATAAAAATATAATAAAAAATATTAAATTAATTACTTTGATCGGCAAGCCACCGCTATTTTCCAGCTCCACGTGCTGTTATCCGTGCCGCTCGCTCTTATATTTTTCTACGCAACGTCACGCGTAGTTGACTCGCTGTAATGATTCACTCTGCAAAATCCGCCCGCGTTGCCGCTGAGCGCGGGGTCTCGAGCTATGCTTGCTGGGTATATTTCCTTTCACCATCGCCCGCCGCCATGCCGCACTATACTTTCGCTGGCAGCGGTATGGTCGTGGCCAGCCTATAATGCTACAATACCGAAGGGCTCGAAAATGTTTTTAGAGTTTCGCTAGATCGAAAACTTAGTCCCAATCGACATTCGGCCGTGTAGGTATGCTTAAGCGACACACCCTTCAATCGGGTTAGCCGCACATTTTTTTTGTTTTTATCTTCTATACGACAATGCATCAATACCGTAATACTGTTAGGTAAACTTAGCTTAACTTAACCATTGTAACTTAATTAAAGTTTAAAATACCTATTTCAGACTAAAGATAAACTGGAATTAACAGAAAAAATATCGGCTGAGAAGTTTCTCAATAGAGAACTTACGATTAAACTATCTGAAGTAGACGAAAAGGCAAAGGAAATGCAAATTAAATTGAAAGCCAAGGATGAAGAGATGATGAGATTACAATCAAATTATCGAGCAATCGAAAAACAGTGTGAAGGGTTAATAAATCAGGAGAGAAACGGAAATGTAATAGACCCAGAAGTAGTTGATCCAAATGTAGAAATTAATAGTGGCGTTGTAATCGAACCGCACAAACATTCCGAACCCGAATACAAACCTTTAATGCAGGAAGTAGGCGATACAATCAGCCATAGCCATAACCTCCAGAGAGCAGATGCGATGATGAAGCTTCAGGACCGCTTCCTTAAAATAATGGGAGAAGTCGCTGATTTATCAGATGAGAAGCACAGGCTAGAACACATAATTTTACAGCTTCAGAACGAAACTGATACCATTTGTGAGTATGTAGCATTATACCAGCAGCAACGGAGTTTGCTGAAACGACGAGACGAAGAAAGAAGTGCCCAGTTAAAGGTATTCCAACAGGAATGTGGAAAGCTCAAACGTGAGTTGGAAGAATTAGGAGGGCTTCTCGCTCGATTTGCTGATGATAAAGAATTATCATTTTATTTCGAAATTGATTCGAAGCGAATGGATATGGAGAAAGTTATGACTTTACTGTCCAATCTCAAAAATAATTCTTTAATTGATACTAACAAGAAAAACATTGAATTCAAAAACTTTTACCCTTGTAACTGTTGCTCTGGTAAACTTATTGATGTATAGCTATTTTAAACTATTATACTTGACAACTCACTGCAAATCTGGTCTTTTACTATACATGGGCTGCGGGGCGGCCAGGAGATTATTTATGTTAGTTGACCCCCGGGGCTTCGCTCCCGTCAATTGGCTACCTACCTACCCCACCTAACCTACCATACCCTACCCTACCTAATCATGTAGTACACAATTTTTATAAGTATCGTCAATAGTTTTCTCAGCGCACTTAAAATGTATCGAATTTCTTCATTAGATTCACTCATCCTGACGATACGGAAAAGAAATGAAAATCACACATTTTCCTAATTTGAATTTGGAATTATGTTCTTTAAAATTTAAACTTTCAATGATACCAAAACCAGCCAGATACAAATAGTATAGCCAAAGAGATTTTATTACAAGTTCATCCGTACTAATATTATAAATGTGAAAGTAACTCTGTCTGTTACCTTTTCACGCTTAAGCCGCTGCACCGATTTAGATGAAAATTGGTATGAAGATAGTTTGAGACCTGGGAAAGGACATAGGCTATATAGTTAGGGTAGCGTATGGTAGAGTATTGTAGGGTAGTGTAGGGTCGGGTAGGTTAGGGTAGGGTAGGGTGCTGCGGAGGAGGACACGGCGCAGCACACCCTCGAGGTGTGCCCAGCCTGGGCGGAGCTGCGCCGTGTCTTGATCAATGTTGTCGGGCAGGACCTCTCACTTCCCAGTGTGGTCAACTCCATGCTGGGGAGTGAGGAGGCCTGGGCGGCGGTTGCCTCCTTTTGCGAGGTAGTGATGTCGCAAAAGGAGGCGGCGGAGCGTGCGCGGGAGGATGATCCTCTCGCGCCACCGCTCCGCAGGCGGAGAAGGGGTGGGAGAAGGCGGTTGTTCGATCGTCTCCTCCCACCTCCTGGTGGTGACTAGCGGGCGACAGGCGCGGGGGCGCCTTTCGTCTGCATTGCACTGGTCACCACCCTCGAAGGGCGGGAATGGCCGAGCACGTGGTCATTCCCGGGCCCCTCCACTAAGGGAGGGGCGTGAAGGCCCCGCTGTAAAGGCGGGCGGTCGTCGGCGGAGGACTGGACGTAAAGGCTCTGCCAGTTTCCCAGTCCTCCTCCACTCAGAGACGATGCGGGAGTGCCGCTGGGTTATTTTAGTGGGTATACCGGAACTTTCCGGGGAGTCCCACATAGCCCGTCCCCATTCCCCCAATGGGCGGGTATGCGTAATGCATTTTTTCCCAGCGAGATCAAAAAAAAAAAAAAAAAAAAGGGTAGGGTGCTGCGCCATGCCCTGAGGAGGTGTTTGACAGGTCCTCTCGCTTCCCGGTGTGGTAAATCCATGCTGGGGAGCGGGGAGGCCTGCGTGGCGGTTGCCTCCTTTTGCGAGGACGCCATGTCGCAAAAGGAGGCAGCGGTGGGGGTGGGAGAGGGCGGTTGTACGATCGCCTGCGCCCACCTCCTGGTGGTGATTAGCGGGCGGCAGGTGCGGGGGCGCCTGTCGTCTGGCCGAGCACTCACGGTCATTCCCGGGCCCCTCCACTGAGGGAGGGGCATGCGGGGCCCGCCATTATGGTGGGCAATCGTCGGCGGAGGACTGGACGTAAAGGCTGTGCCGGTTGCCCAGTCCTCCTCCACATAGACGATGCGGGAGTGCGCTGGTTTATTTTAGTGGGTATACCGGGCTTTTTATGGCAAAACAAAGTTTGCCGGGTCAGCTAGTACATACTATAATGCGAAAAGACAGTTTTTTTTTAAAAAAAACGCCGTGGCCGCGCTGTCGAAACGCACACCATATATTATAGCCTATAACTCAGGAATAATGTAGATATAACTACTGGTGAAAAAAAATTCAAAATCGGTTCAGTAAATCCAGAGATTACCCCCTACAACGTCACAAACTCACAATACACAAACTTTAGGTACCTCTTTATAATATTAGGCAGTTTATTTAAAGATTTAACTAGAAGTAGCTACTACTTTGGCAACGTATTAGGTCGTTACCTATGAAATTGCCGTTTTTTTTTATAAAATAAGTTATATTTTTACTTATATTTTCTTTCTATTATTCAAAGTAATCACCCATGCAATCGATGCATCTTTGCTAACGTAGTGGCACTTTATTGATGCCCTTCTTGAAGAAATTAGCTGCACGGGAGGCAACTAATTCTTCAAAGGCATTTCTGACTGCCTCTTGGGTATTGTTTTTATCTTACCGCCAAGAAGTCATCCAAATTCCGGCAAAAGTAGAAGTCTGTAAGCGCAAGGTCTGGTGAGTATGGCGGATGAGGGTGAGCTTCAAACCCCAGCTCTTGTAAGTTCTACAACTTACAAGAGCTGGGGTTGAACGATGGAAGCGAGCTCGCATCCATTGTTCATATTAGAGAGATTCATGCTCAAGTTGTATGAATGAAAACCCCAAAACCAATCACTATTGATGCCAGTCAATGAATAATAATAAGATAATGAATCAGCGTAAATGTTGTCTTTGAGATAATACCTACATATCTTAAAACGGTTACTTTAAAACATGTTTGCTTTCAATGCTTCTGATTAGACTATGCGCAGAGTTTATTCTAATTTCTTAAATCAATAGAGAAACTGAGCTTATTAACCAATGGATTTGGTCAGTGATACTTATACCACAGACATATAATACCAGCACTGAGTTCATAAGTCATTATGACTCGATTACTTTCAGATTGATCAACAAACATCTGGACATTGTCCTTTGCATTTGAACATTTATTCATAATTAGCTATGTTTTTTTCGTTTTCGAAGAACGAAAACCTTTTCTATTTCATGTCCTAATTTATTTTAGGATTTTGCTGCAGATATTATACACAATTTTATTTGAATTGTTTTATTAATTTATTGTACGCATATTCATGTAATTAAGTATATTGTAAAATAACATGTTGACTTCGGCTGATGATTAGGAGCAGGGTTCGGTACGGCCGTATTGCACAAAACACGATGGATCGTAGGCACTGTGTTGATCTTGCGAGGAGCGGCAGCAGAACAGATTTAGAGCAGCGACCTGCAACCGAGCGCCTGTCTCCACGTTCATACGCTTCAAATTTTAGCGTACCCACTTTATTGTATCGGTCCCGCTACACGCACAACTGTCCTTGATGTCAACTACAGTCTTTGATACCTGCAGTATTTCGGCAGAGTAAACCAGTTACATTTAAAGTCACACTCATAATTCACTAAGAGCACTAAACCTGGTGCTGACCTTTCAAATGGTCATACACATCACAGAATATACTACTTTATGACTATTTATCTCCAAGATGCCCGCTCTGAAACAAAGACACAAATTAGTATTTTATTTAATGATTATGTAATCACTACATACATCATTTCAGCCGAGCGTTGCCACATTTCTATGCATAGGTACAATCATTTTGATACAAAACAATCACACTAACTTCTACTCTCTTAAAATACTTATGTTTGGTATAAAAATACAGGCAGAGTGAGTTTTTCAATACAGGCAGAGTGAGTTTTTCAATACAGGCAGAGTGAGTTTTTCAATACAGGCAGAGTGAGTTTTTCAATACAGGCAGTGAGTTTTTCAATACAGGCAGAGTGAGTTTTTCAAGTGGGCGTGGATAGGCAAACCCGAAACTAGGAGGAATAGGAAAAAACACTCAAAGGAGTCACGGGCCCGATTTTGTTGAAAACCATAGATTTTGTATGTTTCCGCTACTACATCTATGGTTAAAACTAAAACTGTATCATTATCATCACGTTGATTTTGAAAAAAAAAACATTCGCTGTATTATTAGTTACACCATCCGATAGTGTCGCTAATAGGTAAGGATGAAATTCTGGAAGTAATTTCATGCGGCAATCTTGAGGAAATTCTAATTCAAATGTCTCCTTGATGGTGAGATGGTGACGCATGAGTTGGATTGGGACATTCGGTCTCTTAAATTTGAGAGCTTGCAAAACTAGATTTGACCAAAGCCTTTATACTCACCGACTTTTAGTTCACTTTCTTTGGGCTCTCTGCGTTGGATTCACTATTTGGCTGTAAATAAATAAAAGTTACTATGAATAAAAGACGTCGATTACTTTTCGACGAATTAAGTTCGTCGAAAAGTAATACACCAAGGCCCCGTCACGCAGGCAATCATAGTCTATCTTTGAAAATACGAACGAGAAACAATAAAATTAATACGATCTGTTACAAATGGAGTTCCATAATACGTAGCGTATCTATATATTTTCTATATCTATCTGTGAATATTGTAGTGTATTGACGAGTTTATGAAAAGCTCGATAAAAATGTTGAACTTGACAAAATCGCAAAATTGTGTTCAGGCAGCTTGGGTCATAACTTCTACGTAAAAACTGTACAAAGGCGGGAGCGTGACGTCACGCGAAATTTGAACGCACTGTATCGTGGTCATTTTGTTTTATCATTGGGTAACTCAATATCGGATTTTGCGCCTCGAGATTCCGATATACCGAGATTCATGCCCTAGTCTTAAAGAGACGGCCGAGACGGGTAAAATCAGTGGCAACCTGCTCCACAAAACATCAGGGAGTTAAAATGGTTTTTTTCAGAAAAGTGCAACGGTATTCCACAAGACCAAGAATGATGCAAGTCACACTATTAGGATCTTACTAACAATATTTGCGCTAACATGTAGGGCGCAGGCCACATAGAAATGGCGTCGGGCGCGGACTTGGCACAGGCGGATTCCTATTCCATTCTAATTTCAAACTAAATGCAATTGCGCTTTATTTCCATGCATTTTGTATGATGATGGATCAATAATTACGTTATTAATTAGGATGTCGAATGACGTAAATCTAGGGTCTAAAATGAACCGCTGCTGAGCCAGCGGAGGTTTGCTTGTCACGCCCCAAAATGAACCGCGTCCGAACTATACGGTTAAGATGTATCACAAAAATATCGACGCTTGCCACTACAAAGGGCGTAACTCCAAAACCCATACTTTTGGCTAAGAGCAAAAAAAAAAAACCGGCCAAGTGCGAGTCGGACTCGCGCACGAAGGGTTCCGTACCATTATCGCTGAAGACGACAGAAAAATCACGTTTGTTGTATGGAAGCCCCCCTTAAATATTAAATTTATTCTGTTTTTAGTATTTGTTGTTATAGCGGCAAGAGATATACATCATCTGTGAAAATTTCAATTGTTTAGCTATCACGGTTCATGAGATACAGCCTGGTGACAGACAGACGGACCGCGGAGTCTTAGTAATAGGGTCCCGTTTTTACCCTTTGGGTACGGAACCCTACAAAAACTCTCTTTAATAACTCTTTTGTTTTTATACTTATATAAAATTGAGTTCTAGGATGGAAGTTCTTAAGTTTTGGCTGTCTTTTGCCTCATTTAATTACAATTATTTATAGTACTAGTTTTTTTTTATTCATAAATGTCTAAGTTAAAATTTGTGTATCTTTGACCTGAGTCATCATAATATTGGTGTTACGAACTCTTCACCAATATTGGTTTACACACCCCAACATTCACTAAAAACTAAATCAGAATATATTTTTGCAGGCCGTACTTGTCACAATTTGTTTTGTTACTGTGTTTTACCCCGTTTTGTATTCAAGAAAATAATTTTTGTTTGTAGTTAGATACAACAAGTTTGTTGTCGCAATGTAAAATAAATGTGTTTCACAACTGGGTTTTTCAAAAAAGATATGTTTAGCGTTATGAAACTTATGGGTAGAAAAATCATTATTTTTACCGTAGCTCAATTTTAAATATACAGATAGAAAGAGCGTGAAAAACTAAGTAAGACTGCATCAAAATGTAAAGTAGGCCAAAATTGTCTAACGCCCTTTCTAGCGGCAAGGGTCTATACACCACTTAAATGTCTCAAATAATTTGAAAAATAAATTATTACTGAAAATGAATACCTACTACATTTGGAATAACATTAGAAATTTTTACACCCCCTTTTTACCGTTTGTTCAACCGATTTTGTGTTTTATCCCGTTAACCTAAGGATGGCATTAAAAGCATAGACCTGTTACCAAAACTAACTGTTTAAAACAGCAGCCATTTATCATATCACCCACGCAATAGAAGTCCAAGTCGGTTGAACGGGCTGTAAAATAGGATTATTTAAATTTATAATGTTATCTCAAATGCAGTATAAAAAAAATAAAAATCTCGACTGTTTAAGAAGCGAACTAAAAAGAAGTACTTAAACAAGAAGAAAAGCATGCTGTGCAGTCGGAGGATACATAATGGTTTTGATCAGTCAGTTCGCTATTATGTTTTCTCCCACTGCATTGCAAAAAAAGTTAATCATGCTGACTAACTTTTTTTTTACTTAAATAGATACTGATTTAAGTAGTTATCCAATTTAGAATTTTCCATGGATACTGTGCGCCTAAATAAGTCTGATTTTCGTTACGGTACATATGCACAATGTGTTAATATTTATAAATTTTCTCACCTCAAAATATCTCTGGTATAACACTACACCATATACACATCCAATTGAGACTAGAATTTGTATGACTAGCCATACAATTACATTGCACACTTGAGCTTGACCAAAAAGTTCTTTGCCGTTCTTGATGCACAGCATAGACTCTGTCACCATAATAGCTCCATATACCCAACACTGGGTACCGACACGTTTACAATTTGGATCCGTAACATAAGTGTAATATTGTCTGAAATCAATGTGAGAAAGGTTAGTTAAATCTACATGCATAAATAATAACCTCCTGAGCGAATCTAATCAAACCAATCTATCTCAACGTACGCGTAGCCTTTAGATTTGAATCTTAAGGCTACGCGTACGTTGAGATATAACAGTGCACGTGTATGCGCCAACACGTGTAAACTGCTTTTCTCACTCCCATAGTTGGATGGGACGGCAATCCGACGTTTATAGAAAGAGAAAAGGCGTGGAACCGACAGTTCTGAGCTGCTAATGAGACATTTGTAACAGAAAAACCGATCTGTTATCATCGTGTCGGACGAAACTAGAAACTAAATTCGGTTACTTCTTCGAGTTCGGCAAAAAAAAATGTGTTGCGGTCGGACACTAAATAAAACCAATTTATTTTTGTTTTTTTGGCGTAACTGCGTCTAATCTATCTATATATGAAAGAGAAAGTATTTATGTATGATCCTTAGAGGACGGCTGGACCGATTTTAATGAAATTTTCAGACAATCTTTAGATTGACCCAGCGGATTATCCTGTAAAGTTTTTTTTAACATTGAAAGTGGGCAAATCCGCGGGCAGAAGCTAGTACTCTATAAATGATCTCTCTCTCTACTCTACTTCTTACCTAAGTACATCTATTTTTCTGGATTACGACTATGGTATTGCATTTACAAAAAAACTATTTGCAGTCTAACCGGTTTCAGCAGAGTACCAGTATTTTATATGGAACGACTGCCTATCTAACCTGCGCAACCCAGTAACTAGGTAACACGATAACCCTTAGCAAGGCTGGTGTCTAATTCTAATGGCTACTGACTACCGTAACGACTGTCAAATATCTTCAAATGACAGCTGGGACTAACTACTTGCAGAGGTACGGAGGAGTCTCGGTATGTACCTAATGGATGGTCACCCATCCACGGACCGACCTCGTTAACCTTTGCACCTTGAAGATCGACCCGTGCAACGGTTATTAGGTACTTAGCCACGAGCTTCTCAGTATAAGTATTATTTATAAATTGCTATTACACTCTGCATAGTTTGACCTGGTTTGACCCAACACGTGCAAACAGTCAATAATTAGATACTTAAGATATTAATAATTTACATAATACTTACAATTGAAATATATAGAATATATATAATAGAATTGTGATTAGGTATCGTGAATATACAGGGTGGAATTTTGTAATGCCACCTTAAGGGAAAGTACTCTTAATACTGTAGATAGAAAAATTTACTCAAAGAAAACATTTCTTTATTTTTGCAAAGAAAGAAAACTGCATTCAAAGATTTTCGAAAATTCGCTTGCCACACCCGGGAATCGAACCAACTAAAATCTTTAAAAATTACATTCTGTACTTTTATTGCATCGATCGTTAGGGTCAATTATAAGGATCTCTATAAACTTGATAAATTAAATGAAAGGAAAACCATGAAGTTTTAAATTATTTTAATTATTTACAAAATATGGTTATTAACTAATTAGTTGCTCGAAATGGGGTCCATTTACTTGGATACACAAATTTATTCTTCTAACGAATTCATTTCTAGTAACCTTTAAATAACTTGTTGTGGTGAATATTATAAATCGTATTCTTTACATCGTATTCTCAACTCGTTTAAATTCGCATAAGATTTAATGTGCTTTAACTCTTTTTTTTTAATAATCTATAGGCTCGCGCTTGACCACAATCTCACCTGATGGTAAGCGATGATGTGGTCGACGGAACTTGACCCATTGAATTTATAAGTCCAGATTTCATGGTTTTCCCTTCATATAATTAAACAAATTTGTTAGAGTGATTTCATCCATAAGGAATAAAATAAATTGACCCTAACGATCGGTGCAATAAAAGTACAGGGTGTAATTTTTAAATATATTAGTCGGTTCGATTCCCGGGTGTGGCAAGCGAATTTTCGAAAATCTTTGAATACAGTTTTCTTTCTTTTCAAAAATAAAGGAATGTTTTCTTTGAGTAAAATTTTCTATCTACAGTATTAAGAGTACTTTCCCTTCAGGAGGCATTACACAATTCCACCCTGTATGACTCGTTTTACGTGTGATTTGGATACGGTCATTGAAAAGTTACCGAGACCATTGTACTGAGTAGGGGAGATGTATATAATTGGGATCACCTAAGCAATAATTCAAATAAAACCATGTTTATTACTAAATCGTTTATTATTTTTGTCTATTTGCATAATTTGGCTTTGGTACTATTAATTGAGATCACTTTAAATCACATATAATACTTATTTTAGGAACACTAGTAACTTAAAAAAAAAACAGTATTGATCACCATTGTCAACCATGGTTTGCAATGGTGATCAGTATGTTTACAATGGGGATCAACAATTATCACAGCCTTCGTCAGCTGGTCCATAGTCCAGTTGGCTTTGGTTGTCTTTCTTGGACGTACTTTCACCATCTGAAACCAATAACATAACAATTTCATTAATAAACTACTTTTTTTTTTTTTCTTTGATCACTGTCGGCAATGGTGATCACCTGATTCCAATTGCCTACATTGAGAACATCGAGAAAAAATACCTAAGCACAAACACAACACTTGTTAATAGAAATTTATATTGATAAATTAAGAAGTTTAATACTACGGCTAAAATAAAATACCATGGTCACAGTAAAAACTCAAATATTTCGTAACTTACCTTCTAAACAATGGAGACGAAAAATTACATCAAAACTGGTCGAAACGTGTTCACGTGTATCACTGACAAGCGCGTGGCGGGAACTGGCCGCCGCCGTCGCCGACGCACGCTATTGGTCCTCGACTGCCATGTAGGTATGTTACAATCGCTCACTCGCGTTTGGTTTTTATTTTATTACGTGATCACGATTGCCAACTGATCCCGATTGCCTACATCTCCCCTAACATACTGTATCAAGTATCAAGAACAATCAATTTGATAACAAAATAAATACAATACCTTACAGACGGAGCTACAATAACTCCTATTAGACAAAGTCGAGCGATGACCAGAGGATGCGAAGGTGGCATTTCAAATATATGCTTCAAGAAAAACGTATTCAATTCAGAAATTTGCCAAAACACCACCAATTGACTCAATGCGCAGAATCTCATATATGTGCTTGTAGGATCCAACCACCGTACCGGTGTCCATTGTACAGGTGTAAATTGCAAAATTGCTCGCTTTATTTTCCCAGTAGTAGACGTAATGTCCCTTAAATGAAATAAAACAGTTATATATACTCATAGAATAAAGCAACAGGTATGCTGTTGCATGCCTACATACTTAAAAATATCTTATAGGGAGCTAGCTCTTGGCCGGCTACTTCTTCCGAATGGAATTTGCATTTTTGTCACAAATTACAACCCATCCACTCGTTTGGAAGGTAATATTGAAAAAAGTATTCTGTCAATTTATTCGGGTTACGGATTCTACTACTCGTTCTCACTAAAACAAACGACCTGCGATTTCGTTACTTCTGTAGATTTGGTTCAGCGGTGATCAGTCACCAACTTACACCGTTTTCCTCTTTTATTACGGGCGTAAAACTATACGCTCAACGAAACCGAGAGTCACTTCCCGACATTATGATAGTCTATTACTATCATGTCTGTGAACCTTCTGGATATGGAGATATTGAAGGTTAAAGTTCCAACTTCTTTTTGGCGTTTTCATTACGAAATAAACGTCTTGAATTAGCCCCGTACGTACCACTGCATGCACCCATAGCATATTTTGTTCAGCGTGCGTTTCATTGCACGCTACCTACACCAAATAGAGGGTAATTTTGACTTTCTGTACTTATCCAGGATCGGTTTTTGCAGTCTAGACCTAGGTCTGTGCAATATTACTGCACAAGGTATCAGGGTTCAAGGTATCAGAGTTCCGTATGGTGTCGGACGTAAAGAATCTCACCATCCCATATCTTCCCGTGGGTGTCGTAAGAGGCGACTAAGGGATACACCAGAGAATGGGCAGCAGCGTTCTCTGTGCTCTTCAACAACAAACTGCGATCGCCAACCCGCCTGCCAAGCGTGGCGATTAAGGCAAACCCCCCCAAACTAAATGAATAGCACAAATGAAAAACGGCCCCGAGTACCCGGCAGCCCGTCTACCCTCGACTACGGTAGCGGTCGAGGCGATGGCGTGGCAAGGGGTGCGAAGAATCCCCGGAGTGAACCCGGCTACCCCAATAAACACCGACGACTGGCCCTGGCAACATACAACACGCGAACACTCCGGACCGACGAGAAGATAGCCGAACTCGAGGAAGAATTGAGCAGGTTACGATGGAGTATTATAGGGTTATCTGAAGTCCGAAGAGAGGGGGAGGACTCGATAATCCTCAAATCCGGTAACCTGCTCTATTTCCGAGAGGGTGACCGGCAGTCCCAGGGTGGTGTCGGGTTTATCGTCCACAAGTCCCTTGTGAACAACGTGGTGAAGATCGAGAGTGTGTCGACCAGGGTGGCGTACCTTATACTCAGAATATCCTCGAGATATTCGCTGAAGGTCATACAGGTCTACGCACCGACCTCGGCACACCCCGACGACGAGGTAGAGACCATGTATGAGGATATCTCTATAGCCATGCATGGTTTCAAAACTCACTTCACCGTTGTCATGGGGGACTTCAACGCAAAACTGGGCAAACGAGACGAGGATGAGCTGCAAGTGGGGCAATTTGGAGTTGGACGTCGGAACCACCGGGGTCACCTACTGGCCAGTTTTATGGAGAAGGAGGGCCTCTACATGATGAACTCCTTCTTCAGAAAGCGTGAGCATAGGAAGTGGACCTGGCAAAGCCCCGATGGTGCAACAAAAAACGAGATCGACTTCATCATGTCAACCAAGAAGCAAATGTTCAATGATGTCTCTGTGATCAATTCGGTGAAAACCGGGAGCGATCACCGAATGGTAAGAGGCACATTGAACATTAATATCAAGCTTGAAAGGTCTCGACTGATGAAGTCAACGCTCCGTCCAGCACAGATCCAGATCCAAAACCCCGAGAGCTTTCAGCTCGAACTCCAGAATCGTTTCGAGTGCCTAGGGAGCTCCGTGGACGAATACAGCGACGGGTTCGTGGAAGCTGTCCATACGGTCGGATCTAAGTTTTTCAAGACCCGCCGTACGGATATAAACAAAAAGATCTCTGATCCTACTCTCAAGCTTATGAAAGAGAGGCGTGAGATGATCCTGCAGTCTTCAGACGATGCGGTGAAATACCGGCAGCTTAATAGACGGATCTCAAAGTCCTTGAAAAGCGACCTCCGCCGCTATAATACTGAGCGTATTAAAGACGCAATTGAGCGGAATAAGGGCTCCAAGGTCTTTGCAAGAGATCTGTCTATTGGGCAGAGCCAGCTCACGAAACTGAAGACCGACGATGGCGGGATCATATCCGCCAAACCGGAGCTTCTGAGGGAGATCGAGAAATTCTATGGGCAGTTGTACACGTCAACCACTAAACCCGTCGCGAATCTAGTAAAAGACCCTAGAGCTAGATTGACCCGTCACTATACCGAAGACATACCGGACGTCAGCCTGTACGAGATTAGGATGGCTCTTAAACAGCTTAAGAACAACAAGGCACCGGGTGATGACGGCATTACGGCCGAGCTCCTGAAGGCGGGTGGAAAACCAATACTTAAGGCCCTTCAGAAGTTGTTTGGTGCCGTCATACTCGAGGGGAAAACGCCACAGGCATGGTGCAGGGGTGTGGTGGTACTCTTTTTCAAGAAGGGTGACAATGCCCTGTTGAAGAACTATAGGCCCATCTCACTTCTTAGCCATGTCTACAAGCTGTTTTCAAGAGTCATCACGAATCGTCTCGCGCGCAGGTTTGACGATTTCCAGCCTCCCGAACAAGCCGGATTCCGAAAAGGCTTTAGCACCGTAGACCACATACATACGCTGCGGCAGGTTATACAGAAGACCGAAGAGTATAACCTGCCTCTCTGTTTAGCGTTTGTGGACTACGAGAAAGCCTTCGATTCGATCGAGACTTGGGCTGTACTGCAGTCTCTCCAACGGTGCCAAATCGACTACCGGTACATCGAGGTGTTGAAGTGTTTGTACAAAAACGCCACCATGTCAGTCCGACTTCAGGATCAGACCTCGGAACCTATCTTTCTGCAGCGAGGTGTGAGACAGGGAGACGTCATATCTCCGAAACTGTTCACCGCTGCACTGGAGGATGTCTTCAAGGTTCTGGACTGGAGAGGGCTAGGCATCAACGTCAATGGCGAGTACATCACTCACCTTCGGTTTGCCGACGATATAGTGGTCATGGCTGAGACCATGGAGGACCTCAGTATAATGCTCGATGACCTCAGTAGAGCTTCCAAAAGAGTGGGTCTTAAAATGAACATGGACAAAACCAAGGTTATGTTGAATGCCCATGTAACACCCACTCCTATCAAGGTTGGAGACTCTACACTCGAAGTTGTGGAAGATTATGTCTACCTGGGACAAACGATCCAGTTGGGTAGGGCCAACTTCGAGAAAGAGGTCAACCGTCGAATCCGACTCGGCTGGGCAGCGTTCGGGAAATTGCGCGGTGTCTTCTCGTCCAACTTACCACAGTGTCTCAAGACGAAGGTCTATGACCAGTGTGTGTTGCCAGTGATGACCTATGGCTCTGAGACGTGGTCGCTCACAATGGGCCTCATCAGAAAGCTTACAGTCACGCAAAGGGCAATGGAGAGGGCTATGCTCGGAGTATCCTTGCGTGATCGAATCAGAAATGTAGAGATCCGCAAGAGAACCAGGGTTACCGACATAGCTCGAAGAATTGCCAAACTTAAGTGGCAGTGGGCAGGGCACATTGCTCGCAGAACGGATGGCCGATGGGGCAGAAAAGTTCTGGAGTGGCGACCGCGAACCGGAAGACGATGCGTTGGAAGGCCTCCCACCAGGTGGACCGATGACCTGGTGAAGGTTGCGGGGATTCGCTGGATGCGGGACGCACGGGACCGGTCAATGTGGCGACGCTTGGGGGAGGCCTATGTCCAGCAGTGGACGTCTTTCGGCTGATATGATGAGGTATCAGGAGCCTAATTGCGCAAGTGAATTCGGCAAGGCACAGGGTTTGACCCCCATCAATCAACCAATCACTTGCGAGATGAAAGACGATTTCCTTCTATGTGATTGGTCGATTGATGGCGGTCAAATTCACTAGCGCAATTAGGCTGCAGATGTATTTGGGATGACTTATTTATAATTGACAGAGCCGGATTAAGCCTGTGCGGATTCTGTAGCACGTTATTATATGGGAAATACCTATATGCGTTCCTTGATAATCTTGGTTTATTTTAAGTTAAAAACAGTAGTCTTATTTTAAACTTAAACACAGCAAATGTTTGTTATGTTTTTCTTACTTCTGTTCAAATGTTTCGAAACAACTAATTATCGGCTAGCCCTTTTGTAGGTACATTTATACCTAAATGATTTATTGCTTATAAGGCGTGAAAAATTGCAATTTTAATATAATTATTTTGATTTTTTTTAAAGAATGAGAAGTCGAAGAAGCAAGAGTAATGAGCGAGCGAAGTAAAAATAGACTTCCTTAGCCGACTAAATAATGAAGAATAGTGAAAGAAACAAGCCATGCAAGAAAGACGAAATTTTTTAGTAGTTAGCCGCGAAAAATATTTTTTTTTCACTTATACAGAAAAAGCTGAAGAATGGAGAGAAACTGGGTTGGAATAGCGAGCGTATGTTTGGTACGGTGGCGTCATTATGGAACATATTTATTTCAGTCATAATTGTCGCCACTGACAACAAACGGGATATTTTTCTCTTTTGTCACCAGTAGCAATAGATAGGATTTTTCTCCCATTTGCTACCAGTGGTGACGAAGCCGTTGGTTACGACGGGGAATGCATGAACTCCTGTGACCCAAACACAGACGCGTAACAATAGTAAATGCATTTTGAAAATGGGGTCACTTTTGGAGGAAAATTGAGAAAAAACTAAAAAAAGCTTTTCAACCTGTTTTGGTCATACAACTCACATGGTTTAGCAACTCATACCAAATAAAAGGACGTGTTGTTAGGGGTTTATAAATATTCTTTCATAATTAGAAAATAACCAATTTAAAGTTATTTAAGAAAATAGATGAAAATATAAACTCCCTTTTTTCAGCCCAAAATTTTGAAAAAAAAGTAAGTAGGTAGTAGGTAGTACAGAAAAAGAAAGTTCGTAAGTGTGTATAAATAATCCTTTGAGTCTAACTGGCACGGCCTGTCTTTGATGATATTATGAGACAAAGGTTCTGATAAACCGATAGATACATATAGAAGTCTTACCTTATGCTGACCCACTTGTATTCTCTCATTTCTAAGGCTTTGCATATCTTTAGCCCACACCATATTCCTAGACCATTGCAAATTAAAACATCCAATATAACAGAGTCCCACCAACATTCTAGGAAATTAGGAAGCAAGTGTGCAAATGCTATTTCTGTTATTTCCCACATAATAGAGATAGCCCACAACAATCCTGCATGCCTGAATAATATGGCTTTAAACATCCACCCTAAAAAGTGTCCCCAAGCAAATACGTCTACATGAGACCAGAACTTTGCCAAGCTTATATCTGAGCAATTAACCGCATATTCCTGAAAAATATAAAATCCAACATAAATATTTGTACTACAAACTAATAAATAGGTTAGAACATGTGCTAATATAGTAGAATTTTATAATTGAAGACTACTAAGAATACCATGTTGGTGGCAACACTTCTATTTATGCTTATTTTATTAGCACTGCAGGTCTCATTACATGCAATAAAGAGCAACTTAGCAACCATCCTGATGGCACGTTTTATATTACACGAAAAAGCAATTTTTAATTGCAAGTACATTTATAATGCATGGCATATAAGTTGAACGAAAATGTACCAAAGTTTTATTGAAATTAAATGATTTATACTGAAAGTAATCCCTTATAAACGACACCTTTGACAATATACAAATTATCAACGGCCTAACCGTCATACAAAAATAAGAAAAGTCGGTTTAAATTCAATAATAAATTAGTACATTTTGCTTCAACTTATGTTTCGCGCACTATACATGGATGCAATTCAACTGATTCACACTTGTATTTTTTTTAGTAAATAATTCTAGGTACAATATCGCCTATTGATGCAAATTAAATTGTAACACATCATCGGAAAGGTCACTCAGTCTCAATTGCAATTTGCAAGGTATTACATATTTAAAGTCAGTAATAAAAGCAGAAGTAAAGAAGAATACTGATTACTAAAATTTGTTGTCCCCTTTTTCAAAGAGTTACTTGCTTGTAGTTTTATTAATCAGTATTACAAAGCTATTTTTAGAAATTAGATTATTTACTTGTAGTTTTATTAATCAAGACTTCTTAAGTTTAACTCTTTTTGTGAACAATTTGTTCAAAATACTAAAGAACACATACCTTATCCATATCAATGTGGAAGTTGCGGAGATTTGGGTCAATCCAATACATTACTTCATAAACAGTAGAATAACTTTGAAATAAAAGAAACAATAGTGCCAGCAGATATAGCACTGATGTACCAAATACAATCCTCCAAACGGCTGGGTGTGGTCGTGTAAATGGTCCATTGGGGAATGTAAGTACTGATACTATAAGGAAAAAAAACACTACACAGCATATTCCCGACCATATATTATCTTGAATACTGGTTTCGTCTCTGAAATAATAAAAAATGTGAATAGTACAATAAATTAGGTTATCACAACTTAGTTCATAAAAATTATTCTAAACTTATTGCTACTTGCAGCCTAAAGGGCTTTTCTACATAATCATTTAAAGCACATAAAAAATATGTTGCCTTTTACACTCCACAAAATATATTGTAGATAGGTACCTGTTTAGTACACAGGCAAACATAAAGTACTCGAAGAGCAAACAGGCCCATCAACAAACAAAAATAAAAACATTTGTTTAAGTTAGAAATTAATGGTTTTGTTGTATCGGAATAAGTGTGGTTACATCATATAGTATCACCGTAACTTAATTATAAAAATATGCTATATAATTTGGAATACCTTACAAATGCTGTGTAGATTACTGATGCAATGGATACAGCCAACAGCGTAATAGTATGAGGTTTATAGAAAAATTCTAGTGAAATATCGTCCACCGGTCTCTCATTTATTGAACTAAAAGCGACCGTATATTCATTACTAAGCATTGTGCTGCTACCAGACATTGTCCTTTCTTTTGTTTCCTTCATGTTTCTATTGTGGCCTGAACAAATTCTGTAACTACTAGCAGATCACAACACTAATTAATAATCACGTCATTATGACCATGCTGAAAACTTTGTAAAGCCACCAGTCGTCACACGGTCACATTCACAATCACATTGTCTTATCGTGAAATTGAACGAACGATGAAAGAAAATTATCATTATGTCAGAATTTCAGTCAGACAGATACTAGAACCAGTGTTGCAAAGTAGAGACACGAAAATCCTTTTTTTTTTATATTTGCCTGGATTCAAGTCCGTTTGGCTGCGTCTTCAAAGTCAAATTCTATTTTATATGCACTTCAACTTCACTTTGACACGTTGTCCTTCTTGGTCTTGTGTTGTTAGTTTTGTCCGGTCGACTGTCGCGCTCATTTTCGCGAAATTGCGTACACAGAGTACATTTTAATTGCGTATCTGTGACGGCCACGTGGGAAGAATCTGGGTGGGTGACCTCATGCGATAATGGCCCGTGTCTTCGATAAAGAATACACCTAGATAGAGGATCCCATACAAAACTTATCTTTAAAACTGACGCCAATTGTGTTTAGGTGATTCTAAGAATTCTACTTGGAATAAATATACATTAATGTAAATTCAACCTTAAATGCATTGTTTAAAGTTGCATTCTCAAAACGATGTACAAAAAGCAATAAAAATTTTATGAGCTCAATACAAATTTAGTCTTACACGCAAGTGTTAAAGTCTAAATTACAATGTGCCAAAAAAAAAAACAATTCGAAATTCGAATTTTTAAAATTTATGTTTGAGCTTGGACAAGGAATGAGTGGAGTCGAAACGTTCAATTATTTTTTTTATATCATCGATCTATAAAAATACTAGAATAAGAATCAGGAACGAAAATAAGTCACTCAAATGGCCACACACACTTACCTACCTATCTTTCTATATTATAAAATCAATTGCTGTTCATTGGTCTCTCTAAAACTCAAAAACGGCTGGATCGATTTGAATTATTATTTTTTGTTTTGTTCGCTCGAATAAAGAGACAGTTAAAAAAAAATAGATTCGTGGGTAGTTAGGTAGGGTAGGGTTTGCATGAAAACTTGAAAATTAAAAGTCAGTTATATGTAAGTACAAAAATATTTATAAAAAATGAAAGTTAAAATTTCAGCAATAAGGTTAAAAACACTATGTAGGACATTTCGGGGTTACTTTATTTCGTTTTCTATGACTTACTTGACTTAAGATCCTATGACCCCTAGCTGGGGCAGAGGGCGACCACAGTAGTCCTCCATCGAGACCGGTCTTGAGCTTCGCGCTTCACCTCGCTCCACGCCATTCCGATACTCGTCGCTTCAGCCAATATGGTGCGTCGCCAGGTTTGACGGGGACGGCCTCGCTTCCTTTTTCCTTGAGGATTCCAATCTAAGGCCTGTTTAGGAATGTGATCGGAGTTCCTCCGGAGCGTGTGACCAATCCAACACCATTTACGCCGCTTGATCTGGCGGTCGATCGGGGTCTCGTGGCATCTCTCCAACAGCTCTACATTAGAGATGATCTCGGGCCAGTAAATTCCGAGGATGCGACGAAGACATCGGTTGACGAAGACCTGGATTTGGCGCGAGATGTCCTTTGTTACCTTCCACGTTTCGCACCCGTAGAGCAGCACGGATTTGACATTGGACCCGAAGATTTTGAGTTTAACCCTTCGGGTCAGTTTCCGCGATTGCCACACAGGTCTCAGCTGTGCGAAGGTTGCTCGCGCTTTGGCAATCCGTGAAGTGATGTCCTCTTCAGTTCCTCCAGTCTCTGACACGACGCTCCCGAGGTACGTGAATTTGTGGACGCGTTCCACAACCTCTGTGCTGATTAACATCGGAGACGAATTCTTCACACCTGTACGCATCTCCTGGGTCTTCCGGATGTTAATTTTGAGCCCAGTTTTCGCCGCCTCCTGGCGCAGGTCGTCCAGTTTCGCTTGCATGTCGGCATGAGTGTGACTCAGCAGGCATAGATCATCAGCATAGTCCAGGTCTTCCAAGACGTTGGTCAATCCCCACTCTATCCCGCGACGCCTGCTTTCGTTAATGCGCGACATGACTCCGTCGAGAACGATTATAAAAAGGAGGGGCGAAAGAAGACAGCCCTGGCGGACACCAGTGTGCACTGCGATGTCCTCCGAAATGAGGCCTTCGTGAGTCACCTTACAGGAGTATTTCTTATAAATGCCCTCCAACAGGCGGACTATTTTTGGCGGCACTCCTATGTCTAACAGGCGGGACCAGATGCTGGACCACTTCAGCGTATCAAAGGCCTTTTCGAAGTCGACAAAAGTGAGATAAATTTCCCTTTGCCATTCTGCTGCCTGCTCGAGAATGATACGAAGAGTGTTGATCTGGTCCGTGCATGAGCGGCTCGAACGGAAACCCGCCTGCTCCCCGCGCAGAAGAGGCTCAACGGCCTTCGACAGCCTATCAAGTAGTACCTTACAGAAGACCTTTGAGGGAGTCGACAGCAACGTAATGCCCCTCCAGTTATCGCAACTGCTGAGATCACCTTTCTTGGGCACGGTAATTAAAAGTCCCTTGTTCCAGTCATCCGGGAGTTCTTCAGCAGTCCATATCCTTTCAATTAAAGCGTCAGCACGTCGACGGCGGATGCTAAGTCAGCTTGTAACATTTCCGCAGTTATCAGGTCGAGTCCAGGTGCTTTGCCTGCCTTCAAAGAGAGTATCGCTTCAGTCACTTCAGAGGCTGACGGTGGTTCCGTGTCGATGTCAAGAGGTCGAGGTGGAGTAGAACCTCCCTGCAGCACGTCAGGCGTCAGAGATGCCGACAATCGGAAGACCTCCTCAAAGTGCTGGCGCCAGCGCTGCAGCCGACCTTCCGACGTCACAATAAGCTGCCCCTCTCTGGATTTAAGCGGCTTCTTCTTCGTGAGCCTTCTGTTTCCTGCCAAGGTCTTAGTGGCTTTATACAGCTCTTTCAAGTTGCCAGTGTTCGCAGCCTGTTGAGCACGATCAGCAATATCATCAGCCCAACGCCTTCTGTCTGCACGCGTACTGCGATAAATCGCCTTGCGCTTCTGGCGGTATTGGGCATTGAGGTCGGCTCGTTCGGCATCATTACGCGTCTCAAGCAGTTTGAGGTGCAACTTCCTTCTATCCTCAATGAGGCTCCACGTGTGAAGTGACATCCAGTCCTCGCGCGCATTAGTTGATTTATGCCCAAGGACCACGGAGCTGGTTTCTGTATAGGCATTTCTAATACGGCTCCACTCCTCGTCCACTGAGTCCGCAGCATCGTCCAGTCCAGAAAACCGATTGCGTAGCTCAAGCCGAAACGCCTTACGGGTGTCCAAATTAAAGAGTTTACTCACATCGTACCTCCGCCCCACTTTGCCGTGCTCTCCAGTTGCACGGGTTACCGCAACCTTGAGCCGAACTTCAGCAACTACCAAATGATGGTCACTATCCAAATCGGCGCCTCTACGGTTGCGGACATCAAGCAATGAAGAACGCCATTTGGAGCCAATGGCAATATGGTCGATCTGATTCTTGGTGACTCCGTCGGGTGAATTCCAGGTGTATTTGTGGTGGTCACCATGAATAAACAATGTGCCTCCGATGGTCAGGTCATTGTTCTGACAAAATTCGATAAATCGATCCCCATTGTCATTGCATACTCCAAGACCGTGTGTTCCCATATGTCGTTCGCGGTTAGTGTTAACACTCCCAACCTTTGCATTCAAGTCCCCCATGACTATGACGATTTCTTGCTTCTTTATGCTCCTAAGGGTGGCGTTGAGGGCGTTGTAGAAGTCGCCTTTGCTATCCTCTGGTGATGCATTGGTTGGGGCGTAGCACTGTACAATGGCGATCCTCCGTGCTTTTGAGTTAAAACGGGCGCACATGATCCGGTCTGAGATCGGTTTCCAGCTCACAAGGCTTTTCCTTGCTGTATTAGAAATAAGGAGCCCCACGCCATGCTCGCGCACATCCTCCTCACTTTCTTTACCCGAATACAGCAAAGTCAAGCCTCCGGGCGTTCTCAGCTCACCAAATCCGTTTCTTCTCACCTCGCTTAGACCCAGAATCTGTAGCTGAGCATTCGTTTTCTATGGTGTCAAATATTTTTGACTGATTTAAAAAGTAGTCAGACCAAAATAACACAATAGTATTTTTTTTAAATAATAAAAAAAAGGATGGTATTTAAAAGTACTTCAATTTATTTCCATTTCATTTACCTAATTTTGCCTGTGTTCCACCAAATATACTGAATGTGCACCAAAATATGTTCATATAATCGAGGTAGCCCCGCTGCGCGGGGCTCCTGTTTCTGTCTGCAGGGTCAAAAGTAACCTAACACGAACGAGATGACGGGAGCTGAGTTCGCTCGCTTTGCTCGCTCACTTCAGCTCCCGTCATCTCGTTCGAACCTAACCTGTCCGTGTCGGGGTGCCCTAAGTTCCCGAGCTCACTTCGCTCGCTCTTGGACTGATTCTTTGACCATAATTTATTCGTAGATCAACTAATATTTAGTGCACGATCAGTATTTTAGATGTACCTTTAGATTTTTGGTGAACACAAAAATATTATCCAAAAAAAAAATAGCTTTACAAACTACTCCATGCATTCTCTGTTCCAGAACAGTCAATGTTTGTTACAATAGTTGGCGCGTTCGCTTTGTCGACGCAAACGTTGGTCAAACAATCATAATATTTGGTAATTGATTCATATTTTCTATTTAATTCGGTTTTTACTATAAGAAAAACACTTAATGATATGAACTTACCGAAAAAAAGATATTCCTTCCAAAATCAAGGTGTTACGGTGGTTATTTTTACAGTTTTTGAACGCACATTGCGGCATTTTTAACGTATTAATGTTGGCTATAATTGGACCATACTAATTTTGAAATAGGGCCACAAACGTATTTGTGGCCCAATTATTCGGCCCGTTTTTGAACCGCTGACCGGGAATCTAGGTGTATTCTTTATCGAAGGCCCGTTTGGTTAAAACGCCGATATCTCTCTCTAAAGTTTTGTATTGGAGCCATACATGAAACTTATGTAGTTAGAATTTTTATGAAATAACTATGCTATTTTATTTCAAATGAAATAGTCCAGTTTTGCCTTGTAATATATTCTTAATTCTACTGTCAAATCAGCGTAAGCGAAATTTTCTCTAGCCTTTCATACTTTGGATCACAGAGCAAGTGCTGGTTTTTTACTTTTTATGCTTTGGATTTTATATGCTATCCTGGGATTGACCATTATTACATTTTGCAATTCTTTGAAAAAGTTTCCTATAAGTGGGAAACAGTTGTAGCTGACTTGGAATTTCCTAGAGAGATTAACTCATTAATGTTTTTACTATTATATTAATTAAATTCTCATCACTGATTATGTCTTTTTGCTCATGGGATTACTATTTTGAGCAGGTGTTTTCGTATGTGTGTTAATATTTATACAGAATAACAAAATCGTTTTTATATCTTCTGCCCACAATAAAATTGGTGAAATACCCGCCGTTGAACATAATCAGTAAATCAGTGCTGACCTCGCTACATAACTAGTTGCGGTCAGTACGCCGCTCAGTTTACGTAGTAACTAATATGTAATCTGTGGCGCAGTGTCAAAGAGTTATGTATTAAACAAACTGTCCCACGCGTCTCCGCTCCCGTCAACTGACTACCTACCTACCCATCTACCCTACCTACCTACCCTACATACATGAAGCTCTCAAAAAGGAACAGTTTTTGCAACATTTTTCATTTATGCTCCGCTCCTATTGCTCGTAGAGTGATGTTATGTAGCCTATAACCTTCCTCGATAAATGGACTACCCAACACAAAAATATTTTTTCAATTCCAACAAGTTGTTCCTGAGATTAGCGCGTTCAAACAAACAATCAAACTCTTCAGCTTTATAATAATATATAATCAGTGCTGGATTTATACTAGGGGCAGTCGGGGCTAGTGCCCAGGGCGGCAAATTTTCTAGGGCGGCAAAATTTGGAAAGTGAGATAAAATTTTCTGTACATTATTTATTAACTAATTCTTTTAAATAAACATTTTATCTTTCATGAAATATAAGTCAAGTACAGGTTGGCCAAAAAGAGTTGACAAAAATTGAGGTCGCCACTATCGTTTATATGGCATCATTTATACTATAACATAAATGTATTTAATACTTTTAAAGATAAATCAGAATGGGGAAAACCGTTAAATTAGATGGTAAACTTCTATATTTTTCTAACTTGTAAATAAAAAAGCCTAGGAGAGTAAAAACATCTTTATTATAGTAACTATTATTATTAAAATCATCCAACTCTATTTTTGGACGGCCTTTTCTGTGCTTGGCTGGGGTAGTAAATTTGCCTTTGTTTTTATTCCCTTCTTTTATTATGCGACGTACAGTGCTTTCTGAGATCCCTGTAATCAAAATAAAACATTAATGTTTTATTGTATAAATTGTAGCATGACGTGCGTGACGATAAAAAAATGCAGTCGCTCTATACAAAGTCATTGTGTCAAAGTAATTTACCTATGTAAACATAACCTGTAAAATTATACAAAATCCGTAAAAAACTCCGATGATGTGGTATTTTTTGAAGACCTAACCGACTTTAACTGTAACTTAGATCATGAACTATGTACATTATATAAAATTAGAGTGAATAAATACCTGTCATATTAAAAAATAAGATATCACAACTATTAAAATAAAATTTAAGTCATAGGGCGGCATTTTCTTCAGTGCCCCAGGGCGGCACAAATTTAAATCCGGCCCTGAATATAATGTATATATTTTATAATATATTTATTAAATACTCCGCCTCTGTACGTATGTGTGCATGAAGCAAACATACGTACAGAGGCGGACTTAATGCCTTAAGCATTTTCTTAGGTGCAATATTGAAAGTGAATCATGACAAGATGGGTTTATTCAAATACAAAGATATACATACATACTATAAAATACATACAATATATATTTAAACAAATAAACTAAATACACGAATAAACGACGTGGTAGGAGAGCGCTCTATGCTGAGGTCTGGGAGACAAGTAATTGTGAGGCCCTTATCTCAATGACGTGGTAGGAGAGCGCTCTATACTGACGTCATATGGGAGACAAGTAACTGTGAGGTCTGCCTCAATGACGTGGTAGGAGAGCGCTCTATGCTGACGTCATATGGGAGACAAGTAACTGTGAGGTCTGCCTCAATGACGTGGTAGGAGAGCGCTCTATACTGACGTCATATGGGAGACAAGTAACTGTGAGGTCTGCCTCAATGACGTGGTAGGAGAGCGCTCTATGCTGACGTCATATGGGAGACAAGTAACTGTGAGGTCTTCCTCAATGACGTGGTAGGAAAGCGCTCTATGCTGACTTCATATGGGAGACAAGTAACTGTGAGGTCTGCCACAATGACGTGGTAGGAGAGCGCTCTATACTGACGTCATATGGGAGACAAGTAACTGTGAGGTCTGCCTCAATGACGTGGTAGGAGAGCGCTCTATGCTGACGTCATATGGGAGACAAGTAACTGTGAGGTCTGCCTCAATGACGTGGTAGGAGAGCGCTCTATACTGACGTCATATGGGAGACAAGTAACTGTGAGGTCTGCCTCAATGACGTGGTAGGAGAGCGCTCTATGCTGACGTCATATGGGAGACAAGTAACTGTGAGGTCTGCCTCAATGACGTGGTAGGAGAGCGCTCTATACTGGGGTCATATAGGAGACTAGTAACTGTAAGGCCTCTGGCCCAATGACGTGGTAGGAGAGCGCTCTATGCTGACGTCATATGGGAGACAAGTAACTGTGAGGTCTGCCTCAATGACGTGGTAGGAGAGCGCTCTATACTGGGGTCATATAGGAGACTAGTAACTGTAAGGCCCCTGTCTCAATGACGTGGTAGGAGAGCGCTCTATGCTGACGTCATATGGGAGACATGTAACTGTGAGGTCTGCCTCAATGACGTGGTAGGAGAGCGCTCTATACTGGGATCATATAGGAGACTAGTAACTGTAAGGCCTCTGGCCCAATGACGTGGTAGAAGAGCGCTCTATGCTGGGGTCATATAGGAGACTAGTAACTGTAAGGCCTCTGGCCCAATGACGTGGTAGGAGAGCGCTCTATACTGGGGTCATATAGGAGACTAGTAACTGTAAGGCCTCTGGCCTCTGGTCATATGGGAGACAAGTAACTGTGAGGTCTGCCTCAATGACGTGGTAGGAGAGCGCTCTATGCTGACGTCATATGGGAGACAAGTAACTGTGAGGTCTGCCTCAATGACGTGGTAGGAGAGCGCTCTATACTGGGGTCATATAGGAGACTAGTAACTGTAAGGCCTCTGGCCCAAAGAAGTGGTAGGAGAGCGCTCTATACTGGGGTCATATAGGAGACTAGTAACTGTAAGGCCTCTTGCCCAATGACGTGGTAGGAGAGCGCTCTATGCTAACGTCATATGGGAGACAAGTAACTGTGAGGTCTGCCTCAATGACGTGGTAGGAGAGCGCTCTATGCTGACGTCATATGGGAGACAAGTAACTGTGAGGTCTGCCTCAATGACGTGGTAGGAGAGTGCTCTATGCTGACGTCATATGGGAGACAAGTAACTGTGACGTCTGTCTCAATGACGTGGTAGGAGAGCGCTCTATACTGGGGTCATATAGGAGACTAGTAACTGTAAGGCCTCTGGCCAAATGACGTGGTAGGAGAGCGCTCTATGCTGACGTCATATGGGAGACAAGTAACTGTGAGGTCTGCCTCAATGACGTGGTAGGAGAGCGCTCTATGCTGACGTCATATGGGAGACAAGTAACTGTAAGGTCTGCCTCAATGACGTGGTAGGAGAGTGCTCTATGCTGACGTCATATGGGAGACAAGTAACTGTGACGTCTGTCTCAATGACGTGGTAGGAGAGCGCTCTATACTGGGGTCATATAGGAGACTAGTAACTGTAAGGCCTCTGGCCCAATGACGTGGTAGGAGAGCGCTCTATACTGGGGTCATATAGGAGACTAGTAACTGTAAGGCCTCTGGCCCAATGACGTGGTAGGAGAGCGCTCTATACTGGGGTCATATGGGAGACAAGTAACTGTGAGGTCTGCCTCAATGACGTGGTAGGAGAGCGCTCTATGCTGACGTCATATGGGAGACAAGTAACTGTGAGGTCTGCCTCAATGACGTGGTAGGAGAGCGCTCTATACTGGGGTCATATAAGAGACTAGTAACTGTAAGGCCTCTGGCCCAATGACGTGGTAGGAGAGCGCTCTATACTGGGGTCATATAGGAGACTAGTAACTGTAAGGCCTCTGGCCCAATGACGTGGTAGGAGAGCGCTCTATACTGGGGTCATATAGGAGACTAGTAACTGTAAGGCCTCTGGCCCAATGACGTGGTAGAAGAGCGCTCTATGCTGGGGTCATATAGGAGACTAGTAACTGTAAGGCCCCTGTCTCAATGACGTGGTAGGAGAGCGCTCTATGCTGACGTCATATGGGAGACATGTAACTGTGAGGTCTGCCTCAATGACGTGGTAGGAGAGCGCTCTATACTGGGATCATATAGGAGACTAGTAACTGTAAGGCCTCTGGCCCAATGACGTGGTAGGAGAGCGCTCTATACTGGGGTCATATAGGAGACTAGTAACTGTAAGGCCTCTGGCCCAATGACGTGGTAGGAGAGCGCTCTATACTGGGGTCATATAGGAGACTAGTAACTGTAAGGCCTCTGGCCCAATGACGTGGTAGGAGAGCGCTCTATACTGGGGTCATATGGGAGACAAGTAACTGTGAGGTCTGCCTCAATGACGTGGTAGGAGAGCGCTCTATGCTGACGTCATATGGGAGACAAGTAACTGTGAGGTCTGCCTCAATGACGTGGTAGGAGAGCGCTCTATACTGAGGTCATATAAGAGACTAGTAACTGTAAGGCCTCTGGCCCAATGACGTGGTAGGAGAGCGCTCTATACGGGGGCATATAGGAGACTAGTAACTGTAAGGCCTCTGGCCCAATGACGTGGTAGGAGAGCGCTCTATACTGGGGTCATATAGGAGACCAGTAACTGTAAGGCCTCTGGCCCAATGACGTGGTAGAAGAGCGCTCTATGCTGGGGTCATATAGGAGACTAGTAACTGTAAGGCCTCTGGCCCAATGACGTGGTAGGAGAGCACTCTATGCTGACGTCATATGGGAGACAAGTAACTGTGAGGTCTGCCTCAATGACGTGGTAGGAGAGCGCTCTATACTGGGGTCATATAGGAGACTAGTAACTGTAAGGCCTCTGGCCCAATGACGTGGTAGGAGAGCGCTCTATACTGGGGTCATATAGGAGACAAGTAACTGTAAGGCCTCTGGCCTAATGACGTGGTAGGAGAGCGCTCTATGCTGGGGTCACATAGGAGACTAGTAACTGTAAGGCCTCTGGCCCTATGACGTGGTAGGCGAGCGCTCTATACTGGGGTCATATAGGAGACTAGTAACTGTAAGGCCTCTGGCCCAATGACGTGGTAGGAGAGCGCTCTATGCTGACGTCATATGGGAGACAAGTAACTGTGAGGTCTGCCTCAATGACGTGGTAGGAGAGCGCTCTATACTGGGGTCATATTGGAGAATAGTAACTGTAAGGCCTCTGGCCTAATGACGTGGTAGGAGAGCGCTCTATGCTGGGGTCACATAGGAGACTAGTAACTGTAAGGCCTCTGGCCCAATGACGTGGTAGGCGAGCGCTCTATACTGGGGTCATATAGGAGACTAGTAACTGTAAGGCCCCTGTCTCAATGACGTGGTAGAAGAGCGCTCTATGCTGACGTCATATGGGAGACAAGTTACTGTGAGGTCTGCTTCAATGACGTGGTAGGAGAGCGCTCTATACTGGGGTCATATAGGAGACTAGTAACTGTAAGGCCTCTGGCCCAATGACGTGGTAGGAGAGCGCTCTATGCTGGGGTCATATAGGAGACTAGTAACTGTAAGGCCCCTGTCTCAATGACGTGGTAGGAGAGCGCTCTATGCTGACGTCATATGGGAGACAAGTAACTGTGAGGTCTGCCTCAATGACGTGGTAGGAGAGCGCTCTATACTGGGGTCATATAGGAGACAAGTAACTGTGAGGCCTCTGGCCCAAAGAATTGGTAGGAGAGCGCTCTATACTGGGGTCATATAGGAGACTAGTAACTGTAAGGCCTCTGGCCCAATGACGTGGTAGGAGAGCGCTCTATGCTGGGGTCACATAGGAAACTAGTAACTGTAAGGCCTCTGGCCCAATGACGTGGTAGGAGAGCGCTCTTTACTGGGGTCATATAGGAGACTAGTAACTGTAAGGCCTCTGGCCCAATGACGTGGTAGGAGAGAGCCCTATACTGGGGTCATATAGGAGACTAGTAACTGTAAGGCCTCTGGCCCAATGACGTGGTAGGAGAGCGCTCTATACTGGGGTCATATAGGAGACTAGTAACTGTAAGGCCCCTGTCTCAATGACGTGGTAGGAGAGCGCTCTATGCTGACGTCATATGGGAGACAAGTAACTGTGAGGTCTGCCTCAATGACGTGGTAGGAGAGCGCTCTATACTATGGTCATATAGGAGACTAGTAACTGTAAGGCCTCTGGCCCAATGACGTGGTAGGAGAGCGCTCTATACTGGGGTCATATAGGAGACTAGTAACTGTAAGGCCTCTGGCCCAATGACGTGGTAGGAGAGCGCTCTATACTGGGGTCATATAAGAGACAAGTAACTGTGAGGTCTGCCTCAATGACGTGGTAGGAGAGCGCTCTATGCTGACGTCATATGGGAGACAAGTAACTGTGAGGTCTGCCTCAATGACGTGGTAGGAGAGCGCTCTATACTGGGGTCATATAGGAGACAAGTAACTGTAAGGCATCTGGCCCAATGACGTGGTAGGAGAGCGCTCTATACTGGGGTCATATAGGAGACTAGTAACTGTAAGGCCCCTGTCTCAATGACGTGGTAGGAGAGCGCTCTATGCTGACGTCATATGGGAGACATGTAACTGTGAGGTCTGCCTCAATGACATGGTAGGAGAGCGCTCTATACTGGGATCATATAGGAGACTTGTAACTGTAAGGGCTCTGGCCCAATGACGTGGTAGGAGAGCGCTCTATACTGGGGTCATATAGGAGACTAGTAACTGTAAGGCCTCTGGCCCAATGACGTGGTAGGAGAGCGCTCTATACTGGGGTCATATAGGAGACTAGTAACTGTAAGGCCTCTGGCCCAATGACGTGGTAGGAGAGCGCTCTATACTGGGGTCATATGGGAGACAAGTAACTGTGAGGTCTGCCTCAATGACGTGGTAGGAGAGCGCTCTATGCTGACGTCATATGGGAGACAAGTAACTGTGAGGTCTGCCTCAATGACGTGGTAGGAGAGCGCTCTATACTGGGGTCATATAAGAGACTAGTATCTGTAAGGCCTCTGGCCCAATGACGTGGTAGGAGAGCGCTCTATACTGGGGTCATATAGGAGACTAGTAACTGTAAGGCCTCTGGCCCAATGACGTGGTAGGAGAGCGCTCTATACTGGGGTCATATAGGAGACTAGTAACTGTAAGGCCTCTGGCCCAATGACGTGGTAGGAGAGCGCTCTATACTGGGGTCATATAGGAGACTAGTAACTGTAAGGCCTCTGGCCCAATGACGTGGTAGGAGAGCGCTCTATACTGGGGTCATATGGGAGACAAGTAACTGTGAGGTCTGCCTCAATGACGTGGTAGGAGAGCGCTCTATGCTGACGTCATATGGGAGACAAGTAACTGTGAGGTCTGCCTCAATGACGTGGTAGGAGAGTGCTCTATGCTGACGTCATATGGGAGACAAGTAACTGTGACGTCTGTCTCAATGACGTGGTAGGAGAGCGCTCTATACTGGGGTCATATAGGAGACTAGTAACTGTAAGGCCCCTGTCTCAATGACGTGGTAGGAGAGCGCTCTATGCTGACGTCATATGGGAGACAAGTAACTGTGAGGTCTGCCTCAATAACGTGGTAGGAGAGCGCTCTATACTGGGGTCATAAAGGAGACTAGTAACTGTAAGGCCTCTGGCCCAATGACGTGGTAGGAGAGCGCTCTATACTGGGGTCATATAGGAGACTAGTAACTGTAAGGCCTCTGGCCCAATGACGTGGTAGGAGAGCGCTCTATACTGGGGTCATATGGGAGACAAGTAACTGTGAGGTCTGCCTCAATGACGTGGTAGGAGAGCGCTCTATGCTGACGTCATATGGGAGACAAGTAACTGTGAGGTCTGCCTCAATGACGTGGTAGGAGAGCGCTCTATACTGGGGTCATATAAAAAACTAGTATCTGTAAGGCCTCTGGCCCAATGACGTGGTAGGAGAGCGCTCTATACTGGGGTCATATAGGAGACTAGTAACTGTAAGGCCTCTGGCCCAATGACGTGGTAGGAGAGCGCTCTATACTGGGGTCATATAGGAGACTAGTAACTGTAAGGCCTCTGGCCCAATGACGTGGTAGAAGAGCGCTCTATGCTGGGGTCATATAGGAGACTAGTAACTGTAAGGCCTCTAGCCCAAATACGTGGTAGGAGAGCGCTCTATGCTGACGTCATATGGGAGACAAGTAACTGTGAGGTCTGCCTCAATGACGTGGTAGGAGAGCGCTCTATACTGGGGTCATATAGGAGACTAGTAACTGTAAGGCCTCTGGCCCAATGACGTGGTAGGAGAGCGCTCTATACTGGGGTCATATAGGAGACAAGTAACTGTAAGGCCTCTGGCCTAATGACGTGGTAGGAGAGCGCTCTATGCTGGGGTCACATAGGAGACTAGTAACTGTAAGGCCTCTGGCCCAATGACGTGGTAGGCGAGCGCTCTATACTGGGGTCATATAGGAGACTAGTAACTGTAAGGCCCCTGTCTCAATGACGTGGTAGAAGAGCGCTCTATGCTGACGTCATATGGGAGACAAGTTACTGTGAGGTCTGCTTCAATGACGTGGTAGGAGAGCGCTCTATACTGGGGTCATATAGGAGACTAGTAACTGTAAGGCCTCTGGCCCAATGACGTGGTAGGAGAGCGCTCTATGCTGGGGTCATATAGGAGACTAGTAACTGTAAGGCCCCTGTCTCAATGACGTGGTAGGAGAGCGCTCTATGCTGGGGTCACATAGGAAACTAGTAACTGTAAGGCCTCTGGCCCAATGACGTGGTAGGAGAGCGCTCTATACTGGGGTCATATAGGAGACTAGTAACTGTAAGGCCTCTGGCCCAATGACGTGGTAGGAGAGCGCTCTATGCTGGGGTCACATAGGAAACTAGTAACTGTAAGGCCTCTGGCCCAATGACGTGGTAGGAGAGCGCTCTTTACTGGGGTCATATAGGAGACTAGTAACTGTAAGGCCTCTGGCCCAATGACGTGGTAGGAGAGAGCCCTATACTGGGGTCATATAGGAGACTAGTAACTGTAAGGCCTCTGGCCCAATGACGTGGTAGGAGAGCGCTCTATACTGGGGTCATATAGGAGACTAGTAACTGTAAGGCCTCTGGCCCAATGACGTGGTAGGAGAGCGCTCTATGCTGGGGTCACATAGGAGACAAGTAACTGTAAGGCCTCTGGCCCAATGACGTGGTAGGAGAGCGCTCTATGCTGACGTCATATGGGAGACAAGTAACTGTGAGGTCTGCCTCAATGACGTGGTAGGAGAGCGCTCTATACTGGGGTCATATAAGAGACTAGTAACTGTAAGGCCTCTGGCCCAATGACGTGGTAGGAGAGCGCTCTATACTGGGGTCATATAGGAGACTAGTAACTGTAAGGCCTCTGGCCCAATGACGTGGTAGGAGAGCGCTCTATACTGGGGTCATATAGGAGACTAGTAACTGTAAGGCCTCTGGCCCAATGACGTGGTAGAAGAGCGCTCTATGCTGGGGTCATATAGGAGACTAGTAACTGTAAGGCCCCTGTCTCAATGACGTGGTAGGAGAGCGCTCTATGCTGACGTCATATGGGAGACATGTAACTGTGAGGTCTGCCTCAATGACGTGGTAGGAGAGCGCTCTATACTGGGATCATATAGGAGACTAGTAACTGTAAGGCCTCTGGCCCAATGACGTGGTAGGAGAGCGCTCTATACTGGGGTCATATAGGAGACTAGTAACTGTAAGGCCTCTGGCCCAATGACGTGGTAGGAGAGCGCTCTATACTGGGGTCATATAGGAGACTAGTAACTGTAAGGCCTCTGGCCCAATGACGTGGTAGGAGAGCGCTCTATACTGGGGTCATATGGGAGACAAGTAACTGTGAGGTCTGCCTCAATGACGTGGTAGGAGAGCGCTCTATGCTGACGTCATATGGGAGACAAGTAACTGTGAGGTCTGCCTCAATGACGTGGTAGGAGAGCGCTCTATACTGAGGTCATATAAGAGACTAGTAACTGTAAGGCCTCTGGCCCAATGACGTGGTAGGAGAGCGCTCTATACGGGGGCATATAGGAGACTAGTAACTGTAAGGCCTCTGGCCCAATGACGTGGTAGGAGAGCGCTCTATACTGGGGTCATATAGGAGACCAGTAACTGTAAGGCCTCTGGCCCAATGACGTGGTAGAAGAGCGCTCTATGCTGGGGTCATATAGGAGACTAGTAACTGTAAGGCCTCTGGCCCAATGACGTGGTAGGAGAGCACTCTATGCTGACGTCATATGGGAGACAAGTAACTGTGAGGTCTGCCTCAATGACGTGGTAGGAGAGCGCTCTATACTGGGGTCATATAGGAGACTAGTAACTGTAAGGCCTCTGGCCCAATGACGTGGTAGGAGAGCGCTCTATACTGGGGTCATATAGGAGACAAGTAACTGTAAGGCCTCTGGCCTAATGACGTGGTAGGAGAGCGCTCTATGCTGGGGTCACATAGGAGACTAGTAACTGTAAGGCCTCTGGCCCTATGACGTGGTAGGCGAGCGCTCTATACTGGGGTCATATAGGAGACTAGTAACTGTAAGGCCTCTGGCCCAATGACGTGGTAGGAGAGCGCTCTATGCTGACGTCATATGGGAGACAAGTAACTGTGAGGTCTGCCTCAATGACGTGGTAGGAGAGCGCTCTATACTGGGGTCATATTGGAGAATAGTAACTGTAAGGCCTCTGGCCTAATGACGTGGTAGGAGAGCGCTCTATGCTGGGGTCACATAGGAGACTAGTAACTGTAAGGCCTCTGGCCCAATGACGTGGTAGGCGAGCGCTCTATACTGGGGTCATATAGGAGACTAGTAACTGTAAGGCCCCTGTCTCAATGACGTGGTAGAAGAGCGCTCTATGCTGACGTCATATGGGAGACAAGTTACTGTGAGGTCTGCTTCAATGACGTGGTAGGAGAGCGCTCTATACTGGGGTCATATAGGAGACTAGTAACTGTAAGGCCTCTGGCCCAATGACGTGGTAGGAGAGCGCTCTATGCTGGGGTCATATAGGAGACTAGTAACTGTAAGGCCCCTGTCTCAATGACGTGGTAGGAGAGCGCTCTATGCTGACGTCATATGGGAGACAAGTAACTGTGAGGTCTGCCTCAATGACGTGGTAGGAGAGCGCTCTATACTGGGGTCATATAGGAGACAAGTAACTGTGAGGCCTCTGGCCCAAAGAATTGGTAGGAGAGCGCTCTATACTGGGGTCATATAGGAGACTAGTAACTGTAAGGCCTCTGGCCCAATGACGTGGTAGGAGAGCGCTCTATGCTGGGGTCACATAGGAAACTAGTAACTGTAAGGCCTCTGGCCCAATGACGTGGTAGGAGAGCGCTCTTTACTGGGGTCATATAGGAGACTAGTAACTGTAAGGCCTCTGGCCCAATGACGTGGTAGGAGAGAGCCCTATACTGGGGTCATATAGGAGACTAGTAACTGTAAGGCCTCTGGCCCAATGACGTGGTAGGAGAGCGCTCTATACTGGGGTCATATAGGAGACTAGTAACTGTAAGGCCCCTGTCTCAATGACGTGGTAGGAGAGCGCTCTATGCTGACGTCATATGGGAGACAAGTAACTGTGAGGTCTGCCTCAATGACGTGGTAGGAGAGCGCTCTATACTATGGTCATATAGGAGACTAGTAACTGTAAGGCCTCTGGCCCAATGACGTGGTAGGAGAGCGCTCTATACTGGGGTCATATAGGAGACTAGTAACTGTAAGGCCTCTGGCCCAATGACGTGGTAGGAGAGCGCTCTATACTGGGGTCATATAAGAGACAAGTAACTGTGAGGTCTGCCTCAATGACGTGGTAGGAGAGCGCTCTATGCTGACGTCATATGGGAGACAAGTAACTGTGAGGTCTGCCTCAATGACGTGGTAGGAGAGCGCTCTATACTGGGGTCATATAGGAGACTAGTAACTGTAAGGCATCTGGCCCAATGACGTGGTAGGAGAGCGCTCTATACTGGGGTCATATAGGAGACTAGTAACTGTAAGGCCCCTGTCTCAATGACGTGGTAGGAGAGCGCTCTATGCTGACGTCATATGGGAGACATGTAACTGTGAGGTCTGCCTCAATGACATGGTAGGAGAGCGCTCTATACTGGGATCATATAGGAGACTTGTAACTGTAAGGGCTCTGGCCCAATGACGTGGTAGGAGAGCGCTCTATACTGGGGTCATATAGGAGACTAGTAACTGTAAGGCCTCTGGCCCAATGACGTGGTAGGAGAGCGCTCTATACTGGGGTCATATAGGAGACTAGTAACTGTAAGGCCTCTGGCCCAATGACGTGGTAGGAGAGCGCTCTATACTGGGGTCATATGGGAGACAAGTAACTGTGAGGTCTGCCTCAATGACGTGGTAGGAGAGCGCTCTATGCTGACGTCATATGGGAGACAAGTAACTGTGAGGTCTGCCTCAATGACGTGGTAGGAGAGCGCTCTATACTGGGGTCATATAAGAGACTAGTATCTGTAAGGCCTCTGGCCCAATGACGTGGTAGGAGAGCGCTCTATACTGGGGTCATATAGGAGACTAGTAACTGTAAGGCCTCTGGCCCAATGACGTGGTAGGAGAGCGCTCTATACTGGGGTCATATAGGAGACTAGTAACTGTAAGGCCTCTGGCCCAATGACGTGGTAGGAGAGCGCTCTATACTGGGGTCATATAGGAGACTAGTAACTGTAAGGCCTCTGGCCCAATGACGTGGTAGGAGAGCGCTCTATACTGGGGTCATATGGGAGACAAGTAACTGTGAGGTCTGCCTCAATGACGTGGTAGGAGAGCGCTCTATGCTGACGTCATATGGGAGACAAGTAACTGTGAGGTCTGCCTCAATGACGTGGTAGGAGAGTGCTCTATGCTGACGTCATATGGGAGACAAGTAACTGTGACGTCTGTCTCAATGACGTGGTAGGAGAGCGCTCTATACTGGGGTCATATAGGAGACTAGTAACTGTAAGGCCCCTGTCTCAATGACGTGGTAGGAGAGCGCTCTATGCTGACGTCATATGGGAGACAAGTAACTGTGAGGTCTGCCTCAATAACGTGGTAGGAGAGCGCTCTATACTGGGGTCATAAAGGAGACTAGTAACTGTAAGGCCTCTGGCCCAATGACGTGGTAGGAGAGCGCTCTATACTGGGGTCATATAGGAGACTAGTAACTGTAAGGCCTCTGGCCCAATGACGTGGTAGGAGAGCGCTCTATACTGGGGTCATATGGGAGACAAGTAACTGTGAGGTCTGCCTCAATGACGTGGTAGGAGAGCGCTCTATGCTGACGTCATATGGGAGACAAGTAACTGTGAGGTCTGCCTCAATGACGTGGTAGGAGAGCGCTCTATACTGGGGTCATATAAGAGACTAGTATCTGTAAGGCCTCTGGCCCAATGACGTGGTAGGAGAGCGCTCTATACTGGGGTCATATAGGAGACTAGTAACTGTAAGGCCTCTGGCCCAATGACGTGGTAGGAGAGCGCTCTATACTGGGGTCATATAGGAGACTAGTAACTGTAAGGCCTCTGGCCCAATGACGTGGTAGAAGAGCGCTCTATGCTGGGGTCATATAGGAGACTAGTAACTGTAAGGCCTCTAGCCCAAATACGTGGTAGGAGAGCGCTCTATGCTGACGTCATATGGGAGACAAGTAACTGTGAGGTCTGCCTCAATGACGTGGTAGGAGAGCGCTCTATACTGGGGTCATATAGGAGACTAGTAACTGTAAGGCCTCTGGCCCAATGACGTGGTAGGAGAGCGCTCTATACTGGGGTCATATAGGAGACAAGTAACTGTAAGGCCTCTGGCCTAATGACGTGGTAGGAGAGCGCTCTATGCTGGGGTCACATAGGAGACTAGTAACTGTAAGGCCTCTGGCCCAATGACGTGGTAGGCGAGCGCTCTATACTGGGGTCATATAGGAGACTAGTAACTGTAAGGCCCCTGTCTCAATGACGTGGTAGAAGAGCGCTCTATGCTGACGTCATATGGGAGACAAGTTACTGTGAGGTCTGCTTCAATGACGTGGTAGGAGAGCGCTCTATACTGGGGTCATATAGGAGACTAGTAACTGTAAGGCCTCTGGCCCAATGACGTGGTAGGAGAGCGCTCTATGCTGGGGTCATATAGGAGACTAGTAACTGTAAGGCCCCTGTCTCAATGACGTGGTAGGAGAGCGCTCTATGCTGGGGTCACATAGGAAACTAGTAACTGTAAGGCCTCTGGCCCAATGACGTGGTAGGAGAGCGCTCTATACTGGGGTCATATAGGAGACTAGTAACTGTAAGGCCTCTGGCCCAATGACGTGGTAGGAGAGCGCTCTATGCTGGGGTCACATAGGAAACTAGTAACTGTAAGGCCTCTGGCCCAATGACGTGGTAGGAGAGCGCTCTTTACTGGGGTCATATAGGAGACTAGTAACTGTAAGGCCTCTGGCCCAATGACGTGGTAGGAGAGAGCCCTATACTGGGGTCATATAGGAGACTAGTAACTGTAAGGCCTCTGGCCCAATGACGTGGTAGGAGAGCGCTCTATACTGGGGTCATATAGGAGACTAGTAACTGTAAGGCCTCTGGCCCAATGACGTGGTAGGAGAGCGCTCTATGCTGGGGTCACATAGGAGACAAGTAACTGTAAGGCCTCTGGCCCAATGACGTGGTAGGAGAGCGCTCTATGCTGACGTCATATGGGAGACAAGTAACTGTGAGGTCTGCCTCAATGACGTGGTAGGAGAGCGCTCTATACTGGGGTCATATAGGAGACTAGTAACTGTAAGGCCCCTGTCTCAATGACGTGGTAGGAGAGCGCTCTATGCTGACGTCATATGGGAGACAAGTAACTGTGAGGTCTGCCTCAATGACGTGGTAGGAGAGCGCTCTATGCTGACGTCATATGGGAGACAAGTAACTGTGAGGTCTGCCTCAATGACGTGGTAGGAGAGCGCTCTATGCTGACGTCATATGGGAGACAAGTAACTGTGACGTCTGTCTCAATGACGTGGTAGGAGAGCGCTCTATACTGGGGTCATATAGGAGACTAGTAACTGTAAGACCCTGTCTCAATGACGTGGTAGGAGAGCGCTCTATGCTGACGTCATATGGGAGACAAGTAACTGTGAGGTCTGCCTCAATGACGTGGTAGGAGAGCGCTCTATACTTGGGTCATATAGGAGACTAGTAACTGTAAGGCCTCTGGCCCAATGACGTGGTAGGAGAGCGCTCTATACTGGGGTCATATAGGAGACTAGTAACTGTAAGGCCTCTGGCCCAATGACGTGGTAGGAGAGCGCTCTATGCTGGGGTCATATCGGAGACTAGTAACTGTAAGGCCCCTGTCTCAATGACGTGGTAGGAGAGCGATCTATGCTGACGTCATATGGGAGACAAGTAACTGTGAGGTCTGCCTCAATGACGTGGTAGGAGAGCGCTCTATACTGGGGTCATATAGGAGACTAGTAACTGTAAGGCCTCTGGCCCAATGACGTGGTAGGAGAGCGCTCTATACTGGGGTCATATAGGAGACTAGTAACTGTAAGGCCCCTGTCTCAATGACGTGGTAGGAGAGCGCTCTATGCTGACGTCATATGGGAGACAAGTAACTGTGAGGTCTGCCTCAATGACGTGGTAGGAGGGCGCTCTATACTGGGGTCATATAGGAGACTAGTAACTGTAAGGCCCCTGTCTCAATGACGTGGTAGGAGAGCGCTCTATGCTGACGTCATATGGGAGACAAGTAACTGTGAGATCTGCCTCAATGACGTGGTAAGAGAGCGCTCTATACTGGGGTCATATAGGAGACTAGTAACTGTAAGGCCTCTGGCCCAATGACGTGGTAGGAGAGCGCTCTATGCTGGGGTCATATAGGAGACTAGTAACTGTAAGGCCCCTGTCTCAATGACGTGGTAGGAGAGCGCTCTATGCTGACGTCATATGGGAGACAAGTAACTGTGAGGTCTGCCTTAATGACGTGGTAGGAGAGCGCTCTATACTGGGGTCATATAGGAGACTAGTAACTGTAAGGCCTCTGGCCCAATGACGTGGTAGGAGAGCGCTCTATACTGGGGTCATATAGGAGACTAGTAACTGTAAGGCCTCTGGCCCAATGACGTGGTAGGAGAGCGCTCTATGCTGGGGTCACATAGGAGACTAGTAACTGTAAGGCCTCTGGCCCAATGACGTGGTAGGAGAGCGCTCTATACTGGGGTCATATAGGAGACTAGTAACTGTAAGGCCCCTGTCTCAATGACGTGGTAGGAGAGCGCTCTACGCTGACGTCATATGGGAGACAAGTAACTGTGAGGTCTGCCTCAATGACGTGGTAGGAGAGCGCTCTATACTGGGGTCATATAGGAGACTAGTAACTGTAAGGCCTCTGGCCCAATGACGTGGTTGGAGAGCGCTCTATGCTGGGGTCATATAGGAGACTAGTAACTGTAAGGCCTCTGGCCCAATGACGTGGTAGAAGAGCGCTCTATACTGGGGTCATATAGGAGACTAGTAACTGTAAGGCCCCTGTCTCAATGACGTGGTAGGAGAGCGCTCTATACTGGGGTCATATAGGAGACTAGTAACTGTAAGGCCTCTGGCCCAATGACGTGGTAGGAGAGCGCTCTATACTGGGGTCATATAGGAGACTAGTAACTGTAAGGCCTCTGGCCCAATGACGTGGTAGGAGAGCGCTCTATACTGGGGTCATATGGGAGACAAGTAACTGTGAGGTCTGCCTCAATGACGTGGTAGGAGAGCGCTCTATGCTGACGTCATATGGGAGACAAGTAACTGTGAGGTCTGCCTCAATGACGTGGTAGGAGAGTGCTCTATGCTGACGTCATATGGGAGACAAGTAACTGGGACGTCTGTCTCAATGACGTGGTAGGAGAGCGCTCTATACTGGGGTCATATAGGAGACTAGTAACTGTAAGGCCCCTGTCTCAATGACGTGGTAGGAGAGCGCTCTATGCTGACGTCATATGGGAGACAAGTAACTGTGAGGTCTGCCTCAATAACGTGGTAGGAGAGCGCTCTATACTGGGGTCATAAAGGAGACTAGTAACTGTAAGGCCTCTGGCCCAATGACGTGGTAGGAGAGCGCTCTATACTGGGGTCATATAGGAGACTAGTAACTGTAAGGCCTCTGGCCCAATGACGTGGTAGGAGAGCGCTCTATACTGGGGTCATATGGGAGACAAGTAACTGTGAGGTCTGCCTCAATGACGTGGTAGGAGAGCGCTCTATGCTGACGTCATATGGGAGACAAGTAACTGTGAGGTCTGCCTCAATGACGTGGTAGGAGAGCGCTCTATACTGGGGTCATATAAGAGACTAGTATCTGTAAGGCCTCTGGCCCAATGACGTGGTAGGAGAGCGCTCTATACTGGGGTCATATAGGAGACTAGTAACTGTAAGGCCTCTGGCCCAATGACGTGGTAGGAGAGCGCTCTATACTGGGGTCATATAGGAGACTAGTAACTGTAAGGCCTCTGGCCCAATGACGTGGTAGAAGAGCGCTCTATGCTGGGGTCATATAGGAGACTAGTAACTGTAAGGCCTCTAGCCCAAATACGTGGTAGGAGAGCGCTCTATGCTGACGTCATATGGGAGACAAGTAACTGTGTGGTCTGCCTCAATGACGTGGTAGGAGAGCGCTCTATACTGGGGTCATATAGGAGACTAGTAACTGTAAGGCCTCTGGCCCAATGACGTGGTAGGAGAGCGCTCTATACTGGGGTCATATAGGAGACAAGTAACTGTAAGGCCTCTGGCCTAATGACGTGGTAGGAGAGCGCTCTATGCTGGGGTCACATAGGAGACTAGTAACTGTAAGGCCTCTGGCCCAATGACGTGGTAGGCGAGCGCTCTATACTGGGGTCATATAGGAGACTAGTAACTGTAAGGCCCCTGTCTCAATGACGTGGTAGAAGAGCGCTCTATGCTGACGTCATATGGGAGACAAGTTACTGTGAGGTCTGCTTCAATGACGTGGTAGGAGAGCGCTCTATACTGGGGTCATATAGGAGACTAGTAACTGTAAGGCCTCTGGCCCAATGACGTGGTAGGAGAGCGCTCTATGCTGGGGTCATATAGGAGACTAGTAACTGTAAGGCCCCTGTCTCAATGACGTGGTAGGAGAGCGCTCTATGCTGACGTCATATGGGAGACAAGTAACTGTGAGGTCTGCCTCAATGACGTGGTAGGAGAGCGCTCTATACAGGGGTCATATAGGAGACAAGTAACTGTGAGGCCTCTGGCCCAAAGAAGTGGTAGGAGAGCGCTCTATACTGGGGTCATATAGGAGACTAGTAACTGTAAGGCCTCTGGCCCAATGACGTGGTAGGAGAGCGCTCTATGCTGGGGTCACATAGGAAACTAGTAACTGTAAGGCCTCTGGCCCAATGAAGTTGGGGGGAGAGCGCTCTTTACTGGGGTCATATAGGAGACTAGTAACTGTAAGGCCTCTGGCCCAATGACGTGGTAGGAGAGAGCCCTATACTGGGGTCATATAGGAGACTAGTAACTGTAAGGCCTCTGGCCCAATGACGTGGTAGGAGAGCGCTCTATACTGGGGTCATATAGGAGACTAGTAACTGTAAGGCCTCTGGCCCAATGACGTGGTAGGAGAGCGCTCTATGCTGGGGTCACATAGGAGACTAGTAACTGTAAGGCCTCTGGCCCAATGACGTGGTAGGAGAGCGCTCTATGCTGACGTCATATGGGAGACAAGTAACTGTGAGGTCTGCCTCAATGACGTGGTAGGAGAGCGCTCTATACTGGGGTCATATAGGAGACTAGTAACTGTAAGGCCCCTGTCTCAATGACGTGGTAGGAGAGCGCTCTATGCTGACGTCATATGGGAGACAAGTAACTGTGAGGTCTGCCTCAATGACGTGGTAGGAGAGCGCTCTATGCTGACGTCATATGGGAGACAAGTAACTGTGAGGTCTGCCTCAATGACGTGGTAGGAGAGCGCTCTATGCTGACGTCATATGGGAGACAAGTAACTGTGACGTCTGTCTCAATGACGTGGTAGGAGAGCGCTCTATACTGGGGTCATATAGGAGACTAGTAACTGTAAGACCCTGTCTCAATGACGTGGTAGGAGAGCGCTCTATGCTGACGTCATATGGGAGACAAGTAACTGTGAGGTCTGCCTCAATGACGTGGTAGGAGAGCGCTCTATACTTGGGTCATATAGGAGACTAGTAACTGTAAGGCCTCTGGCCCAATGACGTGGTAGGAGAGCGCTCTATGCTGACGTCATATGGGAGACAAGTAACTGTGAGGTCTGCCTCAATGACGTGGTAGGAGGGCGCTCTATACTGGGGTCATATAGGAGACTAGTAACTGTAAGGCCCCTGTCTCAATGACGTGGTAGGAGAGCGCTCTATGCTGACGTCATATGGGAGACAAGTAACTGTGAGGTCTGCCTCAATGACGTGGTAAGAGAGCGCTCTATACTGGGGTCATATAGGAGACTAGTAACTGTAAGGCCTCTGGCCCAGTGACGTGGTAGGAGAGCGCTCTATGCTGGGGTCATATAGGAGACTAGTAACTGTAAGGCCCCTGTCTCAATGACGTGGTAGGAGAGCGCTCTATGCTGACGTCATATGGGAGACAAGTAACTGTGAGGTCTGCCTTAATGACGTGGTAGGAGAGCGCTCTATACTGGGGTCATATAGGAGACTAGTAACTGTAAGGCCTCTGGCCCAATGACGTGGTAGGAGAGCGCTCTATACTGGGGTCATATAGGAGACTAGTAACTGTAAGGCCTCTGGCCCAATGACGTGGTAGGAGAGCGCTCTATGCTGGGGTCACATAGGAGACTAGTAACTGTAAGGCCTCTGGCCCAATGACGTGGTAGGAGAGCGCTCTATACTGGGGTCATATAGGAGACTAGTAACTGTAAGGCCCCTGTCTCAATGACGTGGTAGGAGAGCGCTCTACGCTGACGTCATATGGGAGACAAGTAACTGTGAGGTCTGCCTCAATGACGTGGTAGGAGAGCGCTCTATACTGGGGTCATATAGGAGACTAGTAACTGTAAGGCCTCTGGCCCAATGACGTGGTTGGAGAGCGCTCTATGCTGGGGTCATATAGGAGACTAGTAACTGTAAGGCCTCTGGCCCAATGACGTGGTAGAAGAGCGCTCTATACTGGGGTCATATAGGAGACTAGTAACTGTAAGGCCCCTGTCTCAATGACGTGGTAGGAGAGCGCTCTATGCTGACGTCATATGGGAGACAAGTAACTGTGAGGTCTGCCTCAATGACGAGGTAGGAGAGCGCTCTGTACTGGGGTCATACAGGAGACTAGTAACTGTAAGGCCTCTGGCCCAATGACGTGGTAGGAGAGCGTTCTATACCGGGGTCATATAGGAGACTAGTAACTGTAAGGCCCCTGTCTCAATGACGTGGTAGGAGAGCGCTCTATGCTGACGTCATATGGGAGACAAGTAACTGTGAGGTCTGCCTCAATGACGTGGTAGGAGAGCGCTCTATACTGGGGTCATATAGGAGACTAGTAACTGTAAGGCCCCTGTCTCAATGACGTGGTAGGAGAGCGCTCTATGCTGACGTCATATGGGAGACAAGTAACTGTGAGGTCTGCCTCAATGACGTGGTAGGAGAGCGCACTATACTGGGGTCATATAGGAGACTAGTAACTGTAAGGCCTCTGGCCCAATGACGTGGTAGGAGAGCGCTCTATGCTGAAGTCATATGGGAGACAAGTAATTGTGAGGGCTCTGTCTCAATGACGTGGTAGGAGAGCGCTCTGTGGCTGAGGTCATATGGGAGGCAAGTTTTTTTTTTTTTTTTTTTTTTTTTAATCTTTGCCCCTCACTAGGAATTTCTTCTTGTATCGTGGGTGCGTTTACAAACATATAAACTCACATACACAACACCCAGAGCCGGAACAACTATCTGTAGAACATACAAATATTTGTTCCGTGCGGGAATCGAACCCGCGACACGCAGCGCAGCAGTCAATCGCTCAACCACTGCGCCAACCGTGCGCCCTTTTGTGAGGCCTCTGTTTCAATGACGTGGTAGGAGAGCGCTCTATGCTGACGTCATATGGGAGACAAGTAACTGCGAGGCCTCTGTCTCAATGACATTGATGTTTGAAGTTGTTTCAACGATTAATCAGGCTGACAGGAAAAGCCGTGTTAAATTATTCATCCTACCCTCCACTACGGATCGAGTGAAGGGGTATAAAACACGTCGCAGGAGCGAGCTTATCCGTTCTTCTCCACGTAGGTAATTTCCGATCGGATGGTATTTACAATTAATAAAGATCCAGCCCTAGCTGTCCCCCCAGCGACGCGGTGACGCCCTGAGCCGAAGTTCGTATCCCATAGTTGATAGCACTCAGCGTGGTCGCTTAGGTTAGGTTTTTGTGCCTGGCTGGAGGCTCTAGTTTAGTCTCCACAGGCACAGATGGCATAATACTAGTATACATATGCCTCATCCCATACAAAGAAACCGTGCCGACGTAACTAGCGTTTTTCATCTGATTATACCGATTATTTTTTGTAAATCGATCGCGTTCGGTTCCGTTTCACGGCGATAGATAGACCACCATCTATATCTGTGGAACGGAACCGAACGCGATCGATGTACAACAAATAATCAGTATAATCATTACAGTATGTACGTCGGGACAGTTTCTTTGTATGGGATGAGACAGGAAAAGTCCGGTTAAACCATTGATGTATTAAAAAGAGGAAGATACGTTACGCGCTAACATCGCGACCAGAAAACCTGGCCTCGGCGCACGACTACATGCACTGAAACTCACATATCTGTGTTCAGTGTCATCCTCATCACCAGTTCCAAACCTACAGTTACCGATAGGCAAAGACAGAGATAGAAGACGGCGCTGTGGTGCAAGCGAAATCGCGTTAGCCGCTAAATGTTTACTACATGAAATTGCAATATGTGCGTATCGTCTCTCACGCATGTTTGTAATATCTATCTCGCTCTCACAAATATGGCGAACTCTCAACAAATTAACATTTTTGAGTGTACTTATGAGAGGTAAGAGATCCCGTGTGACTTATTTTTCTTCCTAGTATTATTTAAACACTGTTTAGATAGACAAGAAGTCATTTTGGTGCTTATTTATTGCAAAAAAAAACGTAAAAACAATGAAATTATTGAGCTGTGTGATCAACCATGTGCCGTGCGCTTAGAGCATTTAACTTTGCTCTAAGGCCGTGCGCGACTGAGTGCCCACTACGGGCAATCACTTAGATTAGTAGGACCAAGCGCTGTGTCCCAGTCCCGTATCTACCTCTTTTTAATACATCAATGGGTTAAACAGTAGTTATCATTTGGTTGAACTGCGAGATGCCCATCAATAAAAAAACGGAATGGAACCTAGTTATCTGGCGTTATTGGAGTGTTGTCGTTATTTATGTGTAGGTATGTAGTAACGCTGATCATGAGTGTACCTGTTGGTGTGAACCATTTGTAAGGAATAAAACAAAGGTACTTGGTTTGTACCCGCTGATGGTTCTTACGATTAGCTTATTTTAGAATGATTCTTTTTTTAATTTAAAGCTGGTGCTTATCATGTGGTCCCATTTAAATTTGGTGAAAGTGAGAGTTTTGTATTATTTGTTATTTTAATATATTTTTAAATAAATACTTATGTATCTAATTACTTCTTATGCAATTGCTTTTTTTTTCAAAATACAATGTATTATAAACGGACTTAAATTAGCAGTCGGGTAAAAAGGAGGAGATTCCCAATTCGATTTTATATAAGTTGTTACCTCATTATTCAATTTTTTATTTTATTTGAAACTATAATATTTCCAGATTATTTCCATTTTTATCAAAATCTAGTTTTGATGATGGGATTTACAGTTATACCAGTTATGTCTGAGGCGGGATCAATGGGGACTTTTTCAATTTTTGATGTTCAGTAACAATTCAAATGTTAGTACTTAAAGGATGATCAAATAAAACACAGGCATAATTAGTTTATAAAAATCAAAATGTTTTATTTCATTTTAAATTAGAATTATGACTGTAACAGCTAACTGTCTAAGAAAAAGTTGACAACGCTTGAAACGTCACTTTGCTCGTGACACTTCTTTGTTTACAATTTTAATCTCCAAGGGCTGATTTCTGAATTTGGAGTTATGAAAGTGTCAAACTAAAGTTTTCAAGCTAAAGTATAGTTTGACAAATACTCAACAACAAATACATTATTCAGAAATAGGGGTTAAACGCCAACTCCACAAGCGAGTAAATCGCCGCGAGCAGACTATGCAATGTAACAATAACTAGGCAATGTAACTGATTGCATCGAGTATATACTTGTTATAGAACTTATTACCAGAATGTGGTATAGTGCGGGACACGTAAGTTGAACCAAAATGTATTATCGTTCTCTTGAAATTGGACGATTTCAACCGAAATGAATCCTTTCTATGTGAACTAACAGTTGGCAATTTGTATATTGTAAATGATTAGGTCGTAGAAAAGGGAATTATTTCAGTTTAAATTGTTTAATTTCAAGAGAACGATAATACATTTTGGTTCAACTTACGTGTCCCGCACTATACTGCCACTTCGTTCTATAAGTACATATGTATAATAAGTGGATGTACATATCATATTTCCGGGGTTTACTTACTCGATTGTGGAGGAGATTTGATTTGTAGTAAAAAAATGGACTGTGTAATTTATTTCATTAAACTACACAATTCAAATACTCAAAAAATTATCACTAATAACATCTCATTTTACTCACAGTTTTTCACAGAGGCCTTTACAAATTGATGGATTATTGTTCGCTAAAAAGATTGGTCAATGTGTAAGCTAAGAATAATTGAAACACTGGGCGCTCACAACAATCTGTTTTTTTTTGCTATGGTCACTTTGAATGTCCAGGAGCCTAATTGCATAAGTGAATTCGGCAAGGCAGAGGGTTGGACGCCATGAAAGAGTATGACAAAAACTTTTTAAATAATTAGGTATTGCGAAAAATTAAAGAACTCTTTCAAAAAATGTATTTTCACCAATGAAAGCGTCCAAAAAACTTTTGACAATACCTACCTAATTAATTATAGAGAATTTGTCATGGTCTTTCATGGGATCAAACCCTTTGCCTTCCCGAATTCACTTACGCAATTAAGCTGCTGGTCTGATCTGGAACTAACGTAGGAATACGAAGTAATTACATGTTTCGCACACTGTGACAGACACGGAGCGATGAGCTATACAAGACAGATAGCTCTGTCTCTTTATTACAATCGCATCATGATATTTTTGACACGTCATGGTAAGGCCCCGCACTAAAAATCTCACCGTGAAACTTATGTGAATTTTGTATGAAGCTAGCTGTCTGTCTTTCCCTAGCGTCAGGAAGAATGACAACTCACTTCACCTTACCGATCAACGGTTTGAGCAACCCTAGTGTAGATTTGGACAATTAAATGCATTTATATTACACAATATTAAGGCATTTGTATCACACAGGCATAGCTGAATATAATTTATGATTTTTTATCACATATTTAATCACCAGACACCCATTGAAATGTGGGTGACAATAGAACACTGTAGGTACCTACAATAAATAGTATCTAAACTTTGTAAAGCGCATAATTTTTATTTCAAACATTAAATAAATTTTAATATTCGTACGTACTACGCAACCAATTCATAAATACATATATAGGAGCGTCCTCACTGGGAGCATTCGTTCGTGAGCATTTGTAAACAAGCAATCGTAGGCGAGCAACAAATGCTTCCCAGCGAACCCAGCATTCACTTTCGAGCAAAACTATGAAGGTTCGAGTCAAACATTCCCTTGCGAGCTTGGAGCATTCGGATACGATCTTAAATGTCATTCATTCGTTAATATGATTGACCGAGAAGTTCACAAATACTTAAGATCAAGGAACTGTTCCTTGCTTATAAGTGGCCAGTAATATTCCTACATACCTATATACTCATTCATTTCATTATCTGAGTACTCGCTTTCGAGCGTTTTATTTGCGTGAACATTCGAATGCGAGCCGTTGCCGCGAAAATCGTTGCAACGTCCACAACGGCCGATGATCGCACTTGCGTGTAAGCTAACGCTCGGCTCAACGTCCACACTCGAATATTCGACGTCGAATGCGCAATAAAAGTGAATGCTCTAAGTGAGGACACTCCTTTAAGTTAATTTTACAACACTTAGGTTAGATACTTAGCTTAGGTATAAACTCATCATAATGGTTTCTAAAATAAAGGCACTAAGGCAGGCGTCACGATTTTCAGCCAAAACTGAAACCTTAATGTGACGTCATAATAGAAGCGATCAATGTGCGATTAAGCGATCGTCGCGGTCATTTGTTTGGCAAGTAGGCTTATTACGTAACTTGCAAGAGCAATACGATAGCGATTCTTGCGCAATAATTGCTCGCCAATCGCGATTCCGAATTATGTATCAGTGAAAGCCACATAGCAATTTTTTTTCGACAGTGCTGCTTCTATGTATTTATTATTATTATTTTTTTTTTTTTTATCGTCAATAGGCTTGCGCTTGACCACTATCTCACCTGATGGTAAGCGATGATGTGGTCGACGGTGAAGCACGCTTGCCTAGAAAAAACCTATTCACTCTTGACTTAAAGACCCCAAGATTGTAGCTATCTGGAAACACAGACTCCGGCAGGGAATTCCACTCCATAGCTGTACGCATAATGAAAGTGTCCCCAAAACGTTTTGTGCGTATTAGAACCTAAAGTAATCGCTATTATGGCGAGCAAAAGTCATTGGGCATCTTATTATGGAAACCATACCCATGGCGTTCCTACACATTGCAGAACGTATTGATCTCTAATTTACGATGGCATTAATCACATTAATAAGAGTCACGGGAATGTCAAAAAAAAAAATACTCGTGTAAAGGGTTTTCCCTATCGATTTTGAATCAAAAAAACATTTGCAATGAAGCGTCACATTGTTCTCTTTAGTTTAAAATTATTTTGGTTAATGTCCGCCATTCTTCTCAAAGCGGGTCAGATTATGCCCAATGTCCTTTGGCTGTCAAATAGTAATTACTTTTTCTCTTATTGCTGGTCGATTGCCAACCGATCCGGTATATTTTTCTCCCAAATTGCTTAGTACAGAAGTTTTAGAGTATTTGGCGGATTTTTAGCAAACGTCGTTTAAGTAATCCTGATTTTTATGACATAAAGTGATTGATCGCGTGATGACTGCGCAATTATTGCTAATTAGAGTTAATAAACCAGTCGAACGCCACGTCGTCGTGCTAACAGAGGGTGCCTCCTGGTTATGCCGTACAAATGAACGCGATTGAAAATACAAACATTAAGAAAAAAAATCGCTAGCCCAGCTGTCTTTTCCATGGATTTCCCCACAATGCGAATACTGAAGAACTAAAATTAGCTACATCAAAATTTACTGATTTTTATGATGAGGTCTCCGAAACAGAATTACTTTTGGAGATACCAAGACTGCGAAGGCGAAGACACTTAAAATTAAAAAGCAAAAATGATTTAATAATATTTACTACACAAAAAGGACACTAACTAAAATGAATAAAAATTACTTGCGGGCAACGGCGAACCAATCGCGGCTTAGCAATCTTGGTATATTAGCCATAGAACACGAGGCAAAACAAAATATACACATTTTGAAAAAGTTATCTCCTAGTTTTCAGCTGTCAAAGATAGAAAAATACATTTTAATTGTAAGCCGCTAATATATTTTTTGTCTTAGTTTTATTTTTTGTTTTGTTATTTGTAAATTTTATTTTTTATATTTATCAAATTAAATTTATTGCTTTTAATTTTCGATGGAGTGACACCACCAACTTCCGCACCGGATGCCACCCCAGGGGGGTAACCACAAGCTCTTAGAGTAAGATTATTTTGAGATCGAGTAAGTGACAGATGTATACAAGTCAGATACATCTGTCCCTTACTCGATCTCAAAATAACCTTACTCTAAGAGCTTGTGGTCACCCCCCAGGTAGCTAACGCCACTGCTGAAGTTCGTCCTTTTTGTGTAGTAAATATTATATAATGTAAGTGTTGGCGTGCAGTATAGCATCTCGCTAAAAGCTGCCCTAACCGAATATTCGGCTCCTCTTCTAATTTCAACTGAACCTGTAACCGAAGTCGAAACTTACTATCAAGAAAAACTGCCAAAATTATTTGTTTAATCATTTGAAGGCCAATTATTATTGTTGTACTTCAAAAAAGTTCAAATTCAAGTCGCAATCTCATTTTGGCTCAATTAATGTGAACGATCTTAAAAATATGGCAAGTTCCCCTCAGACCAGAGTAAAAAATCCAGCAATGTGGAAACGGACTTACCCATCGAGCTTTGCGTATACCTTAATAATAATATTTTTCCAAACTGATTTTTTTTTCATTACTGTTAAACTAAAGTTAAGTTTGTTTTTAAATTTTATTGTGAAGGGATTTCACTGATTGAAAAGTCAGAAAACCCCGACAAAAAAGGCACTAAAAAGTCACAAATAATAACCCTTTAATTTTTTTAACATCAAAAGTGGATTTATTTCTGGTTGTTTATTGTTGCGCCTTTCAGTTTGTGCGAAATAAACGTATTTTTTAACGGAACTAATCTTTATAAAATCAGCTATCTACCAGTGTAAGTCCTTTCAAAATCGTCCAGCAATTTTGGAGATTTGCCAGAACAAACAAACAGTAAAACAAAATATAAAAAAAATGGTTTTGTTAACCAATTTTTAAATATTAGAATAGAACATTTAGTAATAAGCTGTTATTTTGACATAACAAATAGAAACTTCAATTTTATATATTCGTGTTGTATCCTTAATTAAGAAAAAAACATTATTGATTTTAAATACTCCTACCAAGGTACGGAAACCACGGTGCCGTTGGGTAAGGCCGTCTTCATTTCAATGTTTTTTTACCAAGTAATAACATTAAAATTGAAGCCCTAATTAAATATAGATTATTATAGAAATATTCACAACGAAAAACGTAACAGTCTGAACTGCGTCGCATAAATTTAAGGACATTTTTGCAATGGGCTCATCCGAAAGCAGGTACTTATAGCAAAATAGTCAAAGGTCACTCAGACCTCGATTTTAACAAAAAAATATAACTGCAGTTTTAGTTTTTAGGTAAAGCAAAAAGGTAACTATCCTGTATTTTTACATTGCTTAGGTATTGTGGTATTACAGGCGCTAATGCGGAAGAGGACAGAGTCCCTGATGCACAGGATGTGGAGGAGCGTAAACGGTGTCCTAAAGGTTATTGTGGATAAACCGGACTGCCCTTTCCTGGGGTACTGGACCCGCTTGCACAGCGGCTGCTCCAGTGCAACGGGAAATAGGTATATGAACTGATTGGGCTATTTGTTATTTATTTATTTTCATTGTGTGTATGTTTTTTTATTAGGATGACATTATTACATTATGTAAATTTACTAACATAGTCATAAGTGTATTAGGTACTAACAAATTATGGATTATGGTCGAAATAAATGATTGAATTGAATTAAATTCCCTCCTGTATATTTGTGTGCGTAAGTATTAATTAAATAAATAAATCAAACTCTGCAGAGTAGATGGTAGATAAGGCAACGTCATCAAATGACGAGAGGAAGAACTAGTAGTAGCTAGTAGCGCCATCTAGTGTCGAATATCTCCTCGGAACGAAACTAATATCTCCTCTTATGTCTATCAGAAAGTAGATACGAAGCGATCAAAGCGAAAATAGTGTGAAGTAATAGTGGTTTAAGAAGCGTTTCAGAAATAAAGAGTGATTAATGAAAGTTTGCTGTTTTGAATAATTTATCCCAGAACCGCAGCTCATAACAAAATTAATGAAGAAAAAAAAACTGAAGGATTCTAAAGGAGCTTCCTCACTGGGAGCATTCGTTCGTGAGCATTTGTAAACAAGCAATCGTAGTCGAGCAACAAATGCTTCCCAGCGAGCCCAGCATTCGCGTTCGAGCAAAACTATGAACGTTCGAGTCGAACATTCCCTTGCGAGCTTGGAGCATTCGAAAACGATCTCGTTAAATGTCATTCATTTCAAAATGTCGGATAGAGCGGTTGTGGCTGTAGCATTTTTGTTTTTTTTATTGACCTCGAAGGTCAGATCAAGAAACTGTTCCTTGTTTTACATAGATATTATACATATTCATTCATTTCATCATCTGAGTACCTACTCGCTTTCGACCGTTTTATTTGCGTGAACATTCGAATGCGAGCCGTTTCCGCGAAAATAGTTGCGTTCTCCACACTGGCCGAAGTTCGCGCTTGCGTGTAAGCTTTGTAACGCTCGGCTCAAAGTCCACACCACTCGAATATTCGACGTCGAATGCTCATTACAAGTGAATGCTCTCAGTGAGGACGCTCCTTTAGACACGCAAGTTTCTTGATACGTAACTTTTATGAATTCGGATTATATAGGTGCTGTTCCAGTTAATTAAATCACCCAAAACGGTCGATGCGAGAGAAACCAATATTTAAGTATTTACATAGATACTTAATAACAATAATTAAAACATCAACAAAACTCTTTGCTCGTTAGGCGTCTTGGTACACACTTGCTCAGGTAAGTTTTATTGTTAAACAAATACTGCCGAATGTACTGATCTGAACAAGTATGTAGCACGCCTTATGCATCACATTTCTTAGTATTGCCATACAACTTATATTAAGGTACCTACCTACATACTGAGCTGCAAATTGCAAAAAGTTATACGTACAATTGCAAATTGTTATACGGGCTTCCCTTAAGTTTAAATACTTTTGTTGGGGTTATAAATACGAGTATATTATGTGGTTTTATTGATTTTAGTGAAAAAAATATGTCTTCTATATCTCCCATTTAATTAATCGTTTACATGGTTTGTAGCTACAAAGGTGTTATAGTTGATACGATAGGGTTGACGTATCTGTATAGATGAGAACACCATTATGACATGACAAATATAAATATATTAAAGAACAATATAAACAGAAGGTGTTCAAAAAGTATTGCAGTAAATAGGCCGTACTTCGTCGCGGCATCTAGTTACACCAGTTGCACAATCAGAAAAAGAATTTTAACTTTTTTATATTAGTATTAACAAGAATCGAAGGCTGTCATGAATATAACATTACGTTAATTAGGAATACCTAATTACCGTATTAATTTAGAAAAATATTTTCTGACAACAGACTAGAAAAGTAGCAAAAGGAAAATGGCCGTCAAAGTTTGGTATTCTATCATTTTAGTCACCCGCCAAAAGCTATTAGGTATACAATTACCATAGGCACCAGTAGAAGTACAAATATCTTAATAAGATTTTTTTAAAGAAGTTACCTACAGCTTCTTAAATATTACATATCGAATCGTTATAACACTACCCACACATCTTAATTTATTATTATATAATTCATCTTATTGCTATTGGCGGGTATGTGGGAATGATTTGCTTCATTTTCCTTTAATCTACCAATATTAACATAAAGCAACTTATGTACTATTATGTAATTTATACAATTGCTTTTTATCTTTCATAGCAAAATATGAAACCTATTCTTATTAATTGATTCAGTAGATGTGGACGAGTGTTAGTTGTACTTATAAAAAAATGTATACCATTCTGGACATTTTGTTCTAGGAACGTTTCTGTGCCCACTTCATGTCGTCAGCTCGGGGCTTACAACCAGTTACTGCTTCTATCATGGTCTCTAGGATAGACCAGAAGTGAAGTAACTCCAAAGGCCAGTTGAGCCAGCCAGTGGTGATGCAAAAGTAAGTCTCGTGCGGCGCTACGTGGTGTATACGATGATGGCGACGTGGCAACACTATGTGCCATTCTTGTAACCACACCACCCATACTGGTAAACCGAAGTACGTATGTGACCATTTATGGATCTGAAAAACAAATTATTTGTTTTTTGAATATCTATAATCTGTGCTATCTATAATGTAAATAAATAATTAATTAAAAAACTTTTTTTAAAACAAAGCTTTTTTTCGTATTATTCTCAGCAAACCCTTTCATTTCATACCCATATTTTAGCAGTGCACAAAAATAACTAGTCCGCCATCTTGGACCGTTCGCCATATTGGATTTAGAATAACGTCACTTCGCTAACCATGCATCCAAATTAAACGTGTATGGCAAATTTCATCTTAATAGGTGGAGGATAACTGCTTTAAAATTCAGTTGCGAGATTTGACCCGAACACACTTCCATACATACAGTGTGAGTGCAAGTTAAATAAAAGCTTGTAAAAAACGTCGTCTTGGAAAATGGTTTGTGATGCTCGACCCTATTTCACATTTATTCGGCGATTGTTCTTACCTGTATTGGGTACATACGATAGAAAGTACTGAGGCCTTAGTGCGAGTTTTTACTCACGGTCAATCGCGTTAACGTAAACGTCAATTTGTATGGAAACTGGATAAGCGCCGTCTGGGGACGGTAAGGAGAAACCTCTATTTTGACATAAGAGATCGTTTACGTAACACGAGTGAGCGTGAGTCACGCGTGAGTAAAAACTCGCACTAAGGCCACAGAACAGTGGTAGCTGCGGGTCACCGCGAGCAGTGATGGTCGACCACCAAGGAAGGAAAAGCTTAGTTTGAACCAAAGTTTTTAAACGAATGTTTAGTTGGTTCCACGTTGGTTCCATCACATTATTGGGTTAAAATAATAGTAGATTGTTGCATCGAGCGCAAAGTGAGTTATTGATGCATGAGTGTTATGTTAACACGAGTGCACTAATTTCTCGCTTTAGCGAGGTGCGTAATCTACTTTTCTTTCAACTACCAATCTACCTTTCATCTATTTCCATTTTTAGGGTTCCGTAGCCAAATGGCAAAAAACGGAACCCTTATAGATTCGTCATGTCTGTCTGTCTGTCTGTCCGTCCGTATGTTACAGCCACTTTTTTCCGAAACTATAAGAACTATGTTGTTGAAACTTGGTAAGTAGATGTATTCTGTGAACCGCATTAAGATTTTCATTCTAAAATAGAAAAAAACAATAAATTTTGGGGGTCCCCATACTTGAAACTGAAACTATTTTTTTTTTCCATCAAACCCATTCGTGTTGGGTATCTATGGATAGGTCTTCAAAAATTATATTGAGGTTTCTAATATCATTTTTTTCTAAACTGAATAGTTTGCGCGAGAGACACTTCCAAAGTGGTAAAATGTGTCCCCCCCCCCCGTAACTTCTAAAATAAGAGAATGATAAAACTAAAAAAAATATATGATGTGCATTACCATGTAAACTACCACCGAAAATTGGTTTGAACGAGATCTAGTAAGTAGTTTTTTTTTAATACGTCATAAATCGTAAACCGCAATTTACCAAGTACGGAACCATTCGTGCGCGAGTCCGACTCGCACTTGGCCGGTTTTTTAATACTTTTCTTGCTAAATATGAAGTACCTACCTATCAAAGTTGTACAATGGTACAAAATGCGGGGCATTTTTCACCTTATTGGTTTTATACAGTCGATTTTTATTTTCAGCCAGTATCTTTTCGATCTACTGCGTACATTTTATATTAAACTTAATGGGAGACATTAAACCTCTGTGGTAAATTTATATCTAAACTAGCTAACCCCCGCGTCTTAGCTCCCGTCAACTGGAGCTACCTATCTACCTACCCTGCCTAGTCAATCCTGCCTACCCTGCCTAGCCTATCCTACCTACCCTGCCTAGCCTACACTACCTAGTCTTCGACTTTATAATATTAGTAAGTATAGATAAAAAATACAAAACATTGCATTCATGAAAAACTATGCAACAATGAGATTTCATAAAACATTTATGCACTGTTTTGGTTCTAAACAAAAAATACGTCCTTTGTGATCAGTTTTGTTGTGATTAAGGATATCATTACTAAGTAGTTGGCAGGAATATTCATTACTATATTATTGCTCGATTATAGGTACCACCGGGCAATAATGTCTAGCTTTAAGTTATGTTAGCGTGACAAATAATTGGACGTTTTCAAGCAGGTGGTGTGAAAAAAATAATTCACAGCACCTGCTGTAACTGCGCGACCTTGTCCTGGACGTAGCAGCGGTGGCCGACCACTACAGCTCCCACTCCTCGTGACATGCTTTTAATTATGTCGCAATATGTGTGAATAGTAGATATAAAACCGTCCATTAATCAAGTGAGGCTTGAAAGGGGGGAGGGGGATTAGCAAAAAATACGAAATATCTCAAGGGGTGAGGGGGGTGTAGTAAGATAGCACGTGTTTTAATTTTTTCGCGTCAAATGCGCGATTTCTAAACCGAAAAGCAGGTATTGTTATTGCGCGTGTTATATTATTTTTATGCCAGTCAAAAACAACCTGCAACCTTTCTGTCTAGACCTTTTTGTCATGGTCCTTAAGAGCGGAATCTAGCACAGATGACTTAATAGTTACTAACTCTAGTCAACAGGAATTTGAAAAATAGGTATTTGAAGAAACTATTGCCGTCGCGTCACCTCCAACCTCACCCCGTAAAGTGCGAAAGGGACAACTGCAGCTCAGGCTGATTTTACCTACAAAAACTTTGACTAAAAGACGTTTCGTATTCTGCTGTTTTTTTCATGAAAACTGGTCAGATCTAAAAAAAATTATATCAAAATTTAGAGGAAAAGTATATCTATGCTCCTGTCATTTCCTTTTTTGTTAAAAACTTATAAAATTTTGTCTGAAAGGCTTCTGAACATGGCGGTAAAAACGGGCATTTTTTTCGGATTTTTGGATTGCTCATATTTCTTTTTGTGATTATGTTTTGGAAAAAAGGAAATGATACAGGCACGTATTAATTAGACCTAGATTTTATGGAAAAAAAATCATTGCTCTAGAGGCATTATCCACGAAGAAAACAGCAGAATGTGTTTGTATGGAGAAAGTCTCACTATTACAATGAAAAGTGCCTTTGATTTTTAGGGTTCCGGATTTTTGGATTGTCATATTTCTTTTTGTGATTATGTTTTGGAAAAAAGGAAATGATACAGGCACGTATTAATTAGACCTAGATTTTATGGAAAAAAATCATTGCTCTAGAGGCATTATCCACGAAGAAAACAGCAGAATGTGTTTGTATGGAGAAAGTCTCACTATTACAATGAAAAGTGCCTTTGATTTTTAGGGTTCCGTACCCAAAGGGTAAAAACGGGACCCTTTACTAAGACTCCGCGGTCCGTCTGTCTGTCACCAGGCTGTATCTCATGAACCGAAATAGCTAGGCAGTTGTCATTTTCACAGATGATGTGTTTCTGCTGCCGCTATAACAACAAATACTAAAAACAGAATAAAATTAATATTTAAGTGGGGCTCCCATACAACAAACGTGATTTTTTGCCGTTTTTTGCGATAATGGTACGGAACCCTGCATGCGCGAGTCCGACTCGCACTTGGCCGGTTTTATATATATAGATTTATGCCTGTATTTAAAGATAAATTTCAAAAAAAAAATTTTGTAGATACTAAAAATACACGTGATTTTGGGTGCCGGGGGGTGGTTACTCTTAAACTTCACTAAGGGGGAGGCCCCCTTTGGTGGGTTTAAAATTTCTAAAAAATCATCACATGATTAATGGACGGCCCCTAGGGTATTCAAAAAAGTAAATGATACATACATACCTGATTGGTCATTGCTACGAAGATGCAACACAAGTACCAATAGGCAATCCAGTGAAATTGTGCATTGATGCTTTCATCGTCATACGTAAAGAGTTGCCACACAATCCTTGCTAAAACTGGAATGGTAATGGCGAAATTATCGCCATTAGTCTCGATAAAATCGTGTCGAGTTATTGATGTCGGATCGATGTGATGTTCACGAAATGGTCGCAGGAAATTCTGTAATAGGTAAAGCAAGAATAAGAAAATTGCGGTGTATTTTGCGATATTATAAAACTCGTCATACATATATTGAATTTCTTTTAAAGTGACATTTGCACTAAGCAGTAAGCAAATAGGTAACTGCACGTAACACATGCAGCCGGGCGAGCACGGCCTACTGTGATAGGCTTGAGTCAAACATTTTTTATCACAGTTTGGGAACAAAAACCGTGATAAAACTAACACAGAGGCCATGCTTGCCCGGCAGGACTCCTGTATCGTGATATCTACGGATGCCGCACGGCACATTTGAGACCAAACCGGCACCCCAATTGCGTAGTTTTTATAACAATACATAATAATGATCATGTGTGCTGACAATATTTTGGGGCCTCCTAGCACAGGTATTTGATATATTTAAAAGGAGATCCCTGAGTAAGAATTATTGTAAATGTAATGTGACAAATTCAAATTCAAATTGTTTATTTGCAAGAAAATACACAGTTTACAAGGGAAGATCTTACAGCCTTAACGTCATTGTATTCTGCCTGCAAGCAAGCGTGCAAATTATTTATGTTTAAATGGCATTATTATGCAGAAATATTATTAGTACATTATTATCATATTATTATCACATTATTATCAGATTATTATCACACATTATTATTACATACAAATGTCATCAATTTATTTACAATACATTAATAATCAGAACAAATATTTTTATGTTCCAAAAATTCCTTGATGCTGTAAAAACAGTTTTTTTGTAACCACTCTGACACTTTAGTTTTAAAAACATTGCCTTGCAACAATTTCAATTCGTTTGGTATCGTATTATAAACGATTATACACATATTGAACACATTTTTCTTATAAATATCTTTGTGTGCAGCTGGCTGATATAATAGGTTGCGAAACTTAGCCCTTTTCTGTCGTGGTACAACCTCGGTATGTTGCTTAAAATAATTCATGTGGTTTTTTGTAAAAGTGCAGATATCTCTAATATACATACATGGCAATGGCAGAATTTTAAATTTTTGAAAGAGCGGTTTACAGCTATCTAAGAACCATGCTCTGTTTATAACCCGGATGCAGCGTTTTTGGAGCTTGACAATGAAATAAAGGTTTTTTTTTTATACCCTGACCAAAAAATCGGCATGAGATATGAGCATTCCTATTGGTCTAGAGGCACTGGTGCCGCATGAATTACAGTAGTGAATACGCCCAGATTTTAGAATAAAATCGTATTTTTGTCTTTTGAAAAAAAAAATACTACAAAAATGTTCGTTATTAAATTGTCTATCCATTAGTGTTAGTACAAAAAATAACTAATTAACACTTTACGAGGAGATGCATGCTATCAATAATTATTTCTCATTTTTATGGTTTTCTTGGAAGGAGATTAGTGAAACATATACAACTTTAAAAAAAAAGTATATGACCATTTTAGAATCAATAATAATGTAGTTTTTTATTTTTTTTTGATATATTTAAAAGGAGACCCCTGCGTAAGAATTATTGTAAATGTAATGTGACAATAAAAAAGTTTTATTTTATTTTTTATCTTAGTTTTCGTTAGAAGGATGATGATAGTAAAATAATAACGACAGTTCAATGGTAACAAACACAATTTAATTCCAAATGAACCACCACCAATTATCAAATAACCAAATTCTCCTTTAGTTAGATGATCCTTTCATTATTCTATCCTATTTATTAAACGAGCAATATTTGTATATGTTATGGACCAAGTGATTAATACAGCATTATTCGTAATGCCCGGGCAATTTGAAAAATGCTCAATATGATAAAAACCATTGAAATAATTCTTTTACCGGGCTTTTTGAATATTGTCCATCACTATTGGGCCGGGTAAAATAAATGTGTTGTTTATTTATTATTTTAATGTTGTCATTGATTTTAATATAAAATAGGTAAGTACGATTACTATATATGCGACAAAGTCGACGCCATGGACACGGTAAAGATATCTATACAGTATTGTGACTCGGCCCTGACCTTGAAATAAGTGCCTACAAGCGCGCGTCACCTAAACACGCGTTAGGGCCGCCCCGCTCTACCTACTTGAATTCTTTCTAGTTTTGTGATTGTGAATATCTGAGATTATTTTCTCTAAACTGAGGTAAATATTATATTTTTTTATTAAACTTATTTTAAATCTTACTAGGTAGGTACCTACCAATTATTAATCTCATGAGTACTTAATCATTTCATAATGATATTTTTCCAATTAAATAATATATGTAAGTAGCTAAGTATATAAGTAAGTAGATAGCCTAGCCTAGGAAACTACCTACTTTTTTTTTTTAAACCGAGCCTGTGCCGAGCGAAGGTAGGTGACTCGTGTGTAACTTTATCACCCTATCCACTTATTTATATTTATTAATCCAGGTATTTTACTCGGTGGAAAAAGCGAAATACCTCACTATTAAAAAAAGAAACAAATTACGTATTATTAGGATAGGTATATTTTTTTTTATTGTCTTGCCTTACGGAAGTTACAGGTAATTAAAAAAATGTTATCTCTTGTTGCGTTATAGAAGAATTCAAACAAACAAAAAAAAATATAGGCTATAATTGCTCTCTGACATATAAGTAAGTAAGTACTTGTACGTATTTGAATAAAATATTCACAAATCGCACGCTTACTGCTTGCAAAACCATCACACCGTTCGTTCGTCACTGCGGCGCGTCCGCGACTGGTAGTATATCGAGTGCGTGCTGAGCTCGACTCACGTGGGCATGACTCGCGTTCCGACCGTTTGTATGAAGATAGAATACTGTATAGATATTTTTACCGTGCCATGGAGTTGAGCTAAGCTAACATACCTAACTACGATTTTATTACGTATAATTATTAAAATCTTTTATTGTTATTATTCATTAATCCGAAGTTCTAAAAATAGTAAACTTACCTGATAAAATAAATGGCTTAGTTGCCATAATAAGTGTTAAAACTTCTATAATCGAACAACAAAAAATGTATGTGGTACAAAACCTTTGTTGATAATGTTCATTATTACGTATATTTTACAAAACAAATACTAATATATTGAGAAATCAGATTTTTCTTTAAAATTCCCTAATTTTTCCTATAACAACCAAATTAATTTTGCGATTTGATACGGAACCCTAAATGAGCGAGGTCCGACACGTAGTAAGTCGGTTTTTTTATTTACATGTACAGTAGCCGGCGACCAAGACACCTTCGATAAGATAAGCATATGGATGGGATGTCATCAGAAAGCAACGCAACTTAATATTAGAGTTGTTATACATTGCAGTGCATGATAATTAAAACTTTTGTGTGTTCCTAACATGGGCTGTGTCTGATGAGTGTCTTAACTTCACTTGACTTCGCATTTCCGTATTAAGAAAAGTATTATAAAAAATATTTCGCTATACCAAGATAATTTATCTAATCTTTGATAACAAAGGCAATAAACCTTGTATCACGGAATGACTAAATGATTTACATATAAGAAACATAAAATATATGTACGTAATGAGTGATATAGTTATAGATAAAAGCATGTGAATATGCAAAGATATAGCACAGTAACAGGGACATAGCCAACAATAACTAGGTAGATACTTTAAGATTTTAATGAGAATATTATTACTTTGCCTATGACAGGTAGATCGACTGCTCCCCAAGTGTCAGCAGCCCAATGCACTACGCCTGAAGCAAAATCTGCTGTTAGAACACCAGAAATTGCTGCTAAAAATAATGAGGCATCCGCTTGTACATGTCTGGCCATGAGCACAGCAGCACAGACACACAACGTGCAACAAACCACCACACAGACCCATTCTTGTAGTCTTTTGCCTGTTAAAACAAAAATTTCAGTCTCAATTCTTTATAATCTGTGTTTCTGATAAAAGTTAAACCACGGAGTACGGAGTCGCCGCGCCAGCAGCGTCTAGAATTCTAGAGAGACCGCAGTAGATCTTGATAAAATTTAAGTGCGTTGAGCGCACAACTTTCGTCACCGATGCCATTCAAACTTTAAAGCTGTCAGGTTCTATACAAGCTTAGTATGAATGGAAAGGGTTGACATGCCGCCTCTAACTGCGCCCTGCGGCGTCTCCGTGCTCGGTGAGTAAAATGTAATAACATGACCTTTAGCTGAGTCAACACTTACATTTGTTACATCATTAATTACTGAGTAATTCATAAGGGATATTACACTATCATAGATCTGAGTCATAGCTATAATTCCGATTAATAAAATATACACCTATGAACAATTTGTGTCCTTCAGTAATATTTTTCGTATACGATATAAGATATGAGCCAAGGTAAATGATAGTGTACATTCCACATACAGCACTAATAAAAAAATGCTTAAAAAATTTAGACATTCTAAGTATTGCAGTAAACACATCAACAATATGTAGGATATTTTACACTACACATGAACAGAACATTGTCAAATTATAAGTTACAGATACAATTATGTACCCTGTCGAGCACAGCAACATTCTTGATACAGTCAGTGTCTAGGAGAGAGGAATAGCGCTAAATTTAACTAACCACAAAAAAGAGGAACGCTCTAGTCAACACGTGTGCGATTGAGTAGATTATGTCCTAGTCCTACAGTCTGGTACGGTTGAATTTTTCAAGTGGGCGTTTGCAGGACTAGCATTGAGCCAAGCATTTTTATCAGTGATGTAATCCCCCAACTTATAATATACACGCCTGCATAGGGTGCGTTTTATACAATTTTTAAATTTCGTCTCATTTAGTTCTAGAATGTGGGAAGGAATATGTTGGGGCGTAACTCCCAACAGTGAAAATGTTATGTTGAACTGTTATGATGAATGAGTAAACAACCGATTGATATAAAGGTTTTATTGCTACTAAAAATAACATATTATAATGTAATAATGTACAATTAATGTTGAGCTAAACAAACTGCAACGTTTCACTGTAAGTAGGACGTATTAGTTAGGGTCAATGTACAGCGTAGCTCGTACATATTGCCCACTCACAAAGTTAACTTAAATGTACATCGAAATTGTTCAAAATCAAGTTAGATTATAAAACGTAAAAATGTAAATACAAACAATTTCATAATTTATTACGGTAACTCACAACGCGCAATAGGCGACGTTGCTTTATTGAGTGTACGTGCACTCGATAAGTGCGCTGCGTTGATGTTTTCTGTGACGTCAAATAAGGCGTTGTCCACGATGCTCGCTGTCGACCTTCTTCGGGGCATCGGATTGGGAATAGATGGAGCTTCTGGTTTCTTTTGACTTGCCCAATGTTTGCGTAGGCGGTTGTAAGCGTATATTACACCCGCAAATGTTGCGGCGGCAGCCAATAGGTAGATGACAACGTATTGGTGGATATCATGGTGTGTTGCATGATCTGACATGATGTCTTCTGATGTTGCGGCTTTCATTTGTTCTACTTGTTTGCCAAGCTCTTGCAGTAATACTCTCTGCTCTGTTACCGTCTCATTCTCGTGAAGATGATTCAGAACCGGTACAGGTAAGTTTATGATATTGTTGATTGAAGGAATTTCTGCTGGACCTGCGTCGACTTGGGCTTGAATTTTGTTCATTTGTTGCCTTTGGGGATAAACAGCAAAAGTTTCACTACTAATTATGCAATCGTCATTGAGTGTTATGACTCCGGCCTTGTGTAGCAGCTGCGTTGAAACTTGATGCCCACAAATAATACGTATTTTGCATTGTTGACAGCAAAAATAGAGGAAATTATTTGCATTGTTTAATTCCAACCACTTGTCTCGGCAGGTTTCATGTTTTGTTTCGCAGTGAAGAGATTCCTTGTCCTTCATGCAAAGGCTCTCGTCCGACTTCATGCGGTATACAGGTTTCTGTAATGGACACAATTGGGTTGTCGCGTCATGTTGCATGCAGGAATACCTAGTTTAGGAGACAGGGTTACATTACTGTTACAGATTTATGTAGATATAATATTGCTTTGTACAAATATTTATTGTGTCATAAATCATGTGTGTATGGTGAATAAATGATTATTATTATTATTTCCTTTATTCATATTCTTTCTTATTGTCTACATTTTTAAATATTTTTATAAAACATACAAAAAGAAAAAACATTTAAAAATATAAAAAATAGAGACCCACCGGTATCGGGAACAGGGTCCAAGCTACCGGCGGTCAGGGCTCCAGAGAGAGGAACCTCCTAACAATACGAGCCGTGTCCAGCAATACTGCTTTCTGGATCAGGCCCTTGACCCAGCCGCCTAACGAGAGCCTCCTAAGGTGTTGGTCGAGGCTCGTGGCTATTAAGCCATTGGCTGACACGACTATCGGTACAATGATCGCTGTGTCCACATCCCACATGTCGACAACCTCGCGAGCCAAGTCAAGATACTTGATTTGCTTATCTTTCTCGGCTTTCACGAGGTTCCCGTCATGCGGGACGGTAATGTCAACAATCATTGCACGCCTCTCGATTCGGTCCACCACCACTATATCAGGCTTATTAGCAATAATGGTCCTGTCAGTGATGGACCGATCCCAGTACAATGTGATATTGCCATTCTCGAGAACTGGGTCGGGCACATACCTGTAGTACGGCACCTCCGATGCCACAAGAGTGTATTTCAGAGCAAGTTGCTGATGGATAATCCTGGCTACAAGGTTGTGCCTATGCAAGTACTCTTCGTTAGCTAGATGAGAACAACCAGAGATAATGTGGCGGATCGATTCACCCGGATGGTGACATGCCCGACAGATGTCAACCGTGCCATCCTTCACAATAAATCGCCGGTAGTTATTCGTCATGATAACTTCGTCCATAATTGCACAGACAAAACCTTCGGTTTCCCCAAAGAGGTCACCGAAACGCAGCCAGGCTACGGACGCTGATAGGTCTACATCGGACCCATGTAGGGCCCGGAAAAAGCGTCCGTGAAGCTCCTTACTCTGCCATACCTCCCTGCGGTCGTTAGTGTCAAGCACTACAGGCTTGCGCCAGTTCTCATTCGCCAAGGAGAGCGGGGTGAGTCCCTTGTCCACTGCTACTACATCTCGATGCATTCCCACGTCGGCGTGTAGAAAATATTCCCTGAGATTGCATATCTCGCGGTTGTGGAGGTTCTTGGCATTTAAAAAGCCTCGGCCTCCACACTTCCGCGGGATATACAATCTCATGACCGACGATCGGGGGTGATGCATTCGATATGCAGTCAGCAGTGTACGGACCCGCCTATCCAGGGCGAATTATATATTATTATTATTATTATTTATTATTATTATTGATGTATTTCGGATTCCGTCATTGGTATGTAGGAGTCCTTTTGAATGTTTATTGCTAACATTTCAGCAATAGGTATTAGGGTGACCATATCCACGTCATTGTTTTTCGGTACTGGTATTGTTCGGTAGATCTCGAAGTTATCTCTGCTGATTAGGGGTACCTTTACCTCGATTATAAGGTATCGTTCGGTCATTTTCGCCTTTACTTGTAAGAGATGATACAGGTGAAATAACTCTGTTTGAATGTTGGTGATGGGTAGGACCAAATCCTTGGATAATTGACCCGAGATTTTGTTCAATTCGTCCCGAAGCTGTTCCGGTGCGATGAGGTGTAGGTTCATCTTGCCGTTATATATGTTTGTTACCGTGTCTATGAGGGTCTCTTGGACGTTTCTGAGATGCTCAATTAAGCTATTTGCCGTAATAGCTGACATCACAAATTCAATAGACAGTTCTTGGGAATTCAGTTCCTTCTGGAGGTTGTTCGTAAACCTTTCAAGGTTTAGCAAATGTTGGTTAAACATTTTGTACTGTTTTTCAACTGCATCTTCCGACCTCTTCAGTAAATTATATTCTGCTTCGATCACGGATGTTTGATTTCTTAACAACAGTGCCAGGTGTTTCTCGTTGGCCTTGACCAGGTCAATGTCTTCTTGATATTGTTTCGCGAAGTCATCATCTAATACTCCGAACAGGGAGCGCGCGATGGAACCGACACCGTTGATAAGCCCGCGTTTGTTTCTCGTATTCACTCGGCCTTGCGGATTCAGCAACATATGGTTGTAGTGTCCTATTTCGTCGGTCGAGTGCTGTAGTTGTGTTAAAATTACGTTACATTGTGTTTTCTGTTTTATTTTCTCGCAGATGGTTTCTAGATGATTGGTGAATTTGCTAGATATTGCTATACCATGCCAGTAGGGCTTGACGTCATAGTACACGATAATCTTCCACTCGCCGCGTATAAGCTGCATATTGGTTACTTTGTCAAAGTAAAGGCCTTGTTGAAGCTCGACGATGTTTGTTGTGTTAGCGGCCGCGACGGGATTTAGCAAATACAGCAGTGCCATGACCAATCCGATGAAGTTTATTTTTCTGTTTGTTGTTTTGCATCGTCGTGAACTTTGCGACTCGCTGTTAGCCTGTAGGTATGACTCATTTTCATTTGTTTTTGTTGTGTTTTGTTGTTCGACATTTTCGTCACTGTTGATAGGCAAGACGGATAGTTTTGTGACAGGCCTCATCATATGCCCGTTCCTTGTTTTTAGGCTAACGACCCGAACGTATCCATCATTCCCAGGGTGAAGTTCTGTTATTCTCCCCATGAGCCATTTCCCGGCTGGTACATGATCTTCATGGATTACCACCAGATCGCCTATCTTCAGATTTTTCCGTGGTTCCTGCCACTTTGATCTGGCTGATAGCTGGCACAAATATTCGTTCCTCCATCGTTTCCAGATTTCTGCGAAGATCTTTCTTGTTAGTTCCCATCTTGTTCTTGCATCTTCCATTGTTTCTATGACTGTCAGCCCCGATCTACCCGATAAAAAGTGTGCTGGCGTCAGACAGTCTAGATCGTCTGTGTTTTCACTTAGTGGACACAGAGGTCTGGAGTTCAAGCAGGCTTCCAGTTTTGTTAGGATTGTGGAAAACTCTTCAAATGTTAGTTTTTGTTCTCCTACTACTCGTTTCAAGTGGTGTTTTAGGCTTCTGACTGCTCGTTCCCACAAACCTCCCGCTGATGGCCAAGCGGGGGCACTAAAATGCCACTCAATTGTCATCTCCGCGATTTCCTGTTGTAGTTGAATGCTTTTGTATGTTTGTTCAATTTCCTCGTATTGTTCTACGAGTTGTCGGTTTGCTCCGACAAAGTTTGTCCCGTTGTCGCTGTATAAGTGACGAGGGGCGCCTCTTCTTGCTGCCATTCTGTTGAGGGCTGCCAAAAATGCTGAACTGGTGAGGTCTGACACCAGTTCGATATGCACAGCTTTGGTCACCATGCATATAAAGACTGCTATGTAGCCCTTTGTTGTTCTTGCTCCTCGGCCTTTGTTCATTTTGACGTCCACAAATCCAGTGTAATCTACCCCAGTATGGTAAAAGGGCGGCGCTTGATTTGCTCTTGCGCTTGGTAGATTACCCATCAGTTGGTGTTCTTTTGTTGGGTTGTTCTTGCGGCACGTCACGCATTTTCTGATTTGCATCTTGGTTGTTCGGTTCCCACCGACGATCCAGTACTTCTCCCGTAGGTGTGATAGAGTGAGTCTCGGGCCGCCGTGAAACGTCATTCGATGAGCTTGGTCGATGAGAAGATGTGTCAATCGACTGTCGTGTGGAATAATCATCGGATGTTTCATGTTTTCGGTTAGCGATGCGTTTTTCAATCTTCCTCCCACTCGTAGGATGTCTTGATGATCAATGAACGGAGTGAGGTCTTTTATTTTACTGTTAGCCTGCACCCTGTTATTTTTCTTTAAATGACAAAGATCTGTGTCAAATGATTTTTGTTGAGTTTGTTTTATGAGCACCTTTATTGCGTTATTCAATTCGTGCAACGTCAGATATCTCGGTAGCTGTCGCCTTTTCGGGTTCAATGCTCTGAGTATCCATGCGACAATGCGAATAATATGTTCGATAGAGCTGTGATTTTGCAATAATGTTTCCACAATGCTCGTATTTTCTATGATGTGTTGAGAATGTTGGGATACATTGGCTTGTTTCCGGACTGTTTTTTCTTCTTGGTCCGTGTTATAATTGTGTTTTTCTATGTTCTTTGTTTTAAGCAATGGTAGCCATGTAGGTCCATGCCACCATAATTGATTTTCTTTCAACTGACTAGCGTATTGGCCTCTGCTTGCGGCGTCAGCGGGATTTTCCTTTGTATTAACGTAGTTCCACGATGATCGTGGTATGACGTCAGTAATACTTCGTACTCTGTTTTCTACGTATGCTTTCCAGCGGGATGGGTCTCCTTGTAACCAACCCAGGACCACCATGGAATCAGTCCAGCCGTAGACGTGTACTTCATATTGATTCAATGACTGTTTGACTTTGCGCATTAGTTGTGATAGAAGGTGCGCTCCATTCAATTCCAGTCTAGGCAATGTTGTTGATTTTCGGTGTGGTACAATCTTTGACTTTGCAGCGACCAGTATTGTTGATGACTGGACTCGTGCATAGATGACGCAGGCATAGGCATCCAGGGAGGCGTCGCTAAACCCATGTAGCTCCATTGTCTGCTTTCCGCCACACTTAAGCCATCTAGGTATTTCGCATTCGTTTATCGCTCTTATATCGGCTTGTATCTTGCACCACTCCACATGTATGTTATCGGATACTTCGTCGTCCCAATGTAAGTTGCCATCCCACAGTTTTTGAAATAATAATTTCAATTTTGTTGACACGGGGGCCAGCCAGCCGAGTGGGTCAAATAGTTTGGATATTTCGGCAAGTAGGCTTCGTTTTGTTTGTTTCTTGTTTACGTCAGAAATTGTGCATTGAAAGGTGAATTTGTCCTCTCTTGAATTCCAGCACAGGCCTAACGTTTTTTGTGTATTTTCTGTTTTGAAGTTGAAGACAATCTTATCGTTGTGTTGTTCGGAGATATCTTCCAAAAGTTCTTGATTGTTTGCTGACCATTTTCTGAGGTTAAACCCTCCATTTTTCAGTAACTGTTTCAGATCCGCGATCAATTGCTTTCCTTGTTCGATTGTATGTGTCCCGTGAACGAGGTCATCCATGTAGAATGATTCTTCCAGCACTTTTGAAGCCTCCGGGAACTGTTCATGTTCATCTGCCGCCAATCTCTTGAGCGTCATCATAGCTAGGAACGGCGCTGCCTTGGTTCCGTATGTTACGGTTGTTAATTGGTATGAGCGGATAGGTTGTCCCAGTGATTCTCGCCATACAATTTGTTGCAGTTGTTGGTCTTCAGGGGCTACCCAAATAGCACGAAACATCTTCTCAATGTCCGCTGTAAACGCATATTTGTATTGCCTCCATTTCATCAGTAATGTTTGTAGGTCCTGTTGAAGATTGGGACCTTTGTACATGAGGTCGTTCAAACTGCATCCCGTTGACGTTTTTGCTGACGCATTGAACACCACTCTGTACTTTGTTGTTGTTGATTCAGCGCGTTGCACGCCGTGGTGAGGTAAGTAACACTCGAGTGTTTTGTTGCTAACTGTTGATTGCTTCATATGACCTAGATCAATATATTCAGCCATGAAGTCTTTATAGGCCTTTGCCAGGTGTGTTTGTTTTTCCAACTTTCTTTCTAAAGTTTTGAATTGGGCTACAGCCATTGGTTTGGACGAACCCAGTCTGCTCTCAAGTTCTTTCTTCATCGGCAGTCTGACTTCGTATTTCCCATTCTCCAGGCGTTGCGTAGTGTTGGTGTAGTATTCAATGCATGTTTCATTTTCCACCGATAAATTGGATTGATCGGTGATGTCTTCGGTTTCCCAGAACTGTTTGATATCTTCAAGATTGTTTATGACCACATTGCAGTGGAAAGTTTTGACATTTCCGCATAGAAGCCAACCTAGGTAGGTTTGTTGTGCGATAGGTTGAGTGGTGTCATCGCCCTTTATTATGCCTCCTAGCATGATTTGCGAATAAATGTCTGCTCCAAATAGTAAATCCACCTGACGGCTGTTATGGAACTCCGGATCTGCTAAATGGATGTTCTGTATGTGGGACCAAGATGGTTTTGCAAAGGTCTTATTCGGCAGGTTCTTAATCAAGTTATTCATAATGATGACAGTCGTTTGGAACTTGAAGTCGTTGTAGACAGAACTGCAAGTAATTGTTGTCATTCCTTTGCAGTGGTTTTCCTTCTGTCCAACTCCAAAGATGACTCCTTTGCATCTCTCGCGCTTAACTCCTAGAAGTTGAGCAGCATGTTCGGTGATCAAAGATATCTGAGAACCTTGATCGATGAGGGCTCGCAACTTGATTAGGGTCCCATCGGCTGTTTCTATGTTTACTACAGCTGTCGCTAGTAGTATCTCCGAAGTATCATCATCCTTTGATACATGGGAAGAATTTGTTTGTTTTTCCGTTTTGTTCGTAATACATGCATCGTGTAGCAATGTATTATGTTGACCCGAGCACTTGCGACATCGGTAAGCTGACGTACATTTCTTTCCGTTATGGCTGAACAGACAATTTACACAAATGTTCATTTTATTTACTGTGCTAAGTTTTAAGTGATTCGGCATTTCTAAAAACCTTGCACAATTGTACATGCCATGTTCGTCATCGCAAAGGGGGCATCGGAATGTTGACGCATGGAACGATTTCGTAATTTTCTTGTTGCTAGTTGCTTGATTACTGCTGTATTGTTTTTTAGAGTACAAAGTATTTTGATGTTGACTCGATGAGGTATTTGGTTTTTGATTGTTTTCTTGTTTGCGGCGCGATGCTTCCAATGATGTAAACTTCCCTTCTAGGAAATCTAGCAGATCTTTCAGTATTGGCAGCTTTCGGCAGTTCTTCAGCGAGTCGTTGTACTCTGAGTGTGTGTCAGCGTCCAATTTTTGCGATAGTATATGTACAATTATCGGATCCCAGGTGTCGATATTCACTCCTAAATTCTTTATCGCATGTAGGCATTCTATGCTGACGTCATGGATTTTCTTTATTTGGGCCACTGTCTGTTGTTGCATGTTTGGTAAATTGAACAGCATGTTGATGTGCGATGTGAATATAAGTTTTTCATTATTATATCGGTGATTGAGGATATCCCAACACACCAGGTAGTTATCCGAACTTATCTGTAGATGTTGAATCAAGCGTTCCGCTTCTCCTTGCACCTTACTCTTCAGAAACTGCATCTTCTGAGCAGATGAGAGGGAATTGTTGTTGTGTATTGCTTCCGTAAAAAGGTCTTTAAATGGGATCCACTGGTTGTAGTTACCATTGAAGACTGGTATCTCTAATTTCGGTGTTGTTTTCTCCCGATGAGTGCCGGACCACATTTTGGTATTCAAAGCCTTTTTTAGTTCCTGGAACTGGTTTTCATACCTGGTGTAGCGTTCTTCATACACTGCATTCTTCTCTCCGTTGGTTTCATACTCTATCTCCCAGTGAAGGTTGTCAATAGCTGACCAGCGTGTTTGCAGTGTTTGCAGAGCGTCTTGAAACTCCCATTTTTCAGACAGGAACTCCACGTGTATGTTCGCGACTGCTCTCATGAAGGCTTTGAAGTTAGCGGTCTGTTTGCGCATCATATCGTCCAGCTTGCTATTGGATCCCGTGTCCTTTTTCGCGGTGTTTTGTTGATCTTGCCGAGGAGGAGGAGGAGATGGTTCTCTGTTTTGTTCGTCTTGATTGCCAGCTTGTTCTGCCTCACTCTCCTGGGCTTCTTGTTCCTGTTTTGTTTGTTCCGAAGTACCTTCCCCTGTTTGTTGGTTGGCACTTCCCAATGTTTTTGGTTGTACCGACTGCTCCCTCGGAGAACGAGTGAGAGTCGTAAGTTGTTGGTGTTGTTGCAGAATAAGCTCCTTTACTTCATTGTAGCACTGCAGAGTTATGTTATAGCAGTCATTACTAAAGTACGGATGACTTACACTTTGTTCCGTGGGCCGGCGGTCGTGATTGAACTGAAATTCTGACCACAAGTTTTCCAGCATTGCCTTACGGCGTTTGAAGTAGTCAGCGTTCTTTCTGTCCCAACCATCCTTCTTGATATTTATACCGATCTTCTTTATGCCGTCGTAGAGTTCGTTCTGCTTCTGGTAGAACTCAGCTGCCGACATGATGTTTTGTTGTTTTTCTTGTTGACTTCAAATGAACTCTTCTGTTTCGAGCGTTGACTGTTGCTCCACACTCTTGGTTCTTCGTATTGTGCAACCTTCTCCTCTGCGGTATGCGCCTTCTCAATTGGTTACTGGGGCGACTCGCTTCTGAGAGACCAGTCCAACCGATTCGCGACCGTAAAAGATGTAAATTACACAACACTAAATTGCTCGAAGGACCATATGTTGGGGCGTAACTCCCAACAGTGAAAATGTTATGTTGAACTGTTATGATGAATGAGTAAACAACCGATTGATATAAAGGTTTTATTGCTACTAAAAATAACATATTATAATGTAATAATGTACAATTAATGTTGAGCTAAACAAACTGCAACGTTTCACTGTAAGTAGGACGTATTAGTTAGGGTCAATGTACAGCGTAGCTCGTACAGAATTTTATTGTAACATTTTGTACAGTACCCCATGAAAGATGAGCCTACTTTAGCCAGTCTGAAACCTGGTTGAACTAATTGATCTCTATTTCTAGTAATGTAGGTAATTATGTCTGTCTTCGTTTTTACTAAAAAGATATCAATTCTTTCTCACGTACATGATGTTTTCATAAATATATTGACAAGGAACCGTCATGATGTTAACGTCCTTAAACAGTTCCCTTAGAGAATCGCGCCGGCGCAGATTGTATATCGCTCTAATGGCTCGTTTTTGCAGAATAAAAATTGACACAATATCTGCAGCCCTTCCCCATAGTAAGATACCGTAAGACATTATACTATGAAAGTAACTAAAATAGACTAGCCTAGCGGTATCCACATCAGTAAATTGACGAATCTTTCTAACAGCATAAGCTGCCGAACTCAGCCGCCCCGCAAGTGATACCAAATGAGGACCCCATTGCAGCCTTGAGTCTAAGCGTGATCCCCAGAAACGCTCAGTATGTGACGTGTGTCACATCCTCATTGTTTAGACAGTAGTTATATTTACTGTGATTGGATTAGGTCTTGAGGTATTTTGCGCTTTAATCGTCGCGCTTTGTTGTGATTCTGTCTCTTTTGTGTCTTCAGTTTTTAGACTAACTGTTTCCTGGAATGCTTTCTCGATGAGCTCTCGAAATAAGGGGCAGTTAGTTCTTTTGTTATGCAGAACGCATTTTTTGGCGCATTCAAGGGCGGTAGTGTGTAGTTCTACTATGATTGGAAAGTGGTCTGAGGACAGATCCCAGCAACTCCGACACGATATATTGTCATTTACAATTCCTTTGCTGACACAAAAATCGATAACATCCGGGATTTTTCTTTTGTCTGTTGGCCAGTAAGTGGGTTGGCCAGACGATATCACGTTCATATTTCTTGTTAGGATGCATTTATAGAGTTCTCGCCCTCTGGGTAGAACAAGCCTAGAACCCCAAAACGTGTGCTTGGCATTATAGTCACCTCCCGCAATAAATCTGTCCCCAAGGCATTGAAAAAAGTCATTAAATTCCGTTTCCTTGATAGTAAATCTCGGAAGACAGTAGAGTGCCGATACTGTAATATCACTGATCCAGTCCGTTATTACGACGTTTGTTGCTTGTATGTAGTTTTTACAGTAGTTTTGTAGTACATGATGCCTGATGTTAGATCTGATGAGTACCTACAGCAGATCCTCCATGTGCTTTGTTGTCAGGGTGGTTAGTGTGGTACATATTGTATCCAGGTATCCTGCAGTAGCTTTTGGATGTGAAGTGAGTTTCTGAGATAAGTAAAACATCTATGAAGTGAATTTATATTTTAACTCTTCCGAGTGATTTGACAAGCCATTAGCATTCCATACACCTAATTTAAGTGCTGTGAATGTAATTAAATTTTTCAGATTAGATCTTTTAACGTTTGTGTCATAATTAGCATTTGGTTCATCAGGGCAACAAGTGTCTCTGTAATGGCTTTGAGTTTGTTGGTTTTTACCCGACTGCCGAAGGAGGGTAATGTGTTTATCAGTCTATGTATGTAAGTATGTATGTATGTTTGTTCCTATATGGCGTTCCAGAGACCAAACGCGTTGGCCGATTTTGATGATTCATACGTCAATCGATTAATCTTAACCCTGCGAGTGTCATAGGCTACATTAAAATTGGACAATAGAAAAATGGCGGCATTTGAGTGCCATATTGTGGGGACCCAATTTTTTTTTTCTTCCAAACCCATCGTGTGGGATATCAAAATAAAATATATAACACTTATATGTTTAAATGTATCTAATTCGAAAAAAAAACTAACTAAAATTTTATAAATAAAAACTCTTAATTAAAAAAATCAAAAAACCCGATTGCTTCAAAAGCGAACTAAAAAGTCGTAAACAAGGGAAAAATCATGCTGTGTAGGCGGAGGATACACCAGATTTTGGTCAGCCAGCCCGCGAATATGTATCCTCCGACTGCACAGCATGATTTTTTCCTTGTTTACGACTTTTTAGTTCGCTTTTGAAGCAGTCGGGTTTTTTGATTTTTTTAATTAAGTTTTTTTTTGGTTGTCGTCTTCGATGTTAACGGTTTGCGTCGTAGGTTGTTTGGGGAGTTCTTTTGTGGCTGATGCTTACGATTTGTCGTTATTTACTGTTTTAAGTACATTACAAAAAGTCTTTACCTTATTTACCAAAGGTGTTGCAAAGGTCAACCACCAGTTCAATACACTAATTGCCATGACGTTTCACATTGTTCTCTCGAATGCACTCATGTAAGTAACACACTATCATGTCTAAGTACTCGCGATTAGTGTACGGTATCTATACCAATATTATAAAGAGGAAAGATTTTATGTTTTTTTGTACCGAATAGGCTCCGAAACTACTGGACCGATTTTAAAAAATCTTTCACCTATGGAATAAATTATTCCCGAGTAACCTGCACACATTAACCTCCTTCGGCAGTCGGGTAAAAAAGGCAGAGGCATAATTATGTTACTAGAAATAAGGACCAATTAGTTCAACCAGGTTCCAGGCTGAATAAAGTAGTGTCATCTTTTATAGGGTACTGCATAAAATGTTACAATAAAATACCTCCCCACATTCTAGAACTAAATGAGACAAAATTTAAAACTTGTATAAAACGCACACACTATGCAGGCAGGCTTTCCATCAATAGGCATGTGTATATTATGAGTTGGGGGATTACATCGCTGATAAAAAAGCTTGGCACAATGCTAGTCCTGCTCTACAACCACTACGCACAAACAAGTGATAAGCAGAATATTATTGTTTTAAAGGATTGCACCTGCTGAAGACCGTATCAATATATTTCAATGGTATAAAGTCAATTTCTTTTAGTATTATATAACTGCACAGTACATATGTGATTAGTATGTACCAACTGTAAATCTACCATTTACTGTACCTATATGTTGATAGTTGATGTAACCAAATATTTAGTTATTTTATAAATAATGTTTATGTTTTATTTAATAATTTTATTTTTGTTACAATAAATCAAAATGCTAACTCCACCAAATAAAGAGTGTCTGTGGCGTTGCTTGCACATTCTTCTCCATAGAGACCTACTGACACTTGCAAATGTGCGACTAGATTGATCTTTTGTTTGACAATTTGAAAGGACCTTTAAAAATGCTAAGTCCACCAAATACTTACAATTAAACCTGATGGAAAAGAGTTTCTGTGGAGTTGCTTGCACATTCTTCTCCATAGAGACCTACTGACGCTTGCAAATGTGCAACTAGATTCAACTTTTGTTTGACAATTCAAAAGGACCTTTAAAATTGTTTAATTTTGTTTGTTTTTTTTTTTGCACAGCTAAGGAGTGGAATTCCCAGCCAGAGTCCTTGTTTCCTGATAGCTACAACCTTGGAGTCTTTAAGTCAAGAGTGAATAGGTTACTTCTAGGCAAGCGTGACCACATCATCACTTACCATCAAGCAAGATAGTGGTCAAACGCGAGACTATTGATAAATAAAAATAAAAAAAATGATTTTTAAAATATGGTAGGATGATAAACGAAATTCTTAGAGTTAATTTTTTAACACCTTATTTAAACATAATAAATTTATATTTAGATAAATAATATTTCCTGAATAAATTCAAACATTTTTCTTTCATGTTTGAGTTTTTGAAGCATTTCAAAGATCAATAAGACCATTCAATTGATACATTGTGATAAATTCACAGAGGTTCAGTTTTAAAAACATTAAATTTAGACTAGGCTTACTTGGTAGCTTAATGGTTGTAAATGGGTCACACTATTAAGTCCAGGTGGGAATATGTCGAATTATAAGTTACCAACAACTGCGTTTCTAACTTACTATAATTTATAGGGATGTCAGCAGTTCTGTGACAATAAATACATTTTCTTTCTTTCATCTTCACAACAATTTATGTCATCCATAGAAAGTTTTTGACTTTCAGGATAATCACATAATTCTACAAATAACCAGTTTTTAATCAAAATCACTATATTAGGTTCCAACTTAAAAGGATATTGAAACCTTCATAAAAATAAATGTTTGGGTTAAAGTTATTTTAAAATAAATTTAAAAGTTTTTGGTTTTAGAATAGAAGTTTAAAATTATTCCTAGTCATTGTTGATGTGAATACCGAATGTAAGTGTTAAATGCTATATAAATATAAAACAACAGTGTCAACAACTGAAATTCACAAATAAATATTTTTCTTTCTTTTCTTTCTTTCTAAATTAACTTACCTGGACTATAAAGTTCAGCTAGCTCTTGGGCTCCACGATGTCGCGGACCCCAGCGCGGTTGTTTACCCACCACGCTTGGTAACTGCGTGTTTGCATTTGGATCATCTTCCGACATAGAATGCTCAAGAATTTCACGTTCAGTTTTGACCGGTGCCAATAACGTTGTAGCCATAGTACTAGCATAATCGAAATGTTCACAACTTAAGCCACTGAGACCATCTCTTTTAGCACAGGGAGGTATAGGTAAAGGCAAAGCCATAACTAACGTTGCCAATGACAATAGAGAACTGAAACAATTATGAGTACATGATATTATAAAACTCTTTTTCATTTAATCAACACTTTGTCAATTTGAAAAGCAGTACTCGAGTACTTGATTATGGAGTTCATATTGAAAGTCAAAGCAACAAGTAAAAAGAATTTAATGTAAATTCTTACAAGATCACTGTAAAGATAAATAAAAAATCAGGAAACTAAAGGTACTTAATACAGTAAGAAATGAAGAACCAGCCTATTCAAGAAATGTCATGTCCATGTCAAATTGTCAATCAAACAAACAATACGGTCACGGGTCAAGTCAATGTCGAAGCTAATTGTCAAAATTGTCAAACATACCAGTTTTTTTAAATTATTTGTGGCTAAGCCACTGGCTTGGTTACAAGACCTTTAATCCAATCAAACATACCAGTTAGGATGAGACTACAGATATCACTAACCTTTTACCATGGAAGTAGTATGTACTAAAAGTATAGTCCTCGCCACCTTAGTTCTTGCCTTTCTTGACCGCCCTGAAAATGGCTACAATGGCTGCGCAGTAGTAAATCCCATACAAAAACAGCACCGATCCGTGCCTTGCGCATCGGAAAGCCAACTTCAGGTTGGTTGTTTGCCAGAAGTTTGGCGAGAACTATACCCCAGCATAGCTAGAAGCTCGCTTAATATACAATAATTCCATCCCATCCCGAAAGGAATGGTTGCGGTAAACCGATACTGCACATAAATTATATTGTGAAATATTTATTAGCAATTATTTATTATACACTAACAATAGGTATAATACTCATTATATAACAATAATAATGTACCTATTTTCATAGATTCTAGCCTTAGAGCATTTAAATTCGCCCGAACGAACTTTTATTTAAAGTGGTTATTACACTACACAGAGCCCTGAATACCGTATCGCTCCACCATTCCGGGTCGCTACGGTCGCTATTTTTAGGGACCCTGACTGCCCTAACATTTATTACACCATCCTAAATCAGGATTTAGGACCCTGAATACCATGTAGTGTTTACTATTATAATTTACAATATCATTAATTCATTACATTGGCAATTTTATAAAGAACAATGGTTAAATCTTAGCTGGTTTAAATTTGAGCGTCGGAAATGCTCTAAGTCTGAAAGTGAGTTATATACGAAAGACATTCTATTAATTGTCTACATTTTTTAAAGTATAAATCGGGCTGGTTCAAAACGGATAAAAAAAATCATAATAAATAAAAAGTTATTTGACTTTTTAGTTAATTTATTTAGCTTAGTGTTGCCATTATATATTTTATCTGCTAAGTGACAAATAGTAACTATATTAAGTTATAATATCATAATTGTATTTATTACAGTAAATGAGTTAACAATACAGTTTATGTCTAAATGTAGATGTTCCTTGCGGGTCCATATTGGCTCACCTAAAGTTCGTTACCCGAAATTGTTCTTCCTAACGATTTGTAATCCGAATGATCACTCTTCCTAAAATTTTACATCCTAAAGTTTTCATTCATAATATTTGTAGTGCTACCGGCGATGTTCATAACACTCATGTTTCCGAAAATTGTAATTAATAATATCATTAATGTAAATATATTTAAACTCCTACTGTTTTTTATCATAACGCTTTTATCCCTAAACATAATTACCATAATATTTTCACTCATATTTAGAAAGAAACATTTTCCAAGTGTAATAAAAAATATATGTGGGTAATTATGTCTAAAAAACCAACTGTTTAGAATGATTAAAGGTCGTTTCACTGATTTTTGTCTTAAATGAATGAAATTTAGGTCAGAGTGTCGTCTTGGAGGCACTATGAAAAAAATACTTAGAAAAATTTCGCGGCCAATTTCGCCGGCCGCTGCCGGGGCACCGCTCGCTTCGCTCGCTCGGCTCGCGCGCGGTTGGTCACAGTTCTAACCTTTTTTTTTTTTTTTTTAGCGTGGAGAAATGCTCATGCATACTGCGCTACCACGGGGAGATAGCGCAGTTATGTGGGACTCTAACCCACTAAAACTCCACGGTGTCCTCCTGTGCCGCTTATGGCGGGAACACGGGTACGCGTTAGCACTCACCGCGAACCCGCCGCGGCTGTCCGTCACCGGACCCTTCTCTGGGGGGTACCCCCCATCACCGGCGCACCAGAACACACTGTGCGCCGTGACCACCCCAGGGACCAAACTAGCACATGGGTGCCAGACGACCCCGTGTATGGCACCCTTGGTCCCCTTGTGACGGGTCAGGGTCAATGGCCCCGCCACCTACCATTTTTCGGCCGCAGGGGATAGGGAGAACGCCAACGCTATACCGGCAATCCTCTTCCCCTGCGGCCCCACCGCGTCCGCCATCAGACGGTGGCGACCCCGTCTAGGCCGCGGAAGGTAGGGAGAGCGGCGCACCGCAATACCGGCACTCCTCTCCTGCTGCGGCCTCCAACCCTAAGCTGCGATATCGTATGGGTATGGGAGACCCCATACGACATCGCGGCCCGCCTCAGTTGCGATGTCGCCTAGGCAACACCGCAACCTACATGTTGGCCGCTACGTCGTCGGCTTAACGGCAAAAGCCCTGACGAGCGGCCCCTCCTCGGGTTCCTCTTCGCTTCACCGTGGGTGACCAAGCCACGGTTACTGAGCCCCCCCGCATCGACAAAGCGGGAACCCACCGGGGGGGGTCACAGTTCTAACCTAACCTAACCTATGGATATCTTTGCAGGTACACACCGCTATAAATAAAATTAGAGTTATGTGAAAATGAAAGCCATGTTAAGTGAAAATAAAGTTACGCAAAATTAATGTTTATAATACTGATTATTATGAATAAAAAGAAATCTAAACAAAAAAGATATGACTTTAAATAATAGTGTAAAAGATGGTTATGTTGAGAAAATATAGGAAAACAAATAAAAGTATAAAAATGTTTATTGCTACTGACATTATGAAGTTGAATGCTTCGGAATAATGCACATTAGAGACAGAGTAGTTAGGAATTGTGATTGTTAGGATGAAATATGTTAGGAAGAACATTTTCGGATTTCCAATTATCGGAGTTCAAAATTTAGGTGAACTTTGGCGCACCCGTTCCTTGCAGGTAGGTAAGAATATTGTAGTGCGGTAGAATAAATGAATTACTTTCAATTAATGATTGGTAAAAAGACAAGAATCGAAGTCAAAAAAAATATAGTTGGTGGTTGACCTTTTGATACACGTCAAAGCCACTTAGTTTAAATAAATATACTCTTTCCAAAGAGTATACATTTCATGCTGAAATAACTACATAAGGGAAATACAAATGCGATATTGCCCATTTACATCTATAAAATTGAATACTATTACCTATTAAACACATTATTAAAAATTATCCAGACATAACCTACAAAAGTTTGACTGAATATCTAATATTCTCGATATTACCGAACAAAAATTCTTGCACAAACTAATTCAGAACATTACCCTGAGTTAAACCAGATACTTTTCATTTAAAGACGTAGGAAATTAAACTCAGCTAAAACAATGTATGGGGACCTGCCATTGTTCTTTAAGATGAAAAATATTCTTTTTCAGTATTTTCATTTACCGGAGCAAAAAAAAAATAACTGTCAAATAACGTTATTAAATATCAGGGGGGTGACCACAAGCTCTTAGAGTAAGGTTATTTTGAGATCGAGTAAGTGACAGATGTATACATGTCATATACATCTGTCCCTTACACACACTCAAAATAAACTTACTCTAAGAGCTTGTGGTCACCCCCCTGTAGACAATATAGATATTTATTTACGTTATTTGACAGTCATATGTTTTATTGATGGATGTAATTATGAGACAATTAGTTTACATAATGGTTAGCGCTTCTCTTGTTTCTTTTACGAAAGTAAAAATGTTAAATCTTGTACGGTATGGTACGGAACCCTTCGCATGGGAGCCTGATTCGCACTTGGCCGATTTTTTCCTTAAGGGGGATGCGCTAAGGTAGCCCGCGATATTCAATTGTTCTCACGTTTTTTGCAATTTGCAGGTCAGTAACAGGTTGTATGCTGAGCTATGATTCGTGGCCATAACAAATATGGATTTACAAATTTTATTCATTAGAATCGGCAATACAACTAATTCTTTTCGTAAGAATCCTACAACTCCTACTCCTCAATACAACTCATTGCATTCAATAGGATCAAGGGCGGATTTAAGGGGGGGGCACGGGGGCACGTGTCCCGCCCCCCCCCCCCCAGACAGTATTTTGTATACTGTGGAGATTTCATCAAAGCACATACTTAGAAGCAAATCAAATTATCAGAGTTGTTAAAATATACGAATAAAATAACAGAAAGAACATGCGTGAAGCTCTTGTCTTTCATAAACCTTCCTATACATACTTGAACTTGTAGATACAAACTTGAAGTATCAAGTATATTTCTAATAGTTATTGTTTATTTTTTTGCCCGTCCGCCCCTTGTGTCCCCCCCAGAAAAAAATCCTGGGTCTGCCCTTGAATAGGATTGTATGAACTTCAAATGGTGAAAAGTTTTAAGTATTTTAAAGACAATAGGACAAATTGAGGAAAAGGCAATCTATTGCAAAGCTAAACATTTAAGCTACTTTATTAATCTGTGGGTTCGAATTGAAGTAAAAGGCTTCATTTATCTTTTTCGTGGATAATACGTGATTTATGAGTGTAAAGAGACAAATCATAACTTCCTTGTTAAATCAAGGAAGTTATGATTTTGACTAATCTTACTTCAACCATAATGTGCCGTTTAAGGCTTTTATTGACAAATTGATTGTTAATTTCATAATTGTTACCTATGCTGCCACCTATTGAATTTTATTCAAGACTAATTAAAATTTGTTCGAGTTGAGACCCCATGATCAGGGGAACGTGCAGGCATTTGGTGGCCCCCACGACCGGAGTCCCGGGGCGGGCCGTCCCATTCACCCCCCCTGTTAGTCCGCCACTGTATATTATGAAGAATACAATTTTTTATTAATATTCCTTAACCGTTTACGCAGCGCACGCAACGGAAGGTCTCAAACCTTCCGTTGCGTGCGCTGCGTAAACGGTTTAAGTTACGCGACAACCATGTATGTAGGGTAGGTAGGGTAGATGGGTAGGTAGGCAGCCAGTTGACGGGAGCGAAGCCGTGTGGGACAGCTAGTCTATACTAATATTATAAAGCTGAAGAGTTTGCTTGTTTGTTTGAACGCGCTAATCTCAGGAACTCCTAGTTTTGAGGAATTGAAAAAATATTTTTGTGTTGGATAGTCCATTTATCGAGGAAAGTTATAGGCTATATAACATCACGTTGCTACGACCAATACGAGTCCAGCATAAATGAAACTTGTTGCAAAAACGGGCAAAAAGGGACAGCTAGTACGTGATAGAAACAAAGCACACACAAAAATTAACATGGCACACGTCCGGATTTGGTCCGGAGCAGACCATATCCGATGGGAAAACAAGCGGACCGAGACGGACTCAATTAATAATAATAATGTCTGGCGGATCACTCTACACACGCTCGGATACGGTCCGGCCGGACCAAATCCGGGCGTGTGTTAGCACTACTAGGGTTGACGCACGGGAACACCTAAATACTCCGAAATATTTTATTCCGAATTTCAATGTTCCGATTTTCATAAGTCCGAATTTCATAATACCTAAGAATTATAATGTCTATAAAAATCACGAAATTTATTTTACCGAAAGTAGTAAATGCGATTTGTTAGTTTTCCGATTTTCATACGTTCGAAGAATCAAATGCTCGAAGGGTTCTCGGTCCGAAAACGACATTCCGATTTTCAATACTTCGAATAAACTAAATAAGAAACAATGCTTGCTGCATATTGCATGCCTGCTTGCATGCAGGCATGCTTGCTTGCATGCTGAGTGTCTGCTTGCACGCTGCATGCCTGCTTGCATGCTGCGTGCTTGCTGCAAATCCCCTGTATTATTGATGAATCACTTCGGTTAGGTTAAGTTAGAATTGTGACTATTAATTAATTCTACCTCCTCATACTAAACATAATAATATTATACTTCTCTCTGACGAGCAATTATGTGTTTATTTGTCTTGCTATTCAGTTTTACAAGGCGTTTTTATTTCGGAATTGTATTATTCGGAATTCGTAATTTTGATGTTCCGAATTATAATTAAGTTGGACTTTTTGTTATTCGATCTATTCAAACTCGGTATTTTGAGAATACTAATTATAAACGTTAGGAATATTGAAATTTAGGAATTATAAAAATAGGAGTAATGATAAGTTTGAGTTGTTATATTCGGAATTTTGATCGATTCGGAATTATGAAAATCGGTATTTTGAAATTCGTATTTGTGACTGACGGAATAAAGTTTTTCGTATTTATGTAGTGTACCAGTTGACGCACACCACACATAACTCGCAGACGAATCAACTCCGTATAAACTCGACCCGTTCCTTATTCTTTGTATCAAATTCTTTGACCGGTGCGTCAACTCGCGGTCAACTCGCAGTCCCCGTGCTTACGGCGAGTCGTCAACTAGCATACGTCTTGCCTTCCGCTAGATTACAACTATCCGTCAACGCGCTGACGTCAATCCAACCCTTTTATTTCCTTCTATTTACCCGACTGCGCAACGCACAGGATGGTAATGTATTTTTAGGTCTATGTATGTATGTTTGTATGTGGTGTTCCAGAGACCAAACGCGTAGGCCGATTTTGATGATTCTTACCACAAGCGATTTGTCTTAATCTTCGAATGTCGCTGACTACATTCAATTGAAAAAAAGGAAAAACGAGATAAAGTTGCTTTAACTAAGACTGCAACTCTTAACAAAATAAAAAAAATACGTAAAAACTGAAACTATACAGAATCAATAGAAAACTAAATTACAACAACTTGTCCAAAGTAGCTAAGTACATACATAAAAAAATGTAAGCTTGAATTTATTTATAATATCGACTTTGAATCCATACGGACATGAATAACGTCGTGTCGTTCTGTATTGCAGACCAAGGTGCCCTTGGTCGGAGCACCAACCAAAAAAGATCGTGTAGACGATGGTTGGCCAAACAAATTGGTCACAAGCGCAAGGGCATGCCTACCTCCCAACCAAGGCTGTTGGAAGGTCAACTCTATTTGGGACAAACGCTCGATTGTTTATAAGGTGCATAACTGAGAGTTGATGTTGCTTAACAGCAGCCTAATTGTGTAAGTAAATTCGGCAAAGGAAACAATCTGTTTCTTTCCCAAAAACACACGCATACACAAAGAAGTTGAATCTTTATTCGTTTTCAGAGTGTATGTGTGTGTTTTTGGGAAAGAAACAGATTGTTTCCTTTGCCGAATTAACTTACACAATTAAGCTGCAGGTTCACTGTCCACATAGCAGACACAATAGTTTAAAAAAACCCGACTGCTTCAAAAGCGAACTAAAACGTCGTACACAAGGAAAAAATCATGCTGTGCAGTCGGAGGATACATATTCGCGGGCTGGCTGACCAAAATCTGGTGTATCCTCCGCCTGAACAGCATGATTTTTTTTCCTTGTTTACGACTTTTTAGTTCGCTTTTGAAGCAGTCGGGTTTTTTGATTTAACTTTTTTTATTTAAGTATAACTTTTTAGTTAGTTTTTTTTTTCGAATTAGATACATTTAAACATTATGTGTTATATATTTTTGAAATCACCTCCTAAAACCCTTTATTTTGATACCCCACACGATGTTATGAAGAAAAAAAAAATTTGGGCTCCCACAATATGGCGCCCAAAATGCGCCATTTTTCTATTGTCCAATTTTAATGTAGCCTATGACACTCGCAGGGTTAAGACGCATCGATTGACGTATGAATCATCAAAATCGGCCAACGCGTTTGGTCTCTCGAACGCCATATTGGAACAAACATACATACATACATAGACTGATAAACACAAAAATACCCGTGAGTCATATATGACTCACTGGACAGGCGACGTCGCGACGCTCGCTATGGCATCATACAATGATGCCATAGCGAGCGTCGCGACGTTCAATGATGTGCAACGTCAGGCAACGTGCAACTATTACAAAGAAAATAACAAGATGCCGCCCACTTGGTAATAGTACCATTCCTAACATCTTTTTAAATTATAACCGACTTAGCCGACTTACCAAAAAATGGAGGAGGTTCTATGTTCGACTTCATGTATGTTTTTTTTATGTATGTTCACCGATATCTCCATCAGTTGTGGGCCGATTTTGAAAATTCTTTTTTTGTTCGAAAAAGTATGTTTCGAAATTGGTCCCATTTTAATTTGGTGATGATCCGGTGAAGATCTTCGAAGATTTACAACAGAAGTCTTCAATAACCAACGGAAAATCTCTCGGGATTGCTGCAATCGCATGTCAATTTATTGTTTAATACCATTTCATAACTTAACATCTCGCTCAATATACAATACGCTCTTCACCGGTTATGTTCAAGTTTCATGATATTCGGGTAATCTATTCTGGCGTTATAGCAGTGGCGTAGCGTGCCTTGGCAGGGCCCCGTATAAAAAGTTGTTTGGGGGCCCTTAAGAAGTCTAAAGACTTTCTCACAGAAGAAAAAAAAATGTTTGCATAAATTTAAAAGAAATATTTATTCACCATAATTATCTATCTGTCACTTTTTCCAAAATTTTTACAAATAATTCAAATTAAATATACACTCTCCTTGCCTATTTTTGGAAACTGATTTATTAAATCATTTATAGCTGATGATGACTTTAGTTTTTCTAAAGTTTCTGCCTCTATGGACAATAGAAACAGTTCTGACAGGCGTTCATGTTCCATCGAAGTTCTTAGGTAATTTTTGATCAGTTATAATTTTGAAAAATTCTTTCAGCAGTTGCGGTTGTAACTGGAAGGGTCTAGAATAAAAAGCATGATGTTATTACCTCCGGAAAACTGAATGCAAGACTATTGAATTTTATAAGCAATAATTCAATGAGTTCCTTAATGAAATGAATTTTTGAATAACATATTTTAAGCATGTTTTTAGAGCCTTTAATTGGTCGTAAAGATTAACTGAGATGTCTTTACTGTATTAAAAAAAAATGGGAAGTTTTTATTAACTTTTGCTTACGCACGTTGGGGGCCCCCATGGCCCGGGGGCCCCGTATAATTGATACGGCAGATACGGCGGTAGCTACGCCCCTGCGTTATAGGTACCTTACTAAACAACTTGCCTGTTATGTAGGTACAACAAAAAAAGTGAAAAATAAAAAAAAACTTTTTACAATAAAATACTACCGACTTCCAAATAAAATACTACAAAGTGAACAATAACTTTAATTTTGGAAGTCGGTGTCCATAACGCAAAAAAATGGTATCTACGAAAGACACGACTTCCAAAAGTAGAGTTATTTTTCACTTTGTAGTTTATTATTTGAAAGTTGGTAGTATTTTTATGTAAAACGTTTTTTTTATGTATTAGCTATATTTCTGTAAAGTTTAATCAAAATCCGTTCAGTAGTTTTTGGGTGAAAGAGTAACAAACATCCTGTATGTAAGAGTGGACTGATGGATATCAGTCCACTCTTACAAACTTTCATGTTTACAGGTACCTAACTAGCTTCTGAGTTCTGCTAGAGAGCGGCATAGCCCGCGTGATAAGTGTTTTATTATACCGGGGTGAAAAGTAGCATACGTGCTATTCCATTTCTGTGTCAAATTTCATCCAGATCCGATCAGCCGTTTGAGCGTGAAGAAGTTACAAACATACACAATCACAAACTTTCGCCTTTATAATATTAGTGTGATAGTAGTAGGATACAAAATATTGATTAAAAACCAAAAAACCTTTTATGAATCAAATCGATTAATATTTCTTCAGAGATAAAGTGGGTTGTGGTACGAAATCGAATCGGTAACGTATTAGGACATCACTAAATGTTATTTTTTTAGGTTGCCAAATGTAAAATAAATGGCTGGACTGATTGACAAATGATCAGAACCACCGCACCTTTCCAGTGTTGAAAACACAACGATTCAAAACCCTAGAAGCTATAGGGAATAGAAACAAGTACGTAGAGATAGTGTTAAAAACAAACCTTTTGCTCTCTCTTGTCATGTGTATCTCTCTCTCTCATTACTCAAGTACTCATTTGATTTGCATGTCGGACTCAGATTAATTAGAATGCTACCTTACTATTTCTTCAAATCTACCACGGCCCATTTAACACCACGTGGTGTGGGAACCAAGTGACTGAACTGATCAACTGAATACGTAATAGATAGATACTACGTACTCGTATCTACGATATTATTATGACAACAGTTCCACATCTATAGCTACAGCCCAGCGATCTATTTCAAAAGCTAAAAATACCAAATACATAATATGCGCATGCGCAACGCGTTCACTTCACTCATACCACGGCATATTGTGTGTTTGAAGAAAACAAAAATAAAAGTTTAAAAGCTTCTCATGGTTGATTTTCGTTAGTGGTTTTGGGAAAATAGTCTTTAAAACAAGTTAATATCAATAAAGCAGATACATTGAGGTCATTATATTTGTCGACGAAATCAAATAATGTCGGTAAGTACCTACCTATCTTCCTTACCTCAACACATTGAAAAGAAAGAAGACTTGCTGCAGTATATATACTTATAGGTTTTTTAGGACTGCTATGTACGAGAACATGAGGTGATAATAGTTGATAGGTATCAACTAACAGACACTCGGATGTAGTATTATGACGCCGGACGGTAGACCCAGTCTGTCTGTCTAGAGAGCACTCCCCGGTGACAATAATATTATTATTTTTTCGTGTTGTGCACCTAGAACATTTTTATGCCTTTTTAGGGTTCCGTAACAAATAAACAAGGAATCCTTATAGTTTCACCATGTCCGTCCGTCCGTCCATGGTTTTTCTCAGAGACTAATGGTGTTAAAAAGCTGTATTTTGGCAAACTGACAAAGTAGTGTATAGTTCTCGCCAAACTCCCCTGTTGTTGGCTTTCCGCATGCGCAAGGCACGAAACGGTGCTGTTTTTGTATGAGATTTCCTACTGCGCAGCCATTGTAGCCAACTTCAGGGAGGCCAAGAAGTTTGGCGAGAACTTGTTGGAAATCTTTCTTCTTGAGTTTCCTCACAACCTGGTGAAGGGGGAATGATTTGGTTTTTCTTGTGTAATCGATCGTAAGGGGTATCGTTGGATAGGTCTTTAAAATACACTGATGTATTCCGATGCCATTTTTAAATTCAAAGATCCGTTTGGAAACTATTAAGTTTTTAATTGGTAGATATAATTTGTTTTGTGGCCACTCACATTCTCACGAATTGATTCAAATATCATAGGGATGCATAAAAATAATAGGTCCGACCTTGGGCGCACGGTTGGCGCAGTGGTTGAGCGATTTACTGCTGCGCTGCGTGTCGCGGTTCGATTCCCGCACGGAACATATATTTGTATGACCTACAGACAGTTGTTTTGGCTCTGGGTGTTGTTTATGTGAGTTTATATGTTTGTAAACGCACCCACGATACAGGAGGAAATTCCTAGTGGGCCAAAGTTTTTTTAAACTAAAAAAAACGTAAAAAACTTACCTACAAAAGGGATTTTGTTGATTTAAAGTCTACGTAACAATAAGCGCTATATAGGTACTTCTTACATTACAGGCTATAGGTTAAGTCGACCTAGATCCTTTAAGAGGTTTTAGTTTACATCATTCCTGATTGATTTGACTATGAAACACCGTTAAACTTAACCGTTGACAAGATATTGTAATACGAAGTTTTTTTCAAAATTGCCGATTTTTATCTATTGGCTTATTTTTTTGGGCTATTTGACTGTAATTCATTTGTGTTTAAAACAGAAAAAAAAAAAAATATTTAATTTTCAACCGACTTCCCAAAAAGGAGGAGGTTAACAATTCGGCTATTTACAACCGACTTCCCAAAAAGGAGGAGGTTAACAATTCGGCTATATACAACCGACTTCCCAAAAAGGAGGAGGTTAACAATTCGGCTATTTACAACCGACTTCCCAAAAAGGAGGAGGTTAACAATTCGGCTATTTACAACCGACTTCCCAAAAAGGAGGTGGTTAACAATTCGGCTATTTACAACCGACTTCCCAAAAAGGAGGAGGTTAACAATTCGGCTATTTACAACCGACTTCCCAAAAAGGAGGAGGTTAACTATCCGGCTATTTACAACCGACTTCCCAAAAAGGAGGAGGTTAACAATTCGGCTATTTACAACCGACTTCCCGAAAAGGAGGAGGTTAACAATTCGGCTATTTACAACCGACTTCCCAAAAAGGAGGAGGTTAACAATTCGGCTATTTACAACCGACTTCCCAAAAAGGAGGAGGATAACTATCCGGCTATTTACAACCGACTTCCCAAAAAGGAGGAGGTTAACAATTCGGCTATTTACAACCGACTTCCCAAAAAGGAGGAGGTTATCAATTCGGCTATTTACAACCGACTTCCCAAAAAGGAGGAGGTTAACAATTCGGCTATTTACAACCGACTTCCCAAAAAGGAGGAGGTTAACTATCCGGCTATTTACAACCGACTTCCCAAAAAGGAGGAGGTTAACAATTCGGCTATTTACAACCGACTTCCCAAAAAGGAGGAGGTTATCAATTCGGCTGTTGTCAACCGACTTCCCAAAAAGGAGGAGGTTAACAATTCGGCTATTTACAACCGACTTCCCAAAAAGGAGGAGGTTATCAATTCGGCTGTTGTCAACCGACTTCCCAAAAAGGAGGAGGTTAACAATTCGGCTGTTTTTGTTTAATGTGTGTTACCTCAGTACTTTTAACTAGGAGAACCGATTTTGATGATTCTTTTGTTTTTCTTTTGAAAGCTGTTGCTTGTCATGTGGTCCCATTTAAATTTCATCAAGATCTGATAAAGAACTTCGGAGATATACATCAGAACTCTTCAATAAATGACGGCAAATCACTCGGGATAGCTGCTATCGCATGTCTGTTTATTAAATAATAATAATAAAGGAAATAATAATCGTTTATTTCAGGCAAAAAACCCATATACAAAAATAGCATAACAAGATAAAAAGTTAAATATTGTTTACACCATTTTATAACATAACTTCACACTGGTACTATTTAAAGGGGTACGCAGGTGTGAATAGTGCACCCTGGTATACTCTCATTCCACCGGTTTTGTTTAAGTTTAATGTTATTGGGTACATTATATGTAGATAGTTAGACTATAGAATTAGTACATTATGTGAAAACACAACTAAAAGTGAAAAATAAAAAGCTTTTTTACATTTTTTTGACACCGACTGCCAATATTTAAGTTATTTTTGTCTTTGTAGTGTTTTTATTTAGAAGTCGGTTGTATTTTTTTATAACTAACTACCAATCGACTACTGCGACTGCGACCCAGTTGGTTCACTTAACTGTAATTTGAGTGACGAGAATAAGAAAGCAACTTAACTACTAAAAAAAAAACGTAAACATCAAACAATTAGAGGCAAAAACCCAAAAAATAGGCCATTAGACAAAATTCGGCAATAAAAAAAAACAAAATCCAATAGCTTGAAAACGGTTACGTTTGCGGTTCTGTGTTTCATAGTCAAATCAGTCAGGAATCATCATCTGCCCAGCCTTTTTCCCAATTATGTTGGGGTCGGCTTCCAGTCTTACCGGCAGCCTAATTGTGTAAGTGAATTCGGCAAAGGAAACAATCTGTTTCTTTCCCAAAATCGACTTTTTGTATAGCGCAAAGTCGTTTTTGGGAAAGAAACAGATTGTTTCCTTTGCCGAATTCACTTACACAATTAGGCTGCGGATTCAGCTGAGTACCAGTGTTTTACATGGAGCGACTGCCTATCTGCAAATCAGTCAGGAATGATGACAACTAAAACCTCTTAAAGGATCTTGATCAAGTTAGCCTGTAGGCCTGTAGACCTGTTTAATAATATCAAAATATTTAATACTCCTAAAACTAATACCCGTGCTGTAAATATTAATCCTTAGTTGTATTGGAACCAAAATTGTCGTTGGTACTGTCGAACACATGTCGGTCTAACACTTTAATTTACTGAGTTCAGTGGTGTCAAGGGTTACAGGAGTGGAGCCCAGCGGTACAAAAATTGTATTCACACCGTTTACCATCAGAAAGAGTAAGGTTGAAAATAGCCATTGAATAATTAAAAATAAAATCTCACAAAAAATATTCAAGTATAGCCCCAAGTTTCTCTGTGCACCTTGGCCCCGACCAAGAAGTTACGCTACAGACAGAGTGCTCATAGAATCTCGTGTTCTGTTAAGTTATCCTAAGTAGATTTGACGTGCTGTCAGCCTAAGATCCCAATGCTAAAATCTGCAGGTAATTTTTGATGTATGTAACAAATTTTTTAGGTTGATAGAAGAATAGATTACAGTAGGGTCGCCTGGCAACTCTTTTTTAGACTTTTAGGATTCGATAGGAATGTGTGTTAATTTATTTGATTCCTTTTTCCTTTTCAGGTGAATATGTTCAGGTACAAGCAACCTAAAAAGCTAGAGACCCTAGCATTAGGTAGACTTGGAGATTGGGTCGCTCAACAAGCTGAGCATCAAATGTTAACAACCGCAATGCTTTCGCAGCGGGATACTAACGAAGCCCACACAACACTCGAGCGGAATGTGGAGACTATTCGGACGTTTTTAGATATTAACATTCCTTGGATGCTTCACGATTTATTGGTCCAAGAAACCATCAGAGCATTGTCTGAACTTCTAGAGAAAACTAAGCAAACACTAGGATTTAGAGGTTGTATGGGAAAATTCGTCAGTCAAATGAATGTTATAATAAAAATGGCAGAAGTGTTATTTACCAAAAAATTAACCGTAGTTTCTATAGACAACATCCCAAAGATGTTGCGGTCAATATTTTATTCTAAGTTAAACAAACTAAACGGACTCGTTTGCCTTAATCTGGGTTCACTCTCCGGTGGTTGGAAAACTGCAGATATGGAAGATGCCATAATTAAATCTTTAAAAGAACTTCACTGCTTAAAATATTTAACTATGAATTATGACTGTACTAACAACATATTACAGTGTCTCGTTGATAATTGTAAGTTATTAGAAAAATTGGATGTATCTTGTTCGAAATGCGTTACCAATGACAGTTTGGATATTGTCGTAAAAATTAAAAACTTAAGAAGCATTCAGCTATACAGAACGTATGTGACTATGGAAGGCTTCCTTAAAGTTCTTTTGAAGTGTAAAAACATCGAAGATATTGGTAGATGTGACGAAATCGGAAGACTTTTGGAGCACATCGACTTAAACTACTCCGAAGTGTTGACATTTAATTTGAAAAAATTTGTCAGTCGTTATGCGACATACAATCAATTGCAGTTGGCAGTACAAATGTGCCCCTACATTAGAAGTATGACCGTTTTTCATAACAGAGATTTTCAAAGCGATTTATTAGTTCTTATAGGCCTAAGGGATCTAAGAGAATTGATATTATTATCATGCGATTTTTACGCAGATCAGATAAAACAAGTTCTTCAAGTAAAGGGCTGCAATATTGTTCATTTACACCTTGAGCATGTTGATCAAATTGATTTAAATGCTCTGATGTATATTAGTCAAATGTGCCCCTTTTTAGAATCATTAACTTTATACAATTGTACCTTGATACAGCACACATCTTTGTACACAAAAAAACTAGAAATAACACCATTTCGTAACCTCAAAAAGATTACATGTGTGTCTACTTGTTCAGAAGAGCAATTATTATTTATTTTTACAAATTGCTTGAATATACAATTCATTCACATAGGTACCGCCATACAACTTACCGACGACGTAATGTTTAAAATACTAGATAAGAATCCACTCATTTATTTAAAAGAACTGCGTATAATGCAGTCAGATTTCTTAACTATGGTTTCCGTAGAGAGAATAATACAGAGCTGTATGAGTTTAGAGATATTGGTCGAGTTAGAAAGTTGGTCACTGTTAACGGAAAATGATCGTGAATATGTTAGAAACTATATAAAAATTAACAATTATAACATAGACACAACTCCAATCAGAAGATATGATTCATAGCAAGTATTTTTTTTGTCATAGTTCTTTATTTTATATATACGTTAAAATATATTGGTATACTCTCTCTCTCTCTCTCTCTGCATTATGCTGAGCGATGACCGTTTTGCGTAGTTGTGACGCATACTTTGTAATAATTGTATTTAAGATTTTTTTTGTTATTTTTATGGTATGCGTCGTGCCTGGCGCAAATAAACAATTTTTCTTTCTTCTTTCTTTCTTTCTCTTGCTCTGATTTACCTACTATGGTATTAATCACATTCATTTGAGTCGCGGGAATCTCGAATGAAATATAAAATTAACTCTATGTGTACCTACGTACACATAGAGTTCCGCACCCGAAAGGTCTAAACGGAGCCCTATTGCTGTCACTAGCTCGCGTGTCCGTCCGTCAGTCTGTCACACAAGATTTACAGTCAAACGGTTGAAGCTACATGTCTTCAAATTTTCACAACCTGACCGGACCTTGTTAACTCAAGCCATCAAAAATTAAAAAAATATTTTAATGGGGGGGGCATGATAAGGAAATGTGTCCTACCCCATCGAGTGTTATATCGTTGATAGCTCGTTGAGTAGATAAATACTGTACATTTTTGTTTTACACAATCACAAAGTACGTAAGCGGCGGCGTGTCCAATATTGGAAAATATAGGAATGAGAAGCCACCAAAGTCGGCATTTTTTACAAATTTTGTTTCGAAGACCTTTTAACTTCCAATTTGACCTATCAATATTAAATTTGACGTTAATGTTTATTATTACGTATAGGTATTTTACCAATATATTTTACGTTCCGGTATAATATTTTGTGATCGACGACGGATAGACCGTTTGGACCCTTCGGGTACGGAACCCTATAATGCCAATGTGTCCCGCGTGGATCCACGTTTCGGGCACTCCCGAGGTTAATTTTCTTAAGCTTTTTATTTCTACTTACTTTTTATTTCAATTTAAGGATATGTTTGGTCATTTGAATTTATGGATAATTTTGTCTGATAAAAAGGCATCTTTAATAATAATTTCGGTTCATAAATGTTGTTTTCATTCTATCCACCTTTCCTATCAATTCCTGTCACCTCTACGCCGTCAACCCAACGCAAGCATGTAAGCGGAGTGGTTCAGCACCTGCGGCACATCAATTTGGCTATGGTTAGGCGACTTATATAGGGTGGCCAAAAAGTCGTGGATCAAACGTAACTAGGGGTTAGAAGGGGCCATCAGCTGCAAAAAATTGTTCTACGGGAGGTCCTTAAGGTCAACCCCTGCAGAGTTATAACTTATTTTGTGTTTTTAAGAGAAAATTTCCTTTTTTTACTAATTCTTATTAAAATTCGAAAAAATCTACGTTCTGTATCTTTTTTATAATTTTCACTAGATTGGTAGGTACTGATGAGTCCTTGCGTTAGATATTATGCTATTTATGTTTGTTTATTGGGTGTGCTGGAGATAATATAAAAAAAAATAAAAATACGAAAATAAAAATTCTCAAATCATAACTTTATATTTACTTCGGATCCCACTGTGAAAAAAAAATACTCTACCGAAAAGTGACCCTGTATTACAAATTTTGCCGCATTTAATGGGGGTTCTAAAAATATATTACACATGGCTATGCGTGGCTTTGATATCTTTCGAGGACGATCATTCGTAGCAAGGCCAAAGTTAACCCAACCATAAAACTCGGTTAGGCCTATTTAAAAATAAACTCTGCAGGTAAATTATAACTCTGCAGGGGTTGACCTTAAGGACCTCCCGTAGAACAATTTTTTTGCAACTGATGACCCCATCTAACCCCTAGTTGCGTTTGATCCAAGACTTTTTGGCCATCCTGTATACTAATACTGTAGTCGTTAGTGCTGTACTTGACAGTGCATAAGGTACGTGATATGATGAGCAAGCGAGATACCCCGGCAAAACGAAAGCACTTTGAAGACTGGGCGTAAGTGCAGGGTGGGAATACGAGTTGCATTCACACACAGCCAATTGCTTGGACCTTCTGCTGACAACAGATCTAGACCATTACTCGGTGTTGATATCTCCATCTTTGGGTAGTTTTGACCACTGTCTGGTGAAGTCTGTATCCGTCTACTTCCCACCTGATATCAGTCCAGGCACCCGGCGCCGCGGCGGGTTTGGATGAACAAGTCGGCAGATAGGGATGGGATGCGATGTTTTTCTATCCTTGGCAGCCTACTTGGTTTACTTCGGCTGATCCTTCGTCGTGCATGGACGCCGTGACGGATAATTCGCGGCAGGGATTGGATAATTCCATTCCGTTCTCTGACGTAACAATGTCTAGGAAAGACTGACCATAGTTTGGCGCCGAGTGTAATCGCGCCGACGCCGACGCTTCGTTCACAACTTCGAGATAGGAGTGGGTGCAACATGCGCATTCAATAGCACCTTGGTCCATGTTCATTTTTAAACCCATTCTTTCGGAAGCTAGAGCCACTGAGGTCCTCCATGTTCTCAGCCATGACCACTATATCGTCGGCAAACCGAAGGTGCGTGATGTACTCGCCATTGACGTTGATTCCTAGCCCTCTCCAGGCCAGAACCTCAAGTGCAGCAGAGAACAGTTTCGGAGTGTTCCTTACCTCGCTGCAGAAGGATAGGTTCCGAAATCTGATCCTGAAGTCGGACTGACATGGTGTCATTTTTGTACAAACACTTCAACACCTCGATGTACCGGTAGTCAATTTGGCACCGTTGGAGAGACTGCAGTACAGCCCAAGTCTCGATCGAATCGAAGGCTTTCTCGTAGTCCACAAACGCTAAACAAAGATGCAGGTCTTCTGTATAACCTGTCGTAGCGTATCTATGTGGTCGACAGTGCCTTTTCGGAAACCGGCTTGTTCGGGAGGCAGGAGATCGTCAAACCTGCGCGCGAGACGATTCGTGATGACTCTTAAAAATAACTTGTAGACATGCCACCATACCCCTGCACCATACCTGTGGCGTTTTCCCTTCGAGGACGTTGGAACCACCGGGGTCACCTACTGGCTAGTTTTATGGAGAAGGAAGGCCTCTACACGGTTAAGGCCTTCTACAGAAAGCGCGAGCACAGGAAGTGGACCTGGCAAAGCCCCGATGGTGCAACTAAAACGAAATTGACTTCATCATGTCAACCGAGAAGCAAATGTTCAATGATGTCTCTGTGATCAATTCGGTGAAAACCGGGAGCGATCACCGCATTGTAAGAGGCACATTGAACAGTAATGTTAAACTTGAAAGGTCTTGACTGATGAATTCCATGCTCCGTCCAGCACAGATCGAGGTCCAAAACCCCGAGACCTTTCAGCTCGAACTCCAGAATCGTTTCGAGTGCCTTGGGACTAATACAGCGATGGGTTCATTGTAAGTGAATGTATTTATTCTGATTTTGAGAAATAAATGTCTTAAACCATAAAACCAATAACAACCTTAAAGGATACACTAATCGAAAATTCTTCCATACAAACGTAGTCTAGAGATTACTCCACTGTTTGGCGTTGTATGTTCAAAATAAAAAATGATATCAATTTGTTTCATCAATATCTAGTCCTTTATGGAAACAAAAATGTAAAAAAATAATATATTTGAAAGTTATGAGCGTCGAAAGTTCAACACTTATTTTAACGCCTCTGCAGCATAAGGACAGATAAGCAAAATCCCGGAATAGCAAAATCCCAGATTCGCAGAAGGACAGATTTGCATAATGGCAGATAATGTACTGTCGCCGCCAAAAAAGTTACAAAACGTTCTTATCTTACCACACTTAAGGATAAAAAAATTGATCAAGTTATCACGAGTTTGATCAATGACAAAATTTCTGCAATAGAATGTTTGATACGTTTGGCCAAAGTTACAAAAACGAATTAATTCGTCTTATTTTTTTTAATATATTTTTTTTTATTTATGATGGGTTTGCTCTTGACTCTAGTCTAGGTCAGAGGTGACAGAGACAGAGTCTACGATGGAGTGAGCTTACCCAGAAGAAGCCTGTTCACTCTAACTTTGAAGAGATTCGGGTTGAATGCGTTCGGAAAAACAGACGCAGGTAGTGAGTTCCATTCATTCGCTGTGCGCATTATGAAGGATGTTTGGAAGCGCTTGGTGCGAATTGGTGGAATGGCAACAAGGTAAGGATGGTAACTTGAAGTGCGTCTAGATGTCCGATGGTAGAAGGGGGCTGGTGGGATGAGGTCGTGGAGCTCTTGAGCACACTCACCGAAGTACAGTCTGTAGAAGACCGACAAGCAGGCAACCTTGCGGCGATGAGCCAAGCTATTAAGCTTGGCATCCACCAGTTCAACGTCGCCGATGAGCCTCTTGGCTCTGCGATCCACCGAGTCAAGCGCGGCAAGCTGATACTTTGCTGAGCCATCCCAAAGGTGGCTGCAATACTCCATGCAGGATCGGACTTGCGCTTTGTATAGGGTTAAAAGCTGTCCAGGCGTGAAGTATCGCTTCACTCTATTTAGGATGCCCAGTTTTTTGGCCGCAATTTGGGCTTTGTACTCAATGGAATGTTTACTTTGTATTTAATAATATCTACTTTCAAAATAAAATTTTACGAATTGTGACTATTTTTTTTTTTTTCATTTTTGTTTTCTGTGTGGGTCTGTACTTTTGCCATTATGTAAATCTGTCCTTCTGCTGCAGAGGCATTTTAACGCATCTTTGGGCGGAAATAAATACCATAAGAAGAAGAAAAATTGCAAAACGGCCGCCATACAGGGATAGATTAGTAATTCAACAATGCAAATAATGTTATTTTATAAAAAATACATGTAGTTGTTTTTTCATGATATCTAGACTCCCAAAGGTCTGTTTATAAAATTACGCGTGCTCGTTTTCGTCCTAAATTATCATCCATTTTGATACAAATTTGCAAAAGTGCTAATTCGTACGCGAACTAGCTCCTACTTGGCTCATCACAGCATCTATTTCTCTTGCACGAGTTGTCGGATAAGATAGCATGCATTTTAACCCCGCGCACAAAATAGTTCGTGTGGTCGACTAGTTCAACCTTAAGGCTCTTCAGAAGCTGTTTGATTCCGACATACTCGAGGGGAAAACGCCACGGGCATGGTGCAGGGGTGTGGTGGTACTCTTCTTCAAGAAGGGTGACAAATTGCCCTACTGAAGAACTATAGGTCCATCTCACTTCTTAGCCATGTCTACAAGCTGTTTTCAAGAGTCATCAAAATTCGTCTCGCGCGCAGGTTTTCCGATTTCCAGCCTCCCAAACAAGCCGGATTCCGTAAAGGCTTCAGCACCGTAGACCACATACGCAGCGGCAGGTTATACAGAAGACCGAAGAGTACAACCTGCCTCTCGTTTAGCGTTTGTGGACTAAGAGAAAGCCTTTGATTCGATCGAGACTTGGGCTGTACTGCAGTCTCTGCAACGGTGACAAATTGACTAACGGTACATCGAAGTGTTTGTACAAAAACGCCATAATGTCAGTTCGACTTCAGGATCGGACCTCGGTAGTTGTGACCATTAATGATACCATAAAATACAAAAACACACCATTGTTTTTATTGTTGTTTATTGTAGTGTAAATTATGTTGTATCCCGGCATTTCTGGGAGGTGTTCCTGGCGATTAGATTAAAAGTTAAGTCTATGAAGGAAAACGTTAAAGCTATCTATGTTCTTATAAATACTGCGAATCTTTTGAGTCACTGGTTAGTGAGTTTTGATATTCCGAAAGATATTGCCTGCAGTCCTCAACCTCACATGACTTTGAAACTGTACGAAATGCGTTATTTATATCGGTCATTAAGGTATACATAATGTAATAAACATATAAAAATTAAGCCTAAAATATCAATAAGTATGTGGCGCTCTTAGGCGCCTTCATAGTCGATCGAGATAATGTACCTGTTTTCGGCAGATTGTTTAGCAGGACACTTGAGATCTTCCGTTTGATTGGCTGGTTTTTTGAAGCGGAGACATGTTGCACATTTTGGCGCTTCGGTTTTCTTCGTGCAGTCGTGGATAGCGTGCCCTTATTCACCTCAATATCCACATGTGGGGGCAGCAACTTTGCACTTTGGACACGGTCAGTGTTGTGTGTAGAAATGTGAGGGTAAACTTTGTGGGTAAGCCAAAATAAATTAAGTAAGACAAGTACCCGTGGCGTGTGCCCAATTTAGTATCGAAACACAGTTTCTATCACAGTTGCTTTTTACCCGACTGCCGAAGGAGGGTAATGTGTTTATCAGTCTATGTACCTATGTATGTTTGTTTGTTCCTATATGGCGTTCCAGATACCAAACGCGTTGGCCGATTTTGATGATTCATACGTCAATCGATTCGTCTTAACCCTGCGAGTGTCATAGGCTACATTAAAATTGTACAATAGAAAAATGGCGGATTTTGGGTGCCATATTGTGGGGGCCCAAATTTTTTTTTCTTCCAATCCCACACATCGCGTGGGGTATCAAAATAAAGGGTATTAAGAGGTGATTTCAAAAATATGTAACACTTAAACAGGGTGTCCCAGAAATCGACGTCAAGCCGTAAATGGGTGATAGACCAAGTTATAACAGGGGGGTAACCACAAGCTCTTAGAGTAAGGTTATTTTGAGATCGAGTAAGTGACAGATGTATACAAGTCAGATACATCTGTCCCTTACTCGATCTCAAAATAACCTTACTCTAAGAGCTTGTGGTCACCCCCCTGTTCTCAGAAAAATACGAAAAAAAATCTATCTCATGTTTTTTAAAATTTATGGTCATTTTAATAATTTACTAAAAAAATCAATCCCTGTAATGGTTCTTTAACTCCAATTGCTACAAATCCCATAATTTATCTATTTTTTTTATTATTATGTAATCTTGAATAATGCTTGTGTAGATTTTTGCCTAAAATTCAAATTCAACTCCTCCTACTTGGAAGAAAATTAAACTTTTTCAAAACCAAATTATTCAAATTTACTATTTCGCCCAACTTTAACTGACTGTACTGAAAAAAAAATGTACTACGCTAGTTTGGCAAGTAACATGAAAAATTGGCGCATTTAATAAGGATTCAAAAATGGTGTAACACTTGCTAGATTACGTTTTCAATAATTGGTCAAGTTTTTTTTTGTAAATAGTCTCAGTTTTTACACAAAATGTCCATACTTCCTTAAAATGACTTTAGCTTACCTAAAGCTTTGCTAAACTCCGTTTCTAGTTCGATAGAGACGAAGAGAGTCATTTTACGAAGTGTGAGCGAGACAGAGAGTGACGCCACCTTTATCAGTGACACAACCTTTATCATGAAACGGAGATACAATTTACCGATGAGTGCGAATGAGACAGCAGTAGTTATTGTTCTGTTTTGTAAGCGCAGACGCACACACAATTACAAATCAGTACGTTACGCTGCTTTGTTTACTGCGCATCTCCGTATTCGTTCATGTTGATTCCGTACTTACCACTTTTTGCGTTGTTTTCTGGACTTAATTGCTTGTGATTTGGACTGTTTAATTCCTCTTTCTGACGACCTGTGCTTTACTCTGGACTGTTGCTGATCCTGTGATTGTGTAGTACTACCATGGCTGTGTACACTGCATTGGAATATGCGAACATGCACCTCGTTTATGGGGAATGCAGATGCAATGCCAATGCAGCCGCTAGACTTTATCGTGAGAGGTACCCGAACAATCGTCACCCAGATCATCGAGTTTTTATTAATGTGCACCGTTCACTATCAGAGGGACGATTCCCTAACCAAGTACATGGTGAAGGAAGACATCGTAATCCGTACGAAGACGTCGTACTACAAGCAGTCCAAGAAGACCCAAGTGCTTCTGTACGTGGAATCGAAACAAGCACAGGTGTATCTAAGAGTACCGCCCACCGAATCTTAAAAAAGAACGAGTCCCACCACGCGCAGTTTATTTGGATTTTCTTCAAAATACTTTACCAGGTTTATTAGAAGACGTGCCACTGAACGTTTACAGGGAAATGTGGTTCCAGCAAGATGGCTGCCCAGCGCATTATGCCCGTTTAGTAAGAGAACATCTTGATGAAGAATACCCGCTCAGGTGGATAGGGCGCGGTGGGACAATCTTGTGGCCACCCCGTTCGCCTGATTTAAATCCCCTAGATTTTTTTTACTGGGGAGCGGTAAAAGAGAAAGTGTACTCAAAAACAATAGAGAATTTAGCCGAGCTGCGGGAAAGAATAACGGAAGCCGTTGTCTTTGTAAACAGGGGAAGATTTGCCCGGAAAATAACCAGATCTTTTTTAAGAAGATGTCGTGCTTGCATTGCCGTCGAAGGAAGGCAGTTTGAACATTTATTGTAATAAAAAAAAAAAAAAACTGATAATTTGTTTTTTTATACCATTCCCCCTCTAAAAAGCTTATTTTATTCACTGAAAACAGTGAATAAAAAGCACTTTTAATCACTGTTTTGGTGTTTGAATTTGGAACACACCAATGTACTAGAGGTTCATCTCAATGCTTGTAACCTCCTTGCGCAAAAAATACTCGATACACAAACTCCTTCTTCGATTTTGAGTTTGTTAATTAGGTTTTTAATAATGATTTTGATTTTAGCCTAAGATATTTATTGAATATTTGTTTGGATTGTAATTCTTATATTAATTGCAATGGTATTTAATTAATTATAATTATGTCACGTAACGGAGGTGGTCACTGGCCCCTGAAACACAGGTGCTAGGGGTCATGGTTTCACATTTTTTGTAAATTTTGAAGGAAATAAACCATTTATTTATTTATTACTCGTAATATTCCTTGTGCTTTTCGCTTAAATCTTTCTTTTTCTCGAAGTCATGGTATAAAATATAGTATGCAACTCTTGAATAAAACGGATTTATATCGAGGGCCATGAATCACTTGCGTCGCTCATGATTCTAACACTTGAATCGCTCGAACTCGCAATGCTCGTGATTCAATCATCATGAATCACTCCCTACGGTCGTGATTCAGTCATTAGAATCCTTCACTTGCTCTTGATTCATCTATGGCCCTCGCTTTAAATCCGTCTTTTATTCACTAGTTGCATAATATACTATTTTTCTAAGATGAGAAATCTGGTCCTGACTTAAAGTAAAAAGGTTGAGTCACTATCATAACTTTGCTCTTAAATTACGTAAAATTTCGATTTCTTATCTCGCTCACACTTCGTAAAATGACTCTCTCCGTCTCTATCGAACTAGAAACGGAGTTTAGCAAAGCTTTAGGTAAGCTAAAGTCATTTTAAGGAAGTATGGACATTTTGGGTAAAAACCGATACTATTTACAAAAAAAAATTTGACCAATTATTGAAAACGTAATCTATCAAGTGTTACACCATTTTTGAATCCTTATTAAATGCGCCAATTTTTCATGTTACTTGCCAAACTAGCGTAGTACATTTTTTTTTCAGTACAGTCAGTTAAAGTTGGGCGAAACAGTAAATTTGAATAATTTGGTTTTGAAAAAGTTTAATTTTCTTCTAAGTAGGAGGAGTTGGCTTTAAATTTTAGGCAAAAATCTACACAAGCATTATTCAAGATTACATAATAATAAAAAAAATGATAAATTATGGGATTTGTAGCAATTGGAGTTAAAGAACCATTACAGGGATTGATTTTTTTAGTAAATTTTTAAAGTGAACATAATTTTTTTAAAACATGAGATAGATTTTTTTCGTATTTTTCTGAGAACTGTTATAACTTGGTCTATCACCCATTTACGGCTTGTCGTCGATTTCTGGGACACCCGTATGTTTAAATGAATCTAATTCGAAAAAATAAAAAAACTTTTTTGCAAAAAAATACTACCGACTTCCAAATGAAAAACTACAAAGTGAAAAATAACTTAACTCTTGGAAGTCGGTGTCTTACGTACCATTTTTTTTCGATATGGACACCGACTTCCAAGAGTTAAGTTATTTTTCACTTTGTAGTTTTTCATTTGGAAGTCGGTAGTATTTTTTTGCAAAAAAGTTTTTTATTTTTCCCTTTTTAGTTTTGCCTACCTAATAGATACGCAAGTTGTTTCCTAAGGTCCCTATAACGCCGAATAGATTACCCGAATAACTTGAAACTTGAACATAACCGGTGAAATGAGAGATCTGCGTACCCCTTTAGAGCGTACTGGCGTGATGTTATGTTATGAAATGGTATAAACAATAAACAGACATGCGATTGCAGCAATCCCGAGAGTGTTGCCGTTATTTATTGAAGAGTTCTGTTGTATATCTCCGAAGTTCTTGATCAGACCTTCACCAAATTAAAATGGGACCAATTTCAAAACATACTCTTCCAAACAAAAAAAGAATTTTTAAAATCGGTCCACAATTGACGGACATATCGGTGAACATACACAAAAAAAAAAAAAAAAAAAAACAAACATAAAGTCGAACATAGAACCTCCTCCTTTTTGGAAAGTCGGTTAAAAACTAACTGAAATGTTATAAATAAAAACTCTTAATTAAAAACCGGCCAAGTGCGAGTCGGACTCGCGCACGAAGGGTTCCGTACCATTTTCGTAAAAAACGGCAAAAAAATCACGTTTGTTGTATATTAAATATTTAAAATTTAAATATTAAATATTTATTTAATTAAATATTTATTTATTAAATATTTATTAAATATTTATTTTATTTTGTTAAAAATATTTATTTTATTAAATATTAAATATTTAATAATTAAATATTTATTTTATTTTGTTTTTAGTATTTGTTGTTGTAGCGGCAACAGATATACATCACCTGTGAAAATTTCAACTGTCTAGCTATCACGGTTCATGAGATACAGCCTGGTGACAGACAGACAGACAGACAGACGGACCGCGGAGTCTCAGTAATAGGGTCCCGTTTTTACCCTTTGGGTACGGAACCCTAAAAAAATCAAAAAACCCGACTGCTTCAAAAGCGAACTAAAAAGTCGTAAACAAGGAAAAAATCATCGCTTTTGAAGCAGTCGGGTTTTTTGTTTTTTTTAATAAAGAGTTTTTATTTTTACTTGTTATTTTACTTAATTTATTACTTTTACGCAAAATACGCGCTTGGTCGTGGAGTTGCAGCAACCAGCCCGTTTTAACCTAACCTAGTTTATTAAAACATTGATCGTAAGTTTATTTTTTATGATTTTTATTTTTTTTTTTAACTTTGAACCACACTAGGAATTTCTTCCTGTATCGTGGGTGCGTTTACAAACATATAAACTCACATACACAACACCCAGAGCCGGAACAACTATCTGTAGATCATACAAATATTTGTTCCGTGCGGGAATCGAACCCGCGACACGCAGCGCAGCAGTCAATCGCTCAACCACTGCGCCAACCGTGCGCCTTGAGTTAGATATAATTATATTTTTGAGCATAACTTCTATTTAGGGTTCCGTACCTCGAAAAGAAAAACGGAACCCTTATAGAATCACTTTGTGGTCCGATACATGTATGGAATTTATATAAGTGTGCGAGTGTCATTAATTTGGTTTTTTGGAAGACGGTTTTAGTTGGCGTTAGGTAGTTCATATTATATTTATTTTGCATTGTGCATTTATATTTACGAAGTTGCCAGGTTTGTGAGGTCCAATCTTGAACTATTTGAACGGAAAAATAACACAAATAAAAAGAAACATACACATTTAGATTTTGAAATGCCCGTTTCAAAGATAGAACTTTTTCGGCGGAGCTGCGTTTACATGATTCCCCTGATTTACAATGCTTTGCCTAGGTCAATTACTCAACTACCCTTCAATAAGTTTTGTGTTGCGTTGCGGAAGTGGTTCTTACAAGAATGTTTTTATTCGATAGACACATAAATTGATATAATGTAGATAAGCACAAAATAAGGAATAACGGGCTCTTCATTCGATTTTCATAGATTATTTGAATGGATCATTTAAAATTGATTCCTATAGATGGCGCGGTATTAAATTTCTGAGGCATTCGCTCGATTTATTTAAATTTGTTTTGTAACACATTTTGGTACAATGAAACTGTAAAAACGTGCAAAAAATACTATAGGTACTTAAAACTAATCGAAATTGTATTTAAAATAAAAGTATTCACGCACCGAACCCTTTTACTTGCAAGTCGCTGCTAACAATATTTATCTATGGCTGCTTACACCATCTATATCCGTGGAACGGCACCGAACGCGATCGATGTTCATAAAAAAAAACGCTAGATACGTCGCGCGGGTCGCGCCGGCACGGTTTGTCGGTTTCTTTGTATGGGATGAGGCATCTTGCTAGTAATTATTAGGTATATTATCTGTGTCAGAACTATTAAACTACTACAGGAAGGAATTAAACACACAATGAAGTAACTTAGAGCAGAGCATTGATGGTCCAGTGGTAACGGCCCCGACTTACGTGTCGTAGGTCGTGAGTTCGAACCCAAGCAGGCGCTTTACTTTGTGTAATTAAATTCATCACCACAGCTCTTAAAACGGTGAAGGAAAACATCATGAGGAAACCGGCATGTCCTAGAACCAAAAATTCCAAGACATCCAGCAACACGCACTACGCCCGCGTGATGGCCTGATGGGTTTAGGCCCATTACCTCTTTCACAGACAGGATGCCTGTGTCTCAGCAGTGGGAACATTATAAGGCTGATGATGAAATAAGTCATACAGGACCGTACGCAAAATACGCGCTTAGACGTGGAGTTGTGGACACCAGCCCGTCTTAACCTAACCTAAATCATACAGGAAGAGACTACATAATCATCCAAACGCACTAACTACAAATTTCATGAAAGGAAATTTAACATTCAAAAGGCTAAAAAGATAGTCTCACAGAGTTTTATAGGGCATATTATAAATAGGCAAATAATCGCTCGGTCGCTTACATGGTACTTTGTAAAATATGGTATGGCACTCACTGACTGCCCTCCAAGATAAACTATAAATTCCTAATGCTAACGTAATGCTTATTGTTTGCAAGAAACGGGACAGATTGCAACAAAACAAAACAAAAAATTGATATAAAATACTTTTCAAACGTAAGGGTAAAAGTCTCTTCCTACTCGGATCCTCTACTGATTATTATTTTGTGTGGGCTGAACATACATACATACATACATAAACTCACGCCTTTTTCCCATGGAGGTAGGCAGAAACTACAGAACGCCACCTGCTACGATCCTTACATACTTCTTTTGCTTCACACACATTCATACATCTAGTCATACACACACGCCGGTTATGGGTACTGCGCACTTGGCCTTTCTGAAGAACATCACCTATAAGGTCTATATATGTCATTCTAGGGCGTCCCCTCCCAGCGTTTCCATTCACGTCTGCCTTGTAAATACCTTTCGTTAGTCGCCTTTCATTCATCCTCTCAACATGGCCAAACCATCTTAACATACACTTTTCAATTTTAGTCACTACATCTTCTTTTAAACCGCAACATTGTCTTATTACCTCGTTGTCTTATTCTGTGGCCTGAATTACTTGTGTAATATCCTATGCCCTTTCCAGGTTCTCAAACTGTCTCCATACCATACATCAAATTGGTTCAGTGGTTTAAGCGTGAAAAGGTAACAGACAGACAAACAGATAATTTTCAACAGAAAATATGTAATAACAGTAAAGTATGGATGCATGCTACATAGTACACTGCAAAATACAAAATTATCTGTTAATGCAACACAAACAAAATGCCTTAAATTATATTTCATAACTCCATTTCATTCTGTGGTACATTACTAGAATTTTTAAGTACAGTTTTTGTCTTAATTAATGAGCGTTCTAGTTCTTTGTGATTAGGTACTAGTGCAAACATATACACAGGATATATGCCATTAGGAAAGTTAGCTTGTTTACATTGCTTGATTCTCTTCAAGTTACACTTCTTAAATATTCTAATGTATTGTTTAAATGTTCGTGTGACTGATGAATCAGTAGAATCCTTTTCTATTTTACCAGATGATGTAACATTTTCTTTTACAACAATGACACCAGCTGGAGACAGAGAATCCCTGAAAAAAATAAAAAAAAATTGTTAAACCTTGTATAATTTATGGTTTGAGTAAAAGTAATAAATATTTTTAAATTAACTACCTGCAACGTATCAGATAAGCCTCCAAATCGTCATCTGTAAGATATCCTAATACCCATTGATTCCAAATGACATCATATTTCCTTGTAGGTATAAACTCTTGCAAACCAACTCTATGCAAGGTGCCTAATTTTGAGCCTAGCTCTCCCACATACTCTTTAATGGAATTGATAAACTTTTCATCAGGTTCCACAACATCCACTAAATTAAAATGAGGTAACAATAACTGTTTTGTTATTCTACCAATGCCAGCACCACAGTCTACTGCGTTATTGGTAGATGGGGGATTGTCTGAAGAAAATAGAGACTTTAGAAATAGTTCTGATCCCTCAATATCTGCATTTGAAATAAATCCAAATCCCCCAAGTACTCCATCGACTGTAGGTGGAATGTCTGCCCAGTATTGTAAGGACTTTTTATAATTAATACTAAAGACATCATTGTCGTTCATTCTGATCAAAGACTGCTCTAAAATAAATTGAAGTACACAGTCCACTAATAGTGAGTTAGTGATTCAAAATTATAATTATGTCATGGGCTAAGTTTTTGAATACTTTTATATGCTTCCACACCACAACGGGCAATGCAACAACAAAGAGTAAAATAATTTGATAGAAGAAAATAAAATTCAGGGACACACAGGCCAAACAAAACATTGATCAGTCACAGTGACACTGACACAGTCAGAAATCTCAAATCTGTCAGTGTCACAAAATCAGAAAACGTCATTCAACTCTTTATTTAGAACAGAGAGTTTGTATAGTAACCTAGAGAGAACATGTTTAGGACGCAATTTCAACATCGGCAGGCTTATTACGTATGAAACAGCAATTAACAATATTTGCGCAGAGATTGTACAATCATCGCGCGAATATCGCTTTACGTCAAAAAAATGGAAGGCTTATTTTTGCGAAATAATTGCTTTTGAACCGCGAATCCGCATAATATATGAGCTATAGCCACACCCTAATAATTTTACGACAGCACTGCTAACAATAAAAATTTGTTAACTGAAATGTGCTTTTATCGCAAGGTGATCGTGATAATTTCGTATAACGTATGGTTTTTGACAGCAGAGCGACAGCGATCGGCGAGCAAATGTGGCTGTCAAATTGCGATTACTTTTTCCCTTGTTGTTGGTCGATTGCTACTCGCTCGCTGATGGCTGAGTAGGTACAGAAGCTTTTGAGTTTTTGGCGGCTTTTTTAGTGTGTTATTTTATGGCTACTTTAATTATCTGCAAATTAGAATAATAATATAAAAATAAATATTGAAATAACAAATTCCTAGTGAATATTGTAAATTTAAATGACAAATTGGTGTTGTTTTGTGTCTCTAATGTCTACGCAACTGGACTATTTGTTGTATCATTGAAACAGAAGTGATCACGGTAAAGTGGAAGATTGTTTTATACTGTAGTGCAAAGAGTAAACTAATATACTGTAGTGTTGGCTACCTCAGCGAAGCTTATTTGTTTACTACTAAATACTTACAAACATATGAGTTTTTTTTTTATATATGGCAATCACCGATGTCGACTATTCTGCCAATGTCTAAATTAAATTTGAAAAATCTTTTTTAAATATAATTTAGACATTGGCAGGCAGGACAGATAACATAGCTCAAATAAGAGATAATGTAGTCTATTAAGTGATGTTCTAATGCGTTATCGATTTCTTAAAACAATTGACAATTCGAAGAAAGAACAATGGCAAGTGCCCATACATTTTTTTAGCTGAGATTAAATTCCTACGTCTTTAAATGAAAAATATCTGGTTTAACTCAGGGTGACGTTCTGAATTAGTTTGTGCAAGAATTTTTGTTCGAGAATGTCGAGAATAGATATTCAGTCATAAACTTTTGTAGGTTATGCCTGGGTGACTTTTAATAATGTGTTTAATAGGTAATATTATTCAATTTCGTGGAAGTAAAAGGGGAATATCGCATTAGCATTTCCTTTACCTAGTTATTTCAGCATGAAATGTATAATATTCTCTTTGGAAAGAGTATATTTATATAAACTAAGGGATTTTGACGTTTATCAAAAGGTCGTCGTCCTCGTCAACAACCAAGCTATATTTTTTAAACTTGGATACTAGTCTTTTTGCCAATCATTAATTAAAAGTAATTCATTTATTTCTACTGCAATACAATATGCTTACCTACCTGCGAGGAACATCTATACTTAGACATAAACTGTATTGTTAACTCTTTTACTGCAATAAATACATTAATTATATTATTAATTAATATAGTTACTACTTGTCACTTAGCAGATAAAATATATAATGGCAACACTAAGCTAAAGAAATTAACTAAAAAATCAAATAACTTTTTATTTATTATGATTTTTTTTTATCCGTTTTGAACCAGCCCAATAATATATTTAAAAAATGTAGACAATTAATAGAACGTCTTTCGTATATAACTCACTTTCAGACGCTCAAATTATAGTCAGCTAAAATCTCGCCATTGTTCTTTTAATTGATTTTACACATTGACATTTATGTAAATAAAATGCAAATATCAAATTTTCACTGCCATATTTACCTTACACAAATACTTTACATCTGCGAATATTTATTTATCGGAATATTGGAGCTAAATAGTAATTAAATTGACTATTGTAAAATACAGCCTCCACGAAGTGTTGCTCTTTCATAAGCTGGTTAATTCATCAAACGATACATTTTATAAATCATCGGACAGTTAAAATAGTTTCTGTTAAAAGTGACTGTAAAAAAAAAGACTTGACTTAAAGGCCTCAGTAGCCAGGTCACTAAATTGATCGCGCAATAACAGATCAAGTCATAAGCAAAAAGAGATAGATATTCTTTTGTCTATGCCATCTTATGTGCCAGTGTGACCGAGGATCGTAGACAGAGAACGAGGATGCTATAGATACTTATTTAATGACATATATCAGTACTAGATCTGTGCCACTGTTATATCGATATTATCGAGTTTAGTTTTGGAGCGATCTACAAATTTGGTCAAATGTCTGTAAGAATCGTCCCAGACTCCGGCTAATTTTTTCTACGTTTCTTTAGGGATTCTTTATAATTATTTAAAAAGTGAATGTGAACTCGTAAAAAGAGTGCACTCATACATTGTAAGAGTACAATTCCACTCTTTCGTATTTTTTCTGCGCATTATAATGCGTTGTATAATATTTATTATTATTTATTTTTATTATTCATACCTTGCCCAAAAACGAGGTACATCATGAGATCAAAGTGACCGTTTTTGGTACACTCGTACGACTATACAAACAGCTACTGATCAATATACTGATATATAGTATGCTAGTTCTTGTGCAAGACTGAACTAAAGTTTACAGACGAGTATGTTTATAAAAGTAATAAAATAAATAATTAAAAAAATGGTTTAGATATAATAATTTAATTTAAAAAAGTAAAATATGTAAGTAAACATGATTCATCAACCTGGGATCATAGATGGGTCGAGGGATAGCGATAGCATGATTAATTAAACTGCAGTGAACACAAGCGAGAATATGGTGAAAGGCCCATTTATTTCTTTTTATATTCTTGATCCACTTATTTCTTAAATAAGTTCTCTTAGGAAACCTGTGCACAATCAATATTAGATTAATATAAACAAATAGCAAATAAACTTAATTTATTAAGTGAAATAAAAATTTCCGTATGGTGCCGGACGTTAAGAATTTCACCATCCCATGTCTTCCCGTGGGTGTCGTAAAAGGCGACTAAGGGACAAACCAGAGAATGGGCAGCAGCGTTCTCTGTGCTCCTATAACAACCATACTGCGATCGCCAATCCGCCTGCCAAGCGTGGCGATTATGGCAAAACCCCCCCTATGAATAGCACAAATAAAAAATGGCCCCTAGTGCCCGGCAGCCCGCCTACCCTCGACTACGGTAGCGGTCGAGGTTACGGCATGGCAAGGGGTGCTAAGAATCTCCGGACGAGATCCGGCTACCCCAACAATCACCGACGACTGGACCTGGCAACGTACAACACGCGCACACTTCGGACCGACGAGAAGATCGAGAGTGTGTCGACCAGGGTGGCGTACCTTATACTCAGAATATCCTCTAGATATTCGCTGAAGGTCATACAGGTCTACGCCCCAACCTCGGCACACCCCGACGACGAGGTAGAGACCATGTATGAGGATATCTCCAGAGCCATGCATGGTTTCAAAACTCACTTCACCGTTGTCATGGGGGACTTCAACGCGAAACTGGGCAAACGAGACGAGGATGAGCTGCAAGTGGGGCAATTTGGAGTTGGACGACGGAACCACCGGGGTCACCTACTGGCCAGTTTTGTGGAGAAGGAGGGCCTCTATATGATGAACTCCTTCTTCAAAAAGCGTGAACACCGGAAGTGGACCTGGCAGAGCCCCGATGGTGCAACAAAAAATGAGATCGACTTCATCATGTCAACCAAGAAGCAAATGTTCAATGATGTCTCTGTGATCAATTCGGTAAAAACCGGGAGCGATCACCGCATGGTAAGAGGCACATTGAACATTAATATTAAGCTTGAAAGGTCTCGACTGATGAAGTCCACGCTCCGTCCAGCACAGGTCCAGGTCCAAAACCCCGAGAGCTTTCAGCTCGAACTCCAGAATCGTTTCGAGTGCCTGGGGAGCTCCGTGGACGAATACAGCGACGGGTTCGTGGAAGCTGTCCATACGGTCGGGTCTAAAATTTTCAAGACCCGTCGTACAGATAGAAACAAAAAGCTCTCTGATCATACCCTCAAGCTTATGAAGGAGAGGCGTGAGATGATCCTGCAGTCTTCAGATGAGGCGTGCAAATACCGGCAGATCAATAGACAGATCTCTAAATCCTTGAAAAGAGACCTCCGCCGCTTTAATACCGAGCGTATTAAAGACGCGATTGAGCGAAATAAAGGCTCCAAGGTGTTTTCAAGGGATCTGTCTATTGGGCAGAGCCAGCTCACGAAACTGAAGACCGATGATGGCAGGATTGTATCCGCCAAACCGGAGCTTCTGAGGGAGATCGAGAGTTTCTATGGGCAGTTGTACACGTCAACCAGTAAACCCGTAGCGAATCTAGCAAACGACCCAAGAGCTAGATTGACCCGACACTATACCGAAGATATCCCGGACGTCAGCCTGTACGAGATTAGGATGGCTCTGAAACAGCTTAAAAACAACAAGGCGCCGGGTGATGACGGAATCACGGCTGAACTCCTGAAGGCGGGTGGAAAACCGGTCCTCAAGGCCCTTCAGAAGCTTTTTGATTCCGTCATACTCGAGGGCAAAACGCCACAGGCATGGTGCAGGGGTGTGGTGGTACTTTTCTTCAAGAAGGGCGACAATGCCCGGCTGAAGAACTATAGGCCCATCTCGCTTCTTAGCCATGTTTACAAGTTGTTTTCAAGAGTCATCACGAATCGTCTCGCGCGCAGGTTTGACGATTTCCAGCCTCCCGAACAAGCCGGATTCCGAAAAGGCTTTAGCACCGTAGACCACATACATACGCTGCGGCAGGTTATACAGAAGACCGAAGAGTATAACCTGCCTCTCTGTTTAGCGTTTGTGGACTACGAGAAAGCCTTCGATTCGATCGAGACTTGGGCTGTACTACAGTCTCTCCAACGGTGCCAGATCGACTACCGGTACATTGAGGTGTTGAAGTGTCTGTACAAAAACGCCACCATGTCAGTCCGTCTTCAGGATCAGACCTCGAAACCTATCCTTCTCCAGCGCGGCGTAAGACAGGGAGACGTAATTTCTCCGAAACTGTTCACTGCTGCGCTGGAGGACGTCTTCAAGGTTCTGGACTGGAAGGGGCTTGGCATCAACGTTAATGGCAAGTACATCACTCACCTTCGGTTTGCCGACGACATAGTGATCATGGCTGAGACCATGGAGAGCCTCAGTAAAATGCTCGATGACCTTAGTAGAGCTTCCGAAAGAGTGGGTCTTAAAATGAACATGGACAAAACCAAGGTCATGGTGAACGCCCATGTAACACCCACTCCTATCAAGATCGGAGACTCTACACTTGAAGTTGTAGACGATTATGTTTACCTGGGACAAACGGTCTAGTTGGGTAGGTCCAACTTCGAGAAAGAGGTCAACCGTCGAATCCGACTCGGCTGGGCGGCGTTCGGGAAGTTGCGTTGTATCTTCTCGTCCAATTTACCGCAGAGTCTCAAGACAAAAGTCTATGACCAGTGTGTGTTGCCAGTGATCACCTATGGGACCGAGACGTGGTCGCTCACAATGGGCCTTATCAGAAAGCTTAAAGTCACCCAAAGGGCAATGGAGAGGGCTATGCTCGGAATTTCCTTGCGTAATCACGTCAGAAATGATGATATCCGCAGGAGAACCAAAGTTACCGACATAGCCCGAAGAATTGCCAAACTTAAGTGGCAGTGGGCAGGGCACATTGCTTGCAGAACGGATGGCCGATGGGGCCGAAAAGTTCTGGAGTGGCGACCGCGAACTGGAAGACGATACGTTGGAAGGCCTCCCATTAGGTGGACCGATGGCCTGGTTAAGGTTGCGGGAAGGCGCTGGATGCGAGACGCACGGGATCGGTCAATGTGGCGACGCCTGGGGGAGGCCTATGTCCAGCAGTGGACGTCTTTCGGCTGAAATGATGAAAATAAAAATACAGTATCGATAAATCTTTCTTGTGACTTTTGTCACATCTCTAACATCAGAACGTAAGTACGTAAACTGTCTAAGCTCTATCAGCGAACGCATAAATATTATTTTTTCACTAAATAGAATGGTTTAAATGGTACCTGGTACTAAGATTCCTTTATTCCGGACCGCCTATGAAACGTATTCCCTGCACAATAATTTCAGTATGCTAGTCGATAACTCAACTGTGAAAAGATATCGATTGATTATGTTCCTTTAATACACTCATTCTACTCTTGCAACCGATAGCCACACACGACATGGTTCATGCAGATAATTAAACAACAAAATTCTTCCTGATATAAACGAAACAAAGGCGTGAAAACAGCGAAAAACTTTAATTACAGCTGGTAACCGATGGGTTACAACAGTGACTAAAAAGTTATCTCTTTGACGTTCAAGATGATAGCGTTTGTCTATGTTTGTCTCTTTTTTTTTCCATAGAGTTTTTCCATAAGCCAGAACGAAAGAATTGACAGTTTCTTTTTCGTCGTAAATACGTTATCTCTAGTACTTACAAACTCTCCGACTTAGAACTTCATGTTCAACTCATAACCTCTAGCATACATTATGTCCACAGACTACTTAGAGATACTATGTCATACTGTCTGTCCACAGCTTAGATAAAGTATCTATAGATTGAGCAATGGCGTGGCCGCACTAGTGATGGGCTAACTCGGGATAAACACGACTCAAGTTAACCCGAGTTGAAATTCACATAACTCGAGTTGAACTCGAGTTACGCAACTCGAGTTAGCAGACCGAAACTAAGTTAGAATAAATTATTTTGTTTGTTTAAAATTACTTTTTTACAAATGTATTTGACAGATAAATTTGATAAGTTCGATTGGCGCTATGGATTGGCGAGATATGCCACAACATCGAGGGAAATGGAAGGATGGGGGAGGCTGGGGAGGCCTTTGCCCAGGAATGGGACAAGACAGGCTAAGAAACAAAAAAGTAGATTAGATATGCCCGAGGAACTATTAGTTAATCTGTGGATATGCTGAACGCGCTTGCATAAGCCCGCCATTTTATTTATTTCATTTTATTAATTTATTTATTTCCTCGCACAATGCATAGTAAAATGTTGTATGATACACGTAAGTAAGATGATTTCCGACTCGTGTCGATTTATCCACTCATCGGAAATCACCTACCTTCCGCACTTGTAGCATATATAACTATTTTGTTTGAAAGACTTATGTTCCCAAGTTGGTCCGTTTAAAAAATGGCTTAAATGAAAAGTGAAAATCTGATGAAGAACTTCGAAGATATACAACAGAAATCTTCAATAAATGACAGCTTTCTCGGGATTGCTGCAATAGCATGTCTGTTTATTGTTTATACCATTTCATTAAATAACATCACGACAGTAAGCTCTTAAGGGGCACGGAGATGTTTACAGTTCACCTTGGTACACTATCTATTCTGGCATTAATAATAAAGTTAATAGTTTATTGTTTCGAAAATAATATTTCAAAATCTACCAAACCCTTGCTTGACAATGAATATTTTTTACTAGGAAATAACGATTTTAAACAGTATTTTTTCAATCTTTGCAGTTTGCATGAAATGAGCACATTCAGCATTCCAATTTCTGAACTCCGAATCAGGGAAATCAAATGTTTTTGGCCAGCCTTGGAAACTCCGATTCGGTAAATCTTGAGTGGCTATACAGCCTCATTGTGTGTTTTTTTTTTATTGAACTTTATTCTTTAAATATTTTTTTATTAAACAAGTATTAAACATACAGAAGTACGTAGGGATCGTAGCAGGTGGCGTTCTGTAGTTTCTGCCTACCCCCATGGGAAAAAGGCGTGAGTTTATGTATGTATGTATGTAAACATACATGACTTAGATAAAGAACAGCCTATAGATTTAGCCTTAAAATGAGCTTGATTGATAGAGCGAGATCGCTAATTGGCAGCCCCATGTAAATAATAAGGACAAAAGATTATTTTTTGTCTTTGTCACCATGGCCGGCTTTTGTTGTTTGTCAAACGCTAATATAACGGCAGGTTTGACAAACTTACTCGGTCATGTTTGATTTTTTTGTGATTTCGCGGGATTAAGTGTTTATTCAGACAAGGAATTGGGTTATTTAAAGATAATAAGTGTCAGTGCGATGGTGGTTTGAAGTGTTCTAGGCTGTAAAAGCCAAAGTGTTATTGTTAATGTTGTTTCATGTGCGGCCACGCCATGGCTCCATCTATAGGCTGTTCTATATGATACATGACATCTATACAGACGACATTTTCAGATGGCGGAGGTTTTATTATAACTATACCATAGACTCCCTTTAATTCAATTCAACATTAAGGTCTCAGGTGGCAATACTGGTCATTGTATCGTTGTCTATGGTTCTTTTCAATACGTCAAAAACGCGAGTCAGGACGTTTCCAAAATGGTTTGTGAAAATATTTTTCATCTTTAAATTTACGAACAATCTTGCTAAAAATGAAAGATTGTCAAGGGTTTAAACGAATATGTGAAATTAGTTTCATACATGAATTAATATATTTCGTGTCGGAATGGTGTTTATAAAGGGGCGTCTAAACGGGCTATATTTTACGACAATTTGTGGCTGCAATTATTGGCAAACATTGCCCAGCCATCAAAAAAACATTTTAGTGCATTTTATGGCTGAGCAATCAATTGCAGGCAACATGTTGCAATATGGCTGCAATTGTGTGGCCTTTGATTCAGAACCCTTTAATGAGCCACACAATCCAGCAACAATGGCCGACAAAATGACGCTCATCGCAGCCAAACATTGTTTTGGCAGAAAAACGACTTGTCCTCTCTTACATAGCTCGGTCTTCGTCATATATATTATATTTAAATTTCTGTTTCGTTTAGAATGTAGTATTTATTATAATATTTATTAGTCTATTGTTTTAGAAATTATTTATGTATTTTATTAGTTAGATAGTTTAATAACCAATTTTAATTATTGTTCATTTTTTTTTTTTTTGGACTCCTACCAATGTTGTGTTCTTTTTAACCCAAAGGTTGACTGGTAGAGCATGCCTTGCTGCATTAAGTCCGCCTATGTATCACCATTGTACATGAAGTTTAAATAAATAAATAAAAAGTAAAGTAGAAGCAAAACGAAAGTAAAGTAAAAGCAAAGTACTTCACGTCGCAGGGAGAAAGGGAAGCGCATATACAGTAAAACAGAACAACAATATAGATGGCCCAGATATATTGCAGTATTTTCGATTGCGAGGCGATCGTTCGGCCATACGCCGGCTACACATAAAAACATTTTGACATACCAAAAAATATGTGGCTATAATGCCGGGCCATCCTTAAAATATTGCATAGTGTGGCTGGTATTGCTAGCAATGTTGCCGGCCACAGTATTGCAGCCACAAATTGTCGTAAAATATAGCCCGTTTAGACGCCCCTTAAGTCTGATACATACGACAAGACCGGCCATACCTCTCAAACGTTTTAATGTTTTGGTGCTAAATGTGTCTGCATTTAAATGAAGCATGCCCGTTCTATCTAATTTACGTGTAAGTTTAGTGGAGTGAATTCACCTATTTGTTGTTGAGTGTTATCGTTTTTATTTCAGGGTAAGGTTAAGTGTTCCGAGTTACGCACTAAAGACAAGAAGGAGCTGTTCAAGCAGCTCGAGGAGTTGAAAACGGAGTTGACCAATCTTCGTGTTGCTAAAGTAACAGGAGGCGTCGCATCCAAACTTTCCAAAATGTAAGTTTTTGACTTGATCCTCAGAGACCCTTAGACCGTATATCGTTAGTTTCACTGTGTGAACATACCATGGACTAAGATAATTAGTGACTTACCTACCTAGACCTACCGGGGTACCTATGTAAATTACTGTGAATTCATCAAATTCGCTTCTTGAAAATACTAAGCTTGCACATGTTTGCTTACTCTCTTGTAAAATTGTACCAAATGTTATGAATCTTAGTCAGTAAGGTCTAAGTTGCATATAATTCAAATCAGTTTATTTGTTTTTTTTTTGCAAGTTGTCCTGCAACAGTGAAATAGACCCAGTCATCTTCCTCTTTTGCATATTCTATGCTTGTTTGAGTCCAGATTTTTTTCTGTGCACCTCTTTTAGCTGTCACAAATTTAGACATTGCAAACACTGGAACATCAAAATCTTAAACAGTCAATAAATTGTGCATACATGCCGTGCTGAGATATTGTGGATGGACATGAACTGGTGACTACTTAGTGGTTGCACTTGCCCAACTCTTGTTTGCCCTACTGGCACAAAGCTGAAATGAAGAGATTTCTAGTTTTTCTTCAGGACTGATTTTAAATTGTAATTTAGGTTCTAAATGTTCAGTCTTATGTTATTTAACTCATTTTTAATGATTGTTTTTACACTCTTATTATTGTTTGAAAATAGGGTGCATAACATAAAAATTCATACATATATTTAAAATTGGTAATACTAATGTTGGTACTTTGAAAAGATTTCCATTTCACCTTATGTAAAAAAAAATAACAGATATAATTTTTATGCAGCACTATGAGTAGCAACAAAATCTTTGCTAGTAATAATAACACTAAGCAATGTAATCTCGAATGCAAATTCGAGAACTTGCGTGATTAGAAATTACAATCCCGAGATAGCCCAGATAGTTTTAAAAAAATATTGTTAAATTCAGATGGTTGTGATTATGAGGTTAATTAAAATATTATAGAAACTTATCCAAAATGTGTGTGTACCGTACCTTTGAGAATTTGTGGGTATGATATGTATGAGTTTATGATGGCTGCATCAAACATAAAATAAAACAGTCTTCAAGAATACTGGCAATAAAGCTAAGTAACTGAAATTATCTTTTTCTTACACATTTTACTTGAAATAATAATACGTTCTGTAATAGATGGAGACCCAAGTACCCCAAATATAATTCATAGCATTCTGCTCTAAAACTGGAATTGAATAGTGTTAGTATTTACTTTGAACATACGCATGTTTGCAAGAATCAGCAAATTTCAGCTATCAAGTGCTAAAGGTACGTAAAAATCGTACTCACTTGAAATGAAGTATTCAAGCTGATTTTTAGGGTTCTGTACCCAAGGGTAAAAACGGGACCCTATTACTAAGACTTCACTGTCTGTCTGTCTGTCTGACGGAAAGTGGAGTCTTAGTAATAGGGTCCCGTATTAACCCTTTGGGTACGGAACCCTAAAAATCACTACTAGCTGACCCTCGCGGCTTCGCTCCTGTCATGATTATAGCCTATGTTACTCGGGAATAAGGTAGCTTTCCATAGGTGAAAGAATTATTTAAATCAGTCCAGTAGTTTCAGAGCCAATTCGGTACAAACAAAAAAATCTTTCCTCTTTATAATATGGGTATAGACTTAGTCCATTCATCTTGATTTTCACATGAAACTCAGTGTACTATTTCTAAACATTTTATAAACAGCCAGACATATCTTAACGGCCTAACATCCTTCCCAGACATTTTCTCATCCTGAGACTAAACATAACCAGGTGCCGAGAAAAATATTATAAAATAGTACTTAGTGTAAATAGGTTATAATTTCATTGTAGAATAGGTATAGTTTAATAAAGCAATAAAGGCTTTATTTTTTTGTAGTCATTTATTAAAAAACCACTAACCTAGAGAACCTAGAAACCGAATGCTGGTAGATCAAAAGTTCAATTAGTTTGAGTCAGTTCTGTTGATATTAACTTTAAAACTTTCGCGTTTCATATTTCAAAAACTACCACGGGCATTTAACGCGATGATTTCGATTATTTATTTACCTATTTTATTTCACCCGACGTTTCGTTCGGCCGTGTTGCAACGACCGTGGTCCTGGGCAATAATCAAAATCATCCTGTTAAATTCCTATCATAGGTATATTGTTTTTCAGTTCTGTTGATTTTCGAAATTTGAGTTCTTTTTTTCAAATGTTTGCCTACTAAAAAAAGTTTTAAGGCTTGCCGCAAAATGCGCATAATGAAAAAACCGACCAAGTGCGTGTCGGACTCGCGCACGAAGGGTTCCGTACTATTATCACAAAAAACGGCATAAATATTACGTTTGTTGTATGGGAGCCCACTTAAATATTAATTTTATTCTGTTTTTAGTTTTTATTTGTTGTTATAGCGGCAACAGAAATACATCATATGTGAAAATTTCAACTAGCTATCACGGTTCATGAGATTCAGCCTGGTGACAGACGGACAGGCAGACGGATCGTGGAGTCTTAGTAATAGCACAGATTACTTAATAGTTACTACGTGTAATAGGGTCCCGCTTTTACCTGTTTGGTACAGAACCCTAAAAATAGTACTTGTAGAATATTTATTATTTTTTGTTTATAATATGGATTAGGTTTTCTGAATTAAATTGAAAATAATAGTTTGACAGTAAATATAGAATCCACTAATATACACACACCATCAAAATTAGCGGCACAAAATAATAAAGGCGATTTTTTTTAAATTCTGTTGCCGGCTCGCTGCCGGCGCGACGGACTGCGCCGGACAAGCTTACACCTTGCGGACGAGTAGTTAGCGCTGGCAGCTTGCCGTAGTCTAAGGCTTAACACGCATTGCGATTTTTATTCGCGCCAATTCGAAAAAAAATCGCATTGCGTCATCATCTGCCTAGCCTTTACCCAATTATGTTGGGTTCGGCTTCCAGTCTTACCGGATTCAGCTTTTAGAAAGCCAGTGTTTTACATGGAGCGACTGCCTATCTGACCTCCACAACCCAGTAACTGGGTAACCCGATATCCCTTGGCAAGACTAGTGTCAGATCTCAAGCTTCTGACTACCCGTAACGACTGAACTCATTCATTGCGTGCTAAGCCTAAATCGAGGCGACGTCGTGCTGCAGCTGATGTGCATTTGCGGTGCTGGTACCTATAACCTTTAATGTCCTGACAAATTCGGACAATCACAACAAACTCATCTCCGCTACATAACAATGCAATCTTTTTCACTGATTCTTAATTTTATATATCATTGTTTCAGACGTGTCGTGAGGAAAGCGATCGCACGAGTATACATCGTGTACCACCAGAAAATGAAGGTGAACCTCCGAAATCATTACAAAAATAAGAAGTACAAGCCCTAAGACCTGAGGACCAAGAAGACCCGTGCTATGCGTAAGGCTCTCACCAAGCAAAGCGAGCGAACTCAGCTCCCGTCATCTTCTTCATGTTAGGTTACTTTAGACCCTGCAGACAGAAATAGGAGCCCCGCGCAGCGGGGCTCCGTCGACTTGTGTTTCGTTTCCTTCCCTCCCTTAAACCGATGGACATTTACGAAGAAAATTATTCTAATCTGAGAACTTTAACCATGGATATCTCCATAACCATAGGGCTCCGAGTGGTGGGAATGGTACAGGGGGGTAGCCAAACCTCCCCTCCTCCACCCCCTACCATCCACGCGGCAAAAATCAGCGGCCCATAATGGAAATTTTATCCCAAGAAGGAGCTGTTCAAGCAGCTCGAGGAGTTGAAAACGGAGTTGACCAATCTTCGTGTTGCTAAAGTAACAGGAGGCGTCGCATCCAAACTTTCCAAAATGTAAGTTTTTGACTTGATCCTCAGAGACCCTTAGACCGTATATCGTTAGTTTCACTGTGTGAACATACCATGGACTCAGATAATTAGTGACTTACCTACCTAGACCTACCGGGGTACCTAAATGTAAACTACTGTGAATTCATCAAATTCGCTTCTTGAAAATACTAAGCTTGCACATGTTTGCTTACTCTCTTGTAAAATTGTACCAAATGTTATGAATCTTAGTCAGTAGGTCTAAGTTGCATATAATTCAAATCAGTTTATTTGTTTTTTTTTTTTGCAAGTTGTCCTGCAACAGTAAAATAGACCCAGTCATCTTCCTCTTTTGCATATTCTATGCTTGTTTGAGTACAGATTTTTGCTGTGCACCTCTTTTAGCTGTCACAAATTAAGAGATTGCCAATACTGGATCATCAAAATCTTAAACAGTCAATAAATTGTGCATACATGCCGTGCTGAGACATTGTGGATGGACATGAACTGGTGACTACTTAGTGGTTGCACTTGCCCAACTCTTGTTTGCCCTACTGGCACAAAGCTGAAATGAAGAGACTTCAAGTTTTTCTTCAGGACTGATTTTAAATTGTAATTTAGGATCTAAATGTTCTGTCTTATGTTATTTATTTATTTAGACTTCATGCACAAAGGTACAAAGGCGGATTTAACTCATTTTAAATGATTGTTTTTACACTCTTATTATTGTCAGAAAATAGGGTGCATAACATAAAAATTCATACATATCTCTAAAATTGGTAATACTAATGTTGGTACTTTGAAAAGATTTCCATTTCACCTTATGTAAAAAGAAATAACAGAATTTTTATGCAGCACTATGACTAGCAAAGAAATCTTTGCTAGTAATAATAACACTAAGCAATGTAATCTCGAATGCAAATTCGAGATCTCGCGTGATTAGAAATTACAATCCCGAGATATCCCAGGTAGTTTTAAAAAAATATTGTTAAGTTCGGATGGTTGTGATTATGAGGTTAATTAAAATATTATAGAAACTTATCCAAAATGTGTGTGTACTATACCTTTGAGAATTTGTGGGTATGAGTTTATGATGGCTGCATCAAACATAAAATAAAACAGAGTCTTCAAGAATACTGGCAATAAAGCTAAGTAACTGAAATTATCTTTTTCTTACACATTTTACTTGAAATAATAATACGTTCTGTAATAGAATGAGACCCAAGTACCCCAAATATAATTCATAGCATTCTGCTCTAAAACTGGAATTGAATAGTGTTAGTATTTACTTTGAACATACGCATGTTTGCAAGAATCAGCAAATTTCAGCTATCAAGTGCTAAAGGTACGTAAAAATCGTACTCACTTGAAATGAAGTATTCAAGCTGATTTTTAGGGTTCTGTACCCAAGGGTAAAAACGGGACCCTATTACTAAGACTTCACTGTCTGTCTGTCTGTCTGACGGAAAGTGGAGTCTTAGTAATAGGGTCCCGTATTAACCCTTTGGGTACGGAACCCTAAAAATCACTACTAGCTGACCCTCGCGGCTTCGCTCCTGTCATGATTATAGCCTATGTTACTCGGGAATAAGGTAGCTTTCCATAGGTGAAAGAATTATTTAAATCAGTCCAGTAGTTTCAGAGCCAATTCGGTACAAACAAAAAAATCTTTCCTCTTTATAATATGGGTATAGACTTAGTCCATTCATCTTGATTTTCACATGAAACTCAGTGTACTATTTCTAAACATTTTATAAACAGCCAGACATATCTTAACGGCCTAACATCCTTCCCAGACATTTTCTCATCCTGAGACTAAACATAACCAGGTGCCGAGAAAAATATTATAAAATAGTACTTAGTGTAAATAGGTTATAATTTCATTGTAGAATAGGTATAGTTTAATAAAGCAATAAAGGCTTTATTTTTTTGTAGTCATTTATTAAAAAACCACTAACCTAGAGAACCTAGAAACCGAATGCTGGTAGATCAAAAGTTCAATTAGTTTGAGTCAGTTCTGTTGATATTAACTTTAAAACTTTCGCGTTTCATATTTCAAAAACTACCACGGGCATTTAACGCGATGATTTCGATTATTTATTTACCTATTTTATTTCACCCGACGTTTCGTTCGGCCGTGTTGCAACGACCGTGGTCCTGGGCAATAATCAAAATCATCCTGTTAAATTCCTATCATAGGTATATTGTTTTTCAGTTCTGTTGATTTTCGAAATTTGAGTTCTTTTTTTCAAATGTTTGCCTACTAAAAAAAGTTTTAAGGCTTGCCGCAAAATGCGCATAATGAAAAAACCGACCAAGTGCGTGTCGGACTCGCGCACGAAGGGTTCCGTACTATTATCACAAAAAACGGCATAAATATTACGTTTGTTGTATGGGAGCCCACTTAAATATTAATTTTATTCTGTTTTTAGTTTTTATTTGTTGTTATAGCGGCAACAGAAATACATCATTTGTGAAAATTTCAACTAGCTATCACGGTTCATGAGATTCAGCCTGGTGACAGACGGACAGACAGACGGATCGTGGAGTCTTAGTAATAGCACAGATTACTTAATAGTTACTACGTGTAATAGGGTCCCGCTTTTACCTGTTTGGTACAGAACCCTAAAAATAGTACTTGTAGAATATTTATTATTTTTTGTTTATAATATGGATTAGGTTTTCTGAATTAAATTGAAAATAATAGTTTGACAGTAAATATAGAATCCACTAATATACACACACCATCAAAATTAGCGGCACAAAATAATAAAGGCGATTTTTTTTAAATTCTGTTGCCGGCTCGCTGCCGGCGCGACGGACTGCGCCGGACAAGCTTACACCTTGCGGACGAGTAGTTAGCGCTGGCAGCTTGCCGTAGTCTAAGGCTTAACACGCATTGCGATTTTTATTCGCGCCAATTCGAAAAAAAATCGCATTGCCTCATCATCTGCCTAGCCTTTACCCAATTATGTTGGGTTCGGCTTCCAGTCTTACCGGATTCAGCTTTTAGAAAGCCAGTGTTTTACATGGAGCGACTGCCTATCTGACCTCCACAACCCAGTAACTGGGTAACCCGATATCCCTTGGCAAGACTAGTGTCAGATCTCAAGCTTCTGACTACCCGTAACGACTGAACTCATTCATTGCGTGCTAAGCCTAAATCGAGGCGACGTCGTGCTGCAGCTGATGTGCATTTGCGGTGCTGGTACCTATAACCTTTAATGTCCTGACAAATTCGGACAATCACAACAAACTCATCTCCGCTACATAACAATGCAATCTTTTTCACTGATTCTTAATTTTATATATCATTGTTTCAGACGTGTCGTGAGGAAAGCGATCGCACGAGTATACATCGTGTACCACCAGAAAATGAAGGTGAACCTCCGAAATCATTACAAAAATAAGAAGTACAAGCCCTTAGACCTGAGGACCAAGAAGACCCGTGCTATGCGTAAGGCTCTCACCAAGCAAAGCGAGCGAACTCAGCTCCCGTCATCTTCTTCATGTTAGGTTACTTTAGACCCTGCAGACAGAAATAGGAGCCCCGCTGCGCGGGGCTCCGTCGACTTGTGTTTCGTTTCCTTCCCTCCCTTAAACCGATGGACATTTACGAAGAAAATTATTCTAATCTGAGAACTTTAACCATGGATATCTCCATAACCATAGGGCTCCGAGTGGTGGGAATGGTACAGGGGGGTAGCCAAACCTCCCCTCCTCCACCCCCTACCATCCACGCGGCAAAAATCAGCGGCCCATAATGGAAATTTTATCCCAAGAAGGAGCTGTTCAAGCAGCTCGAGGAGTTGAAAACGGAGTTGACCAATCTTCGTGTTGCTAAAGTAACAGGAGGCGTCGCATCCAAACTTTCCAAAATGTAAGTTTTTGACTTGATCCTCAGAGACCCTTAGACCGTATATCGTTAGTTTCACTGTGTGAACATACCATGGACTCAGATAATTAGTGACTTACCTACCTAGACCTACCGGGGTACCTAAATGTAAACTACTGTGAATTCATCAAATTCGCTTCTTGAAAATACTAAGCTTGCACATGTTTGCTTACTCTCTTGTAAAATTGTACCAAATGTTATGAATCTTAGTCAGTAGGTCTAAGTTGCATATAATTCAAATCAGTTTATTTGTTTTTTTTTTTTGCAAGTTGTCCTGCAACAGTAAAATAGACCCAGTCATCTTCCTCTTTTGCATATTCTATGCTTGTTTGAGTACAGATTTTTGCTGTGCACCTCTTTTAGCTGTCACAAATTAAGAGATTGCCAATACTGGATCATCAAAATCTTAAACAGTCAATAAATTGTGCATACATGCCGTGCTGAGACATTGTGGATGGACATGAACTGGTGACTACTTAGTGGTTGCACTTGCCCAACTCTTGTTTGCCCTACTGGCACAAAGCTGAAATGAAGAGACTTCAAGTTTTTCTTCAGGACTGATTTTAAATTGTAATTTAGGATCTAAATGTTCTGTCTTATGTTATTTATTTATTTAGACTTCATGCACAAAGGTACAAAGGCGGATTTAACTCATTTTAAATGATTGTTTTTACACTCTTATTATTGTCAGAAAATAGGGTGCATAACATAAAAATTCATACATATCTCTAAAATTGGTAATACTAATGTTGGTACTTTGAAAAGATTTCCATTTCACCTTATGTAAAAAGAAATAACAGAATTTTTATGCAGCACTATGACTAGCAAAGAAATCTTTGCTAGTAATAATAACACTAAGCAATGTAATCTCGAATGCAAATTCGAGATCTCGCGTGATTAGAAATTACAATCCCGAGATATCCCAGGTAGTTTTAAAAAAATATTGTTAAGTTCGGATGGTTGTGATTATGAGGTTAATTAAAATATTATAGAAACTTATCCAAAATGTGTGTGTACTATACCTTTGAGAATTTGTGGGTATGAGTTTATGATGGCTGCATCAAACATAAAATAAAACAGAGTCTTCAAGAATACTGGCAATAAAGCTAAGTAACTGAAATTATCTTTTTCTTACACATTTTACTTGAAATAATAATACGTTCTGTAATAGATGGAGACCCAAGTACCCCAAATATAATTCATAGCATTCTGCTCTAAAACTGGAATTGAATAGTGTTAGTATTTACTTTGAACATACGCATGTTTGCAAGAATCAGCAAATTTCAGCTATCAAGTGCTAAAGGTACGTAAAAATCGTACTCACTTGAAATGAAGTATTCAAGCTGATTTTTAGGGTTCTGTACCCAAGGGTAAAAACGGGACCCTATTACTAAGACTTCACTGTCTGTCTGTCTGTCTGACGGAAAGTGGAGTCTTAGTAATAGGGTCCCGTATTAACCCTTTGGGTACGGAACCCTAAAAATCACTACTAGCTGACCCTCGCGGCTTCGCTCCTGTCATGATTATAGCCTATGTTACTCGGGAATAAGGTAGCTTTCCATAGGTGAAAGAATTATTTAAATCAGTCCAGTAGTTTCAGAGCCAATTCGGTACAAACAAAAAAATCTTTCCTCTTTATAATATGGGTATAGACTTAGTCCATTCATCTTGATTTTCACATGAAACTCAGTGTACTATTTCTAAACATTTTATAAACAGCCAGACATATCTTAACGGCCTAACATCCTTCCCAGACATTTTCTCATCCTGAGACTAAACATAACCAGGTGCCGAGAAAAATATTATAAAATAGTACTTAGTGTAAATAGGTTATAATTTCATTGTAGAATAGGTATAGTTTAATAAAGCAATAAAGGCTTTATTTTTTTGTAGTCATTTATTAAAAAACCACTAACCTAGAGAACCTAGAAACCGAATGCTGGTAGATCAAAAGTTCAATTAGTTTGAGTCAGTTCTGTTGATATTAACTTTAAAACTTTCGCGTTTCATATTTCAAAAACTACCACGGGCATTTAACGCGATGATTTCGATTATTTATTTACCTATTTTATTTCACCCGACGTTTCGTTCGGCCGTGTTGCAACGACCGTGGTCCTGGGCAATAATCAAAATCATCCTGTTAAATTCCTATCATAGGTATATTGTTTTTCAGTTCTGTTGATTTTCGAAATTTGAGTTCTTTTTTTCAAATGTTTGCCTACTAAAAAAAGTTTTAAGGCTTGCCGCAAAATGCGCATAATGAAAAAACCGACCAAGTGCGTGTCGGACTCGCGCACGAAGGGTTCCGTACTATTATCACAAAAAACGGCATAAATATTACGTTTGTTGTATGGGAGCCCACTTAAATATTAATTTTATTCTGTTTTTAGTTTTTATTTGTTGTTATAGCGGCAACAGAAATACATCATATGTGAAAATTTCAACTAGCTATCACGGTTCATGAGATTCAGCCTGGTGACAGACGGACAGACAGACGGATCGTGGAGTCTTAGTAATAGCACAGATTACTTAATAGTTACTACGTGTAATAGGGTCCCGCTTTTACCTGTTTGGTACAGAACCCTAAAAATAGTACTTGTAGAATATTTATTATTTTTTGTTTATAATATGGATTAGGTTTTCTGAATTAAATTGAAAATAATAGTTTGACAGTAAATATAGAATCCACTAATATACACACACCATCAAAATTAGCGGCACAAAATAATAAAGGCGATTTTTTTTAAATTCTGTTGCCGGCTCGCTGCCGGCGCGACGGACTGCGCCGGACAAGCTTACACCTTGCGGACGAGTAGTTAGCGCTGGCAGCTTGCCGTAGTCTAAGGCTTAACACGCATTGCGATTTTTATTCGCGCCAATTCGAAAAAAAATCGCATTGCGTCATCATCTGCCTAGCCTTTACCCAATTATGTTGGGTTCGGCTTCCAGTCTTACCGGATTCAGCTTTTAGAAAGCCAGTGTTTTACATGGAGCGACTGCCTATCTGACCTCCACAACCCAGTAACTGGGTAACCCGATATCCCTTGGCAAGACCAGTGTCAGATCTCAAGCTTCTGACTACCCGTAACGACTGAACTCATTCATTGCGTGCTAAGCCTAAATCGAGGCGACGTCGTGCTGCAGCTGATGTGCATTTGCGGTGCTGGTACCTATAACCTTTAATGTCCTGACAAATTCGGACAATCACAACAAACTCATCTCCGCTACATAACAATGCAATCTTTTTCACTGATTCTTAATTTTATATATCATTGTTTCAGACGTGTCGTGAGGAAAGCGATCGCACGAGTATACATCGTGTACCACCAGAAAATGAAGGTGAACCTCCGAAATCATTACAAAAATAAGAAGTACAAGCCCTTAGACCTGAGGACCAAGAAGACCCGTGCTATGCGTAAGGCTCTCACCAAGCAAAGCGAGCGAACTCAGCTCCCGTCATCTTCTTCATGTTAGGTTACTTTAGACCCTGCAGACAGAAATACCAGGCCCCTCAGAAAGTATTGCGAAAAAAAGTTTTTATATATGGGAGACTGGCCAGTTATAATGTTTTTCGAAAATATGATTATTTATAAGTAAAAATAAGTAAGTTCCAATTTCAAAATTTCCCTCCACATTTTTTGCGAGTTAATTCAAAGTATTGTGTCTCACTGAAATATGGATCTGCGCCGGGAACATTTTAGAGCTATGATTTTATACGATTTCAAGTGTCGCCTGAAACCGGATGAATCGTACGATAGACTTCAAATGGCATTCATGGATGAAGGCCCTTCCAAGGCAACCGTGTATCGTTGGTATAACGAATTCAAGCGCGGTCGACCAACTTTGGGGGATGACGAAAGAAGCGGTCGCCCTTTGACGGCTGTTACCGAAGAAAACGTGCTAGCAGTGAAAAATTTAATTTTATTTTTAATTCAAGACAATAGGCGAATTACATATCAGGAGATTCAACACATATTGAAGATTGGATCGGGAAGCGTTCACGAGATTCTACACAGCCATCTTCGCGTGAGGAGGATAGTATCACGCTGGGTGCCGCACAACCTCACCGATGCTCAGAAGCAGGCCCGGGTGGAATGGTGCCGTGATATGCTTAACAAATTTGAAGCAGGCTCGTCTCGGCGTGTTTACGACATCGTTACAGGTGATGAGTCCTGGATTTATCAATACGACCCAGAAACCAAGCGCCAGTCGACTGTTTGGGTGTTTCAAAATGAGCCAACGCCTACCAAAGTGAAGCGATCTAGAAGCGGGGGTAAGATTTTGATCGCTAGCTTTTTTAATTTGACTGGCCACTTGGTATCAATTCCCTTACGGGATCAAAGAAGCATTAATGCCGAATGGTATACTACCAAATGTTTGCCAGAAGTTTTCTCTGTTATAAGCAACAAGCGACCAAACACAGGGCTCCGCGGGCTACTGCTCCACCACGACAATGCACCTGCGCACACCGCACTCAAAACGAGGGACTTCCTGGACAGCACGCCAGTCAAACTCCTGGGTCACCCTCCTTACAGCCCTGATCTAGCACCGTGTGACTTCTTTTTATTCCCAAAAATAAAAAATCAGCTCAAAGGGATACAATTTTCGTCGCCGGAAGATACGCTGGCTGCGTTCGAGCAGGCTGTAAACGAGGTGTCTGCGGCGGACTGGAAAAAGTGTTTTGAAAACTGGTTTAGGCGCATGAATCTTTTTATAGAGGCTGGTGGAAAGTACTTTGAAAAGATTTAATAAAAATATATGTACGTATAGAACATTTTTTTTTAGTTTCGCAAAACTTTCTGAGTGTCCCACGTAGGAGCCCCGCGCAGCGGGGCTCCGTCGACTTGTGTTTCGTTTCCTTCCCTCCCTTAAACCGATGGACATTTACGAAGAAAATTATTCTAATCTGAGAACTTTAACCATGGATATCTCCATAACCATAGGGCTCCGAGTGGTGGGAATGGTACAGGGGGGTAGCCAAACCTCCCCTCCTCCACCCCCTACCATCCACGCGGCAAAAATCAGCGGCCCATAATGGAAATTTTATCCCAAGAAGGAGCTGTTCAAGCAGCTCGAGGAGTTGAAAACGGAGTTGACCAATCTTCGTGTTGCTAAAGTAACAGGAGGCGTCGCATCCAAACTTTCCAAAATGTAAGTTTTTGACTTGATCCTCAGAGACCCTTAGACCGTATATCGTTAGTTTCACTGTGTGAACATACCATGGACTCAGATAATTAGTGACTTACCTACCTAGACCTACCGGGGTACCTAAATGTAAACTACTGTGAATTCATCAAATTCGCTTCTTGAAAATACTAAGCTTGCACATGTTTGCTTACTCTCTTGTAAAATTGTACCAAATGTTATGAATCTTAGTCAGTAGGTCTAAGTTGCATATAATTCAAATCAGTTTATTTGTTTTTTTTTTTTGCAAGTTGTCCTGCAACAGTAAAATAGACCCAGTCATCTTCCTCTTTTGCATATTCTATGCTTGTTTGAGTACAGATTTTTGCTGTGCACCTCTTTTAGCTGTCACAAATTAAGAGATTGCCAATACTGGATCATCAAAATCTTAAACAGTCAATAAATTGTGCATACATGCCGTGCTGAGACATTGTGGATGGACATGAACTGGTGACTACTTAGTGGTTGCACTTGCCCAACTCTTGTTTGCCCTACTGGCACAAAGCTGAAATGAAGAGACTTCAAGTTTTTCTTCAGGACTGATTTTAAATTGTAATTTAGGATCTAAATGTTCTGTCTTATGTTATTTATTTATTTAGACTTCATGCACAAAGGTACAAAGGCGGATTTAACTCATTTTAAATGATTGTTTTTACACTCTTATTATTGTCAGAAAATAGGGTGCATAACATAAAAATTCATACATATCTCTAAAATTGGTAATACTAATGTTGGTACTTTGAAAAGATTTCCATTTCACCTTATGTAAAAAGAAATAACAGAATTTTTATGCAGCACTATGACTAGCAAAGAAATCTTTGCTAGTAATAATAACACTAAGCAATGTAATCTCGAATGCAAATTCGAGATCTCGCGTGATTAGAAATTACAATCCCGAGATATCCCAGGTAGTTTTAAAAAAATATTGTTAAGTTCGGATGGTTGTGATTATGAGGTTAATTAAAATATTATAGAAACTTATCCAAAATGTGTGTGTACTATACCTTTGAGAATTTGTGGGTATGAGTTTATGATGGCTGCATCAAACATAAAATAAAACAGAGTCTTCAAGAATACTGGCAATAAAGCTAAGTAACTGAAATTATCTTTTTCTTACACATTTTACTTGAAATAATAATACGTTCTGTAATAGAATGAGACCCAAGTACCCCAAATATAATTCATAGCATTCTGCTCTAAAACTGGAATTGAATAGTGTTAGTATTTACTTTGAACATACGCATGTTTGCAAGAATCAGCAAATTTCAGCTATCAAGTGCTAAAGGTACGTAAAAATCGTACTCACTTGAAATGAAGTATTCAAGCTGATTTTTAGGGTTCTGTACCCAAGGGTAAAAACGGGACCCTATTACTAAGACTTCACTGTCTGTCTGTCTGTCTGACGGAAAGTGGAGTCTTAGTAATAGGGTCCCGTATTAACCCTTTGGGTACGGAACCCTAAAAATCACTACTAGCTGACCCTCGCGGCTTCGCTCCTGTCATGATTATAGCCTATGTTACTCGGGAATAAGGTAGCTTTCCATAGGTGAAAGAATTATTTAAATCAGTCCAGTAGTTTCAGAGCCAATTCGGTACAAACAAAAAAATCTTTCCTCTTTATAATATGGGTATAGACTTAGTCCATTCATCTTGATTTTCACATGAAACTCAGTGTACTATTTCTAAACATTTTATAAACAGCCAGACATATCTTAACGGCCTAACATCCTTCCCTGACATTTTCTCATCCTGAGACTAAACATAACCAGGTGCCGAGAAAAATATTATAAAATAGTACTTAGTGTAAATAGGTTATAATTTCATTGTAGAATAGGTATAGTTTAATAAAGCAATAAAGGCTTTATTTTTTTGTAGTCATTTATTAAAAAACCACTAACCTAGAGAACCTAGAAACCGAATGCTGGTAGATCAAAAGTTCAATTAGTTTGAGTCAGTTCTGTTGATATTAACTTTAAAACTTTCGCGTTTCATATTTCAAAAACTACCACGGGCATTTAACGCGATGATTTCGATTATTTATTTACCTATTTTATTTCACCCGACGTTTCGTTCGGCCGTGTTGCAACGACCGTGGTCCTGGGCAATAATCAAAATCATCCTGTTAAATTCCTATCATAGGTATATTGTTTTTCAGTTCTGTTGATTTTCGAAATTTGAGTTCTTTTTTTCAAATGTTTGCCTACTAAAAAAAGTTTTAAGGCTTGCCGCAAAATGCGCATAATGAAAAAACCGACCAAGTGCGTGTCGGACTCGCGCACGAAGGGTTCCGTACTATTATCACAAAAAACGGCATAAATATTACGTTTGTTGTATGGGAGCCCACTTAAATATTAATTTTATTCTGTTTTTAGTTTTTATTTGTTGTTATTTTTTGTTTATAATATGGATTAGGTTTTCTGAATTAAATTGAAAATAATAGTTTGACAGTAAATATAGAATCCACTAATATACGATTTTTTTTAAATTCTGTTGCCGGCTCGCTGCCGGCGCGACGGACTGCGCCGGACAAGCTTACACCTTGCGGACGAGTAGTTAGCGCTGGCAGCTTGCCGTAGTCTAAGGCTTAACACGCATTGCGATTTTTATTCGCGCCAATTCGAAAAAAAATCGCATTGCGTCATCATCTGCCTAGCCTTTACCCAATTATGTTGGGTTCGGCTTCCAGTCTTACCGGATTCAGCTTTTAGAAAGCCAGTGTTTTACATGGAGCGACTGCCTATCTGACCTCCACAACCCAGTAACTGGGTAACCCGATATCCCTTGGCAAGACTAGTGTCAGATCTCAAGCTTCTGACTACCCGTAACGACTGAACTCATTCATTGCGTGCTAAGCCTAAATCGAGGCGACGTCGTGCTGCAGCTGATGTGCATTTGCGGTGCTGGTACCTATAACCTTTAATGTCCTGACAAATTCGGACAATCACAACAAACTCATCTCCGCTACATAACAATGCAATCTTTTTCACTGATTCTTAATTTTATATATCATTGTTTCAGACGTGTCGTGAGGAAAGCGATCGCACGAGTATACATCGTGTACCACCAGAAAATGAAGGTGAACCTCCGAAATCATAACAAAAATAAGAAGTACAAGCCCTTAGACCTGAGGACCAAGAAGACCCGTGCTATGCGTAAGGCTCTCACCAAGCACGAATCTAAAATTAAAACCAGGAAGGAGATTAGAAAGAAATCTCTTTTCCCTCCCCGTGTTTATGCTGTTAAGGCTTAAAATAAATATCTAACATAAATTTTGCTTTTATTTATACTTCCTCTTCCATCCCTACTATTCCCTAACTAAGACGCCTACCTCAGGTCTGTGCGTTTTCGTTTCTGTAAGCGTATGCGCTCGGTAAATAATATAGGTATCTGTACGTAGCGGCCTCTTCTTAAAACCGCTAAAGGAGGGGCGCGAACGTCCCAGGAAAAGGCAGACGCATATGCACGGCACATCGAAAAGTCTGCACCAAACCCAGCCATAGACGTGGAAAATGTGGAACTGTACTTCCTAAAAGATAGCTTTGATCTTTGCGACAGCTGTATTGTTACCATAGAAAAAAAAATACTCTAGCGAGATATTGATATACTGACGTATCAATACAGTAACAATAGCGCTTGACAAGCTAACAATAATGTAGAGTGCGCGCGGCCAAAAACTGAACTAATCGTTTGTCATTTATGTCAGGTGTCAAGAGAGTGTGTTGTATTCCGTGTTTTTATTCGTTTACGAAGTAAATAATCGCCATCATAATGCTAAAAGTAATTTAAAGTGATGGCAGGGATGTTTTCATGAAGTGAACAAGACAATACAGACCTACGGTACCGTTTTACAAAGATAGAGCCCGCGTTGCTTATTTGACAAGTAACTTTTAGGGATACCACAATACTAAAATTTCTCTAAATTTTCGTACTACCGGTGCCCGACAGTACCTATTGGTTTTTGGGTGGTACATAAATATACCAGCGGGACAGGACCGGCATCTTGTATTATATATAATGCATCATTGTTATTTTGTTTTAAGCGTTTCTGAATACACCGTTACCCAAATAACTCAAGAGGGTTATGTGGCAGCAGCTTCTTCAAAAGTTGTTGAAGAATAAAATGAAAAAGAAATGAAATTGAAGGTACTCGTATTAGCCACTGCAGGATCATTGTTAGACCAAATTTAACAGTATGTACTACTAAGTATTCAATAAAAGATTTACAATAATTTCATGATGCTTTTTTACCCATATTCTATGCGAGTAGAAAAAGCTAGTAAATAATTATGCTTAACTTAAATTACTTTAAATGAAAAATGACTATTGATTTAATGAAGGAAAAAAGATCAGTTATGCTGGCAACATTAAGCACGCCACCCGTCGTGCGCAGACTTATCTTGCGCGCACCATGGTATAATAACATACTCCGTATACTTCGCCTGGTATTCTCTTCCCAGGATGGCCTAAGCCTACGTCACGATAAGTGTTACCATTGATTGTCCTTTTTAGAAAATTTAGGTACTTTCTCATATAGTTAATGAAAATAAAATAAATTACTAACTAGAATAACTATTTAGTAACTCATGTGATTCATCTATTTATTGTTAAATTTATTTGTATATTTAATTATTAGTTCATAATTGCTTTGTTAAGATAAAAATGCATTTTGCTCGGGTAATTCAATCACACACAGTGGCAACATATCGAATTGACAAGTGTCATACTGACAACTAGCCATTTCATCGCTATTGTCGTGTCGCTCACACCTATAGCGTTGTTTCGCTCTGTGAGCAAAATACTGTGGCTCCCAAACGTTTGTGGTGAACCCGTGAACTTTGATAGATAGACAAGAAAAATGGTTAATTGTTCCGTAAACTATAAAAACAGAAGTATAAAAGGCGGTGTAATAAGGTTTTTTTATTTTCCCAATGAAGAGACGCTATCATATGCGTGGCTTCCAATTTGAAATTAAATTCAACTAAAATAACTGCTATATGCCTTTCTACATAATATTTATTTTATCTACGCGTTGTAAATTCCATAATTTAAGTCATAGTTGTGTCAGTACGTCTTTACGCCCGAACTTATTAACCTAACATAATTAGTTTTTGACTTATTTTTGTCAAGTCAAGTTTAGTGGGTTTTCGTCCCGAACTAAATAAAAATACTAATAAGCAAACAATTAAAAAAAAGCAAAGTAAACTAAATACAAAAAGTATCAAATATGACGATTTATTAAAAATTATAAATATGTTGTACCTATTGTAATATTGTTATCTTTTTCCCCACTAAAAAAGTTTGAGAACCGCAACGCAATCGATGACGTAGTCTTAGGCCAATCACGTGACCCAGCTGTCACGGGAGGAGACTACCTTGTCTTATTATACCATGGCGCGCACTATATACGTCGCATCAAGCACAGAGATACTTATTTATGGCATCAAGACTGGCCGATAGTTGCAAACCATCGGGAAGTCAGGATGTATTCCTCAGCGTCGGTCTGGGACTCAAAAAACCACCGGTACTTTTTTTTAACTGTGGCCCACAAAGGCAAGGGCTGAAAGTAATAATAATTATCGGAGGCTATGTTTGAGTTAAATTGAATTATTATTTACTTATGAGTACCTCACAGAACAGAGAGACAAAAGAAGGCGTTTTTTTCTGTTCTGTGATCTACCAAGCCTTGTTTCCAATTAATGTTGGGCTCTTTGGGAGGTAATCTGTGTTTCAGTCTAACTGGATACAGCTGGGTACCAGTATTTTACATGAAAACACTGCGTATCTGACATCCACAACCCGTAACTCGGTAATACGATACCCTTACATCAAGACTGGTGTCAGATCATCTGACCACCGATCTGATCGGTCAACTGAATGCGAGACGCACAGAACCATGTCCGTGACTACCGCAGGACCCCGACGGCAATCGCTTCCATATGGTAAATAATTACTACTCAATTGGTACCAATTAGTACTCGAACAAAATAAAAAAACTTTTGCAAAACAATACTACGGACTTCCAAATAAAAACTACAAAGTGAAAAATAACTTTATCTTTGGAAGTCGGTGTCTTTCTTTTTTCCCATTTTTTTTCGATATGGACACCGACTTTCAAAGATAAAGTTATTTTTCACTTTGTAGTTTTTATTTGGAAGTCGGTAGTATTTTTTTGCAAAAGTTTTTTTTTTTTTCTCTTTTTAGTTGTACCTACCTAAAATAGGCAAGTTGTTTTGTAAGGTACCTATAACGCCAGAAAAGATTACCCGAATAACTTGAACATAGCCGGTGTAATATGAGATCTGCGTACCCCTTTAGAGCTTACTGGCGTGATGTTATGTTATGAAATGGTTTAAACAATAAAAAGACATGCGATTGCAGCAATCCCGAATGATTTGCCGTTATTTATTGAAGAGTTCTGTTGTATATCTCCGAAGTTCTTCATCAGATCTTCACCTAATTTAATGCCTAAAATAAAACCCTATTATAATGGGACCAATTTCGATACATACTCTTTCAAACAAAAAAAGAATTTTCAAAATCGGTCCACAATTGACGGAGATATCGGTGAAAATACATTAAAAAAAATACAAGAAGTCGAACATAGAACCTCCTCCTTCTTGGTAAGTCGGTTATAAATTGGTACCTTAGTAGTTTTCGAGAAAATCGACTTTGAAGGTGGTCCTGCGGTAGTCACGCTCCTTTCAGCAGGACCACCACGAGCGCCGAAAACGGGGGCATGCTACAGCTATTCCAAGTATACAAATAATTACTACCCATAAATGTGATTCATTTCGTAAAAAAAAAACAGAACTTAAACATTTGTATTTACCGAGAAATCAACGATGATAACTTTCGCTCGGTCGTTCAGCAGGACCACGATTTTTAACGTTGATACCAAATTTGAGGAGCCTGTCGCTTTCCTTAAACCTGCATTGAAAATTACTACCCTGCAAGGTTAAATTGATACCCAAAATTTACAACTAGTACTCCAGCAGTTTACAAGTTACACCCATGAAGGTATAGATAAAGATGGAGACCACACTTCGAATACCTACTTGAAGCAAAACCTATCACTATCTCGCTCTCTGTGGGCAGACCCTCTCTGTCTAAGTAGGGTAAACTTAATTAATTTTTTTCCCAGGACATCGCTATAATTGTTGCTGTCCATTTAGTGGTTTTCAATAATATTTATTTATCTACATCTCATTAATACTAAGACCGAGCACCTAAAGATTAAAAAAAATAAAATGATTATTTGACACAAAGATAACACGTAACATGATGATGCTAACTCCCAAACTAGGCCTGGGGGGTAACCACAAGCTCTTAGAGTAAGGTTATTTTGAGATCGAGTAAGTGACAGATGTATACAAGTCAGATACGTGGGACACTCAGAAAGTTTTGCGAAACTAAAAAAAATTGTTCTATACGTACATATATTTTTATTAAATCTTTTCAAAGTACTTTCCACCAGCCTCTATACAAAGATTCATGCGCCTAAACCAGTTTTCAAAACACTTTTTCCAGTCCGCCGCAGACACCTCGTTTACAGCCTGCTCGAACGCAGCCAGCGCATCTTCCGGCGACGAAAATTGTGTGTGTTCCTCTGTGGCCGGACCACAGTTTAGTACTCAGATTCTATAGTTCGAAATAATACCTACCTAAAGTCTACTTTCATCGGAATATATATATATTTTTAGTACCTCAAGAGATATCTTTTTAATTAACAATTTATGTGGTCCGGCCGCCAGGCAGTGCTCTCTGGCCGCGCCACCTCAAATTAAATAGAGTATAATGAACTATTAATAAATCAATCACGGCGCAGTGGTTTAGCTATTGACTGCTGCGCTGCGTGTCGCGGGTTCGATTCCCGCACGGAACAAATATTTGTATGATCTACAGATAGTTGTTCCGGCTCTGGGTGTTGTGTATGTGAGTTTAAATGTTTGTAAACGCACCCACGATACAGGAAGAAATTTCTAGAGTGGGGTAACGTTTTTTTTAAAATAATAAAATAAATAATATCCCGAAAAAAACTACCTAAAGAGTACCTTGCATACGACAAATATGATCCAATAAACCTCTTTAGTTAAGAAGTTATTGGTCGTAGGGTGTGGTCCGGCTGGAAGGTATACTCTGCAGCAAGTCAATTTTGCAATATTTAATATTAACTATCCATAAATCAATTTATATAATAGTACCTTTTCTCTACTCTTCGTTGATACTTTTTTCTCTCAAAAAACTATTTATTTTGATTAATTAATCTTTAAAGAATGTGGCGCGGCTAGGGAGGATTACTTTCAGCAAATATAACGAAATATGATTTTTTTCTTTATGCCAACGAAAACTGCATAATAAGTACTTTATAAAACCGGCCAAGTTCGAGTCGGTCTAGCACACGAAGGGTTCCGTACTTGGTAAATTGCGGTTTACGATTTATGACTTATTAAAAAAAAACTACTTACTAGATCTCGTTCAAACCAATTTTCGGTGGAAGTTCAATTGGTAATGTAAATCATATATATTTTTTAGGGTTCCGTACCCAAAGGGTAAAAACGGAACCCTATTACTAAGACTCCGCGGTCCGTCTGTCTGTCTGTCTGTCACCAGGCTGTATCTCATGAACCGTGATAGCTAGGCAGTTGAAATTTTCACAGATGATGTATTTCTGTTGCCGCTATAACAACAAATACTAAAAACATAATAAAATTAATATTTAAGTGGGGCTCCCATACAACAATCGTGATTTTTTTGCAGTTTTTTGTGATAATGGTACGGAACCCTTCGTGCGCGAGTCTGACTCGCACTTAGCCGGTTTTTTAGTTTTATCATTCTCTTATTTTAGAAGGGATACACATTTTACCAGTTTGAAAGTGTCTCTCGCGCAAACTATTCAGTTTAGAAAAAAAATATATTAGTAACCTCAATATCATTTTTGAAGACCTATCCATAGATGACACGTATGGGTTTGAAGAAAAAAAAAAAATTTAATCAGTTTCAAGTATGGGATTCCCTAAATTTTTTTGTTTTTTTTCTATTTTTGTGTGAAAATCCTAATGCGGTTTACAGAATACATCTATTTACCAAGTTTCAACAGCATTATTCTTATAGTTTCGAAAAAAAGTGGCTGTGACATACGGATGGACAGACAGACAGACAGACATGACGAATCTATAAGGGTTCCGTTTTTTGCCATTTGGCTACGGAACCCTAAAAAAGAACTTTTATTTTTATTACCAACAATGATTTTGAAAAAGGCGCACTTTTTGGTGTTTGTTTACCTATCTACCTAAGAATAGGTAGTTAATTTGACGAAGTAAGTGAAATTTTTGGTTTAAAATAAACAAGTATACGAAAAACAAATTTATATTTTCATAATCAAAAATGAACAATTTTTTTTTTTAATACAATAGGTTTTATAAATTGCGGAACTTAGTATAAATTTAAACGCCGTCCAATTTTTTGTAAGCAATTTGTATTACAAGTTAAGGACGCTATTACATTTTTCTACAAATAACAGTACTTTTGAGGTACCATTTTAATGTATAAGCAATCACCGATGTGAAGATATCATGCTCGTAATTTAAAGATAATATATTCAGCTCCAGATATGCATCAGAAAAATTGTATGACATCATACAAAATTTTCGCACAAATACGTTTTGCCCATCACAATAATCGCAAAAAATTCAAAAAAGTAGGGTCCGAATAGGTTCCAGTTTAGGTAAATTTACAGCATATTTTATCTTCAAGATTATAAAAAAATGCGGTATGTATAGTCCTTTACAGGTCCAGCTAATTATTTTTCACCTAAATAATTATATATTTTAATTATTAGCTAAAATAAAATCACTTGCCGACGTCTTCATACATTTTGTACCCGCGGCTCATCATTCCGCGCTCAGAAGCGCTCGTGGAAGGACGGGCGTATCGCTTTCTCGCAGGAAATAAATACGATGAAAGTAATAGAAAGATTGTAGTGTGCATGCGTGTGAGTACCGTCCTCGTCGTGATCGAAAGGAGTTGATATTTTATCGGATGTATGCCGAGTTTCCTATTATTATTAGAATGTGATTTAGAAATTATTTTGGGTAAGATCGGGATTTGAATAGTTGGTGTTAAGCAGTTGTTGACAAGGTTGAGAAATGGATGGGTGGGTTTAAACAGCTCTGAGTAAGTTTAGGATTTGGATGGGTAAGGTTAAGCTGCCGACGGGGAAGTTTAGAAGTTAATGGGTGGGAGGAGATTTCTGATTTTAACCGGTTTGTATGTATGTATGTATGACAAATACGGGGCCAAAACCAAAATACAAAATGGCGCCGACGAAAATTTGGCCGCTTTTCGACATGGGTGTCATTTTCATGGTTTTTGGGGTCGCTTATATCGAACATGGGATCAAAACCAAAATACAAGATGGCGCCGACTAAAATTTGCCTGCTTTTCGACATGGGTCTCATTGTCATAGTTTTTGGGGTCGCTTATATCGAATATGGGGTCAAAACCAAAATACAAGATGGCGCCGACTAAAATTTGGTCGCTTTTCGACATGGGTCTCATTTTCATGGATTTTGGGGTCGCGTATATCAAATTTGGGGTCAAAACCTAAATACAAGATGGCGCCGACTAAAATTTGACATGTTTTCGTCACGGGTGTCATTGTCATGGTTTTTGGGGTCGCTTATATCGAATATGGGGTCAAAACCAAAATACAAGATGGCGCCGAAAAAAATTAGACAAATTTTCGTCATGGATGTCATTTTTATGGATTTTGGGGATGCTTATATCGAATACGGGGTCAAAACCAAAATACAAGTTGGCGCCGACGAAAATTTGTCATCTTTTGGTCATGGGGGTCATTGTCATGGTTTTTGGGTAGTATGTCATTAGCTTGACTTACAAGTTGTAGGTCGTGGGTTCGAGCCCAGGCAGGCGCTTTACTTTTTGTAAATTATTTCTTCACCACTGCTCTCAAAACTGTGTAGGAAAACATCGTGAGGAAACCGGCATGTCCTAGAACCAAATATTCGAAGATATGTGCATCCACCAACCCGCACTGGGCCCGCGTTGTCGGTTACAGCCCATTCCCTCTCACAGAGAGGAGGCCTGTGTCTCAGCAATAGTGACGAGGGAACATTAATAGTGACTATCACATAGTAATATTTAATATGTTCCATATAATGAAAAATGTTCAAGTCATTTTTAGGGTTCCGTAGCCAAATGGCAAAAAACGGAACCCTTATAGATTCGTCATGTCTGTCTGTCTGTCTGTCTGTCTGTCTGTCCGTCCGTATGTCACAGCCACTTTATTCCGAAACTATAAGAACTATGCTGTTGAAACTTGGTAAGTAGATGTATTCTGTGAACCGCATTAAGATTTTCATATAAAAATTGAAAAAAGACAATAAATTTTAGGGGCTCCCATACTTGAAACTAAAACTAAAAATATTTTTTTTCATCAGACCCATACTTGTGGGGTATCTATGGATAGGTCTTCAAAAATGATATTGAGGTTTCTAATATCATTTTTTTCTAAACTGAATAGTTTGCGCGAGAGACTCTGCCAAAGTGGTAAAATGTGTGTCCCCCCCCCTGTAACTTCTAAAATAAGAGAATGATAAAACTAAAAAAAATATATAATGTACATTACTATGTAAACTACCAGCGAAAATTGGTTTGAACGAGATCTAGTAAGTTTTTTTTTAATACGTCATAAATCGTAAACCGCAATTTACCAAGTACGGAACCCTTCGTGCGCGAGTCCGACTCGCACTTGGCCGGTTTTAAATCCTTGTGACCGGAAATTAATTCGTTTTAGGTATCTACTTATTTCACGTAGCGTTTTTTTAGGGTTCCGTAGCCAAATGGCAAAAAACGGAACCCTTATAGATTCGTCATGTCTGTCTGTCTGTCCGTCCGTATGTCACAGCCACTTTTTTCCGAAACTATATGAACTATGCTGTTGAAACTTGGTAAGTAGATGTATTCTGTGAACCGCATTAAGATTTTCATATAAAAATTGAAAAAAGACAATAAATTTTAGGGGCTCCCATACTTGAAACAGAAACTAAAAATTTTTTTTTTCATCAAACCCGTACGTGTGGGGTATCTATGGATAGGTCTTCAAAAATGATATTGAGGTTTCTGATATCATTTTTATCTAAACTGAATAGTTTGCGCGAGAGACACTTCCAAAGTGGTAAAATGTGTGTCCCCCCCCTGTAACTTCTAAAATAAGAGAATGATAAAACTGAAAAAAATATATGATGTACATTACCATGTAAACTGCCAACGAAAATTGGTTTGAACGAGATCTAGTAAGTAGTTTTTTTTAATACGTCATAAATCGTAAACCGCAATTTACCAAGTACGGAACCCTTCGTGCGCGAGTCCGTCTCGCACTTGGCCGGTTTTTTTTTAAATACCTACTTACTACAACAAAGTGAAAAATAAAATTCTTTTCGGAATTCGGTGTCGGTACCTATTGTTTTTCGTCACAGGAAAGCTATTATTTTTCTCTTTTAAATTTTTGTAGGTACCCCATATTGGGTATACTAAATACATCTGTTTACCCCCTAAAACCGTACAAGCGTGATGATATATTATGGTATGGTTAAAACAAAACATAAACATACGATCACAGTAATCGTAGGTCATTTGCTATTTGTTATTAAAGAGTTCCATTGTGTATCTCCGAAGATGATTATCAGATCCTAAAATATTATACAATAAAACCTTCCCTGAAAATACCACCACATACATTTATCGATGAAAACCCGATAAGTATCGGATAAGTAGTTTGGCCAAATAGATAGAGCATCTCCTTTTTTTGAAGTCGGTTGAAAATAATAACCTACTTTTTACGACGACGGTTTGTAACAGTTATCAAATGTATTTTCAAAGTGCCAACTAACCTTCCTGAATCAACTTCAATAAAATTAAAAAATAATATCAAGGACCAAGATTATTTCCGTGATGTATAAAATCGAGCGCTCAGTAGTTTCAATGTGTGCGTACGCGTAATGTTGCTGTGTGCGACTAGATACCTAAATTTGAGTTCGTCGAAAATGTAACAGCGTCCTTAATAGAATAAGCGTTACAAAGTTAGCAGAATGTGCAGGCTTTATTACAATAGTGTACGTTCGGGGGTAGCTTGTTATCATTTTTATTATCATAGCTTGAATATATTTTTACTTCAGTAGTTTGTTCCTACTATTTTGTATCGGCGAATATAACAGCGAAAATGAGTAAACAAATTATTTACACTGTTGTCAGTGATTGAGTATTTACCAAATATTCGCCATTACGTCACTCACTGCAAGCGTCTGGATGATACTTGGGAAACATAATTATGATGATTTAAGTACTAAAGTTACAAGGACTAAAACCAGCTAATGAATGTTCATTGTATTTAATACGCAAAATTGTAAATTATGACTTATTTTTATCAAAATGTTTATTTTTAATTTAGGCCTTGCATTTTAAAGTTGGAAATAACTTCAAAACTCCTTTATTTGTAATACTGATTGACTATATTTTAAATACGCGGTTTTGGTACACTCTTATTTCATTGTTATTTCTTGTTTAAAGGGTTAAATGCTTAAATTAAATCTATTGACTTTAGTTTGTTATATAAAACACTTTTCCGTCATTTACAATAGGTACCTTGTATTAACAATTGTTAATATTTGATTGTGAAAATATATTTGCTAATCGTATACTTATTGTTTCATTTTAAACCAAAATTTTCACTTACGTCGTCAAATTAACTACCTATTCTTAGGTAGATTGGTAAACAAAAACCAAAAAGTGCATCTTTTCAAAATCATTGTTGGTAATAAAAATAGTTTATAGATGAAGTCCAGGTCTTTTTATAAAGTACTTATTATGCAGTTTTCGTTGGCATAAAGAAAAAAATCATATTTCATTATATTTGCTGAAAGTAATCCTCCCTAGCCGCGCCACATTCTTTAAAGATTAATTAATCATAATGAATAGTTTTTTGAGAGAAAAAAGTATCAACGAAGAGTAGAGTAAAGGTACTATTATATAAATTGATTTATGGATAGTTAATATTAAATATTGCAAAATTGACTGGCTGCAGAGTATACCTTCCAGCCGGACCACACCCTACGACCAATAACTTCTTAACTAAAGAGGTTTATTGGACCATATTTGTCGTATGCAAGGTACTCTTTAGTAGTTTTTTTCGGATATTGATTTATTAATAGTTCATTATACTCTATTTAATTAGAGGTGGCGCGGCCCAGAGAGCACTGCCTGGCGGCCGGACCACATAAAATTGTTAATTAAAAAGATATCTCTTGAGGTACTAAAAATATATATAAATTCCGATGAAAGTAGACTTTAGGTAGGTATTATTTCGAACTATAGCATCTGAGAACTTAACTGTGTCCGGCCACAGAGGAACACACAAAATTGTATCCCTTTGAGCTGATTTTTTATTTTTGGGAATAAAAAGAAGTCACACGGTGCTAGATCAGGGCTGTAAGGAGGGTGACCCAGGAGTTTGACTGGCGTGCTGTCCAGGAAGTCCCTCGTTTTGAGTGCGGTGTGCGCAGGTGCATTGTCGTGGTGGAGCAGTAGCCCGCGGAGCCCTGTGTTTGGTCGCTTGTTGCTTATAACAGAGAAAACTTCTGGCAAACATTTGGTAGTATACCATTCGGCATTAATGCTTCTTTGATCCCGTAAGGGAATTGATACCAAGTGGCCAGTCAAATAAAAAAGCTAGCGATCAAAATCTTACCCCCGCTTCTAGATCGCTTCACTTTGGTAGGCGTTGACTCATTTTGAAACACCCAAACAGTCGACTGGCGCTTGGTTTCTGGGTCGTATTGATAAATCCAGGACTCATCACCTGTAACGATGTCGTAAACACGCCGAGACGAGCCTGCTTCAAATTTGTTAAGCATATCACGGCACCATTCCACCCGGGCCTGCTTCTGAGCATCGGTGAGGTTGTGCGGCACCCAGCGTGATACTATCCTCCTCACGCGAAGATGGCTGTGTAGAATCTCGTGAACGCTTCCCGATCCAATCTTCAATATGTGTTGAATCTCCTGATATGTAATTCGCCTATTGTCTTGGATTAAATGTTTCACTGCTAGCACGTTTTCTTCGGTAACAGCCGTCAAAGGGCGACCGCTTCTTTCGTCATCCCCCAAAGTTGGTCGACCGCGCTTGAATTCGTTATACCAACGATACACGGTTGCCTTGGAAGGGCCTTCATCCATGAATGCCATTTGAAGTCTATCGTACGATTCATCCGGTTTCAGGCGACACTTGAAATCGTATAAAATCATAGCTCTAAAATGTTCCCGGCGCAGATCCATATTTCAGTGAGACACAATACTTTGAATTAACTCGCAAAAAATGTGAGGGAAATTTTGAAATTGGAACTTACTTATTTTTACTTATAAATAATCATATTTCGAAAAACATTATAACTGGGCCAGTCTCCCATATATAAAAACTTTTTTCGCAATACTTTCTGAGGGGCCTGGTACATCTGTCCCTTACTCGATCTCAAAATAACCTTACTCTAAGAGCTTGTGGTCACCCCCCTGAGCCTGTATTTTGGGGGCTAGTGAACCATGGTATTAATATGAAAAAAAAAAACATGAAAAGGAGATGTGTTGCTACATTGCCTAGTGGTAATCTTAAATACAATCAGAAAAATTAAAAACATTTTAAATCAAAACCAAATTAAATTAATTAAAAAAAAACAGAAAAAATTATAATAAAACTAAAACTTTAAATACAATCAGAAAAATTAAATACATTTTAAATCAAAACCAAATTAAATTAATTAAAAAAAAAACAGAAAAAATTATAATAAAACTAAAACTTTAAATACAATCAGAAAAATTTAATACATTTTAAATCAAAACCAAATTAAATTAATTAAAAAAAAACATTATCAATTAAAATTATAATAAAACTAAAATCAAACTAAATCAAGTCAAAATCAGGTTAAAATCAAATAAGAGTCAAATTTCAAAATCAAATTACATAGAAAATAAAAACAAATTAAATAAATTGAATTAAATAAAAATGAACAACAAATTAGAATCAGATTAAAATCAAACAAAAGTCAAATTAAAATCAAACTAAAATCAATTATAAAATAATCAAATTAAAATCATAATCAAATTAAAATCATAGTTCTAAGAAATCAAAATCAACCATAATCAAATTAAAATCTTAGTTATATCAAATCATAATCAAACTACAATTAAATAAAATTGAATATCAACTCATAATCAAACTAAAATTAAATTAAATTTAAATCAGGCCAAAATCAAATTAGGAACAAAATAATAAATTAAATTAGGATTAAGATTAACTAAAGAATAAACGTTAAATCAAATAAAATTCAAGAGGGTAGAGAAAACAACAAACATACCCGGTTGTGGTTTTCGTGAGTGTAGTTGAGTGTTGAGATGAGTTGAGTGTAAGGTGAGTGTGGGTGGGTTCGCACCCGTATCCTCGTATATCATGCAACTGACTGTTGAAGTTGTAGTTATGTGGTGACAGTAAATAACCCTTCTGTCTCCTGATAGTCTTGTGTTTGGAGCCAGTGTGACAGTTTCTTTTTGGTCTCGAGTCGGGTCAGTCCAGCTAAGTTTAGTTTACTATTTGCAGTGTTATACAACTTGCAGCTTAAGGAGTTAAACTGACGTCTAGCAAATGAGGTTCTACAAGAGACTGCAGGGGAGATGGATTTCTGGCGACGTTCGTTTGGGTCTGGGAGAGGCGCAATAGAGGATTGCATAGATCATGATAATTATGCATGCGTTTAATAAATTACGAAAGAAGCTGTTGTTGTTTAAGTGTAAAAGTTTGGATGTTTCGGAGTTTGTAAATTTGGCTGATGAAAGAAATCAGATGTTTCATTAATTTTGTTGAATAATAAAACATAATGAACAGCTGTTTTTTTTTTCAGATTTCTGGGTTACTCTGTGTTAAGGAGCAGGAGTGGTAAGGAGGGTGTTAAAGTGTATTTTTAACTCGTGCGCTATTTTTAATATTACGTATATTATACGGGATTATAATAGGAACGGTAATATATTTAAAAAAAAACAAAAAGGAAACAAAAACACTTTTCGAATTAAAATGAAGAAAGAAACAGGACTGCTCACACCGCTTGGTCCTACTAATTCGACCATTACCTACGGATCAAACTCGCCCACGGATATATGTACGGATTTCCAATTATAAGTAATAATACGTACTTTAAAAAAAATACAATACATAAATTCACCAAAACATCGATATATCGATAATTTTTTGGCTCTCGAAAAAAAATGTATTAAAAAAATAAAGAACGTACGTGGTTTTCTATGACGGGGAATTACCGTTTCATGTTTCATCTACGAGACTGACTAAGATAGCATGTTGCACGGTTGTCGTTGATTGCAGTAGTGAATGAAAGAGATAAATATATTACGATTTGTTTAACTTGCTTTTTTTATTTTAAGCAAATAAGGTGTATTTTTGTATATTTTGATTTGAATGTTGACAATTTTAGGTTTCTTTTGTACGGATTTCGTACGGAGTTTCAGATTTATTGCACGTACGGAATTTGTACGGATTTTTTTGGTCAGTTGTACGGATTTTTAGTCCTTACAGTATGGCAACACTGCACTGCTGTGCTGTCAAGTGTCAACTTCATAGTTATGAGGTTAGGTTGAACTTGAACACATTAACGCAAATAGCGGTGGGCGTTGAATGAACGAACTGTTTTTTTAGACTGTTTACTTGTCGTCAACTGTTCGACTGGTTTACAGTTCACGGATAAACTAGTTTACTCATGAACGAGATTTTAAGCATCGACTTGATTTCGCGTAGTCGACGCACGACGGAACGGAACGAGTGATGATTACGAAGACTGGATTCGGTTTACAGTTCACGGATAAACTAGTTTACTCATGAACGAGATTTTAAGCATCGACTTGATTTTGCGTAGTCGACGCACGACGGAACGGAACGAGTGATGATTACGAAGACTGCGGAACCGAAGCAGTATGTAAATCTCGTTTATCTATTGGTTAATTATTTTTTTTGGTTTTTGTTTTGTACGTTAAGTTTTTAGTCCTGATTTGAAATATGCATTACGTGTCGGTCAAGGCGAAATAATAAACTTTGTCATTACCTTCTTTTTTGTTCGCTAAAAGTGTAAAAAGTACTTAATAAATAAACAAAAATAACTAATTGTAAATTGTGGATTGTGTATGAGTGTGTAAAGTACTAATCGACTAGTAAACCAGTTTTTAACAAAACGGCCTAATCCGTTCGTTCACTAAACGCTGCTGTTCAGTCTATGATGTAAACTAGTCGAAAATTAAACTGTTTTATGAACTAGTTTATCGTAGACAGTAAACCAGTCTCGTTTCGTCGACTGTAAAAACGTCGACGACCCACCACTAAACGCAAAAAACAAACAAGTATTAGACGTAAATAAATGCGGCGACGGCAAAACCACACATGCCCACAGCACCGGCATCGATACCCACAGGGAATTTGAGGAGATAAAAACCTTTACATGGCACACGACGCAGACTGTGTTTATATTTGATCCAAATGAATGCATAACTTTCTTTCAAGATGTTAAAATACTTTATCTTTTTATTATTACATTTTCATAACATTGACAGCGGATTCTGTTATGACAGTAAAAATGGCTTCATTCTTTATTGTCCTTGTATGGGTAAGTTTAACACAAATATAACAAAATTTAAGAATAAATCAATCTTTCTACTTGCTAAGAATTTACGCTATTGTTATTTTTAGGCAGATTTGGAAATCAAGCAGATCACTTTTTGGGAGCATTGGCATTTAGTAAAGGTTTAAATAGAACTTTGGTTCTTCCGCCATGGGTGGAATACAGATTTGGCGAACCTAAATCTATTCAAGTTCCATTTAATACATATTTTAAAGTTGAAGGTTTATCTTTATATCATAATGTCATTACAATGGAGAACTTCATGAATGATTTAGCCCCTGTTGTATGGCCAGTTACGAAACGTATATCATTTTGTTACACCCAAAGAATGGGTGAGCATGAAAAAAGTTGCAATGCAAAATCTGGAAACCCGTTTGGTCCATTCTGGGATACATTCAACATTGATTTTATCGATTCTGAATTTTATGGGCCTTTGAATTATGATGTTTATAACAATGCAATGATGGAAAAATGGAAACAAAAATATTCGCCTGAAAAGTGGCCTGTTTTGGCCTTTACAGGTGAGTGCAATATTATTACGTTCTTTATTCATTACATTTCTTATTTAGTACATTTTTAAATATTTTTATAAAATAAAATAAAAAACTAAAACATTTAAAAATATAGAAACCCACTGGTATCGGGGACAGGATTTTAGCTACCAGCGGTCAGGGCTCCAGAGAGAGGAACCTCCTAACACTTCGAGCCGTGTCCAGTAGTACTGCTTCCTAACTTGCTAACGAGATCCTCCTAAGGGTTATTATGTTAATTATTATGTCTTGAGGTTAAGCTTCCAGGGAAAATCATCTTATTATACTTGACTGAAGCATTAAACAGCTAGGTTACATACTAAGCTGTGCTAATGCTCACAAGTAATATCAGTATGTTAGCAGTTCAGTTGTGTTTATTTTCTGCAAGTCAAAATAGTTTCTCAATAGCCTTCTAAACTTCACTTTTTATGTCGCCTTCTCCAACTTATCTCTTGTAAATGCCACTTAATCTGTAATATCAATCCCCTAAATCAGCACCATACTCTAAATCAGTATTTATCACAACCAAATTCATCATCATCATTTCAGCCAAAAGACGTCCACTGCTGGACATAGGCCTCCCCCAGGCGAAATTAAAATTAATTATTTAATCCTAATCCTTTGCTTCTTAATTATGTTTAAAAAGTTGTCTGTTTGACAATATAAAACAAGCAATAAATCCTGTTGAATTGTCATTTTTCATAATGATAAGGATTTTGATCAAGTGTATTTTGTGTGTTACCCACGCAATGAGAGCTTCTGTGTTTGTGCTCCACTGGTGAGTAAGATCCCTAAAAATAGCTGTTAAACGTTGTTATTATGCGCATGGAAGCAAATTTCAATTAAATCATTTCTAATGCCGTTGATGTGTGATTAAATATAAAATCGAGTATGCTGCAGTTTCGCACAGCCCCTGTGTGCACCACAGTTTCCAAAAAAAAAAGAAAGAGGATAACATTTTCCGAAACATAAAACTCTATTAAAGCAGTGGTTAGTAAAACCTGTACCTATCTTAATTTCCCATATTTGAAAGATATTCACAACAATAAAAAATAGTAAATAAACTCTAAAAGACAAAAAGGTAGTGACATTTTGAAGACCACTCTACCGCTGCGACTCTACACCAGCGCTTCTAGCGGCAAATACAGTGTGATAGCCCTCTTTATTGTTGGATTCAAATTTAATGGTGGCTGTGAAGTTCGCTATTCACCCATGCATACCCCTTATCCCAACTGTCACATCAATTTTCTACTGCGACACACCTATTGTTCTGAGCCGCAAAGAATTCCAAGAATGCAAAGTATTTCAGAATTCTAAATCTAATTAAAACTCCACTGTTTCACCTTGGATTGATAAAGTATGTCATCATCATGTTCATATCAGCCGAAAGACGTCCACTGCTGGACATAGGCTTCGCCCAAGCGTCGCCACATTGACCAGTCCCGTGCGTCCCGCATCCAGCGGATACCCGCACCCTTCACCAGGTCATTGGTCCACCTGGTGGGAGGCCTTCCAACGCACCGTCTTCCGGTTCGCGGTCGCCACTCCAGAACTTTTCTGACCCAACGGCCATCCGTTCTGCAAGCAATGTGCCCTGCCCAATGCCACTTAAGTTTGGCAATTCTTCGGGCTATGTCGGTAACTTGCGGATCCGGACCAGTTCTTGCGGATCTCTACATTTCTGATTCGATCACGCAAGGATACCCCGAGCATAGCCCTCTCCATTGCGCTTTGGGTGACTGTAAGCTTTCTGATGAGGCCCATTGTGAGCGACCACGTCTCAGAGCTATAGGTCATCAATGGGGACACACACTGGTCATAGACTTTCGTCTAGAGACACTGTGGTAAGTTGGACGAGAAGATACCGCGTAACTTCCCGAACGCTTCCCAGCCGAGTCGGATTCGACGGTTGACCTCTTTCTCGAAGTTGGCCCTACCCAACTGGATCGTTTGTCCTAGATAGACATAGTTGGCCACAATTTCGAGTGTAGAGTCTCCAATCTTGATAAAGTATGTATTGCTTTATTATAGTTTTTTGCCAAAATTGTAAACAAGAGACAAAGTCGCACAGTTGTGATCTTCCACAGTGCAACTTTGCCTATCCCAGCTCACAGCTGGTTATTTGAGGAATTTTTAATGTTAACATCTTAAACTTTGGAATTGATAAACAATGTTTAAGAATTGTAAAAAATATTGATAATTGCATTCAATAATAATAAAATCGTTTATTTAAATAGCAGTTGATGGGTTGAAATTTTAAGATGGGGTTATAAGGTTCAACTTTTAATCATATTCTATATTAACATGAACTTTTTTAGTGGACAGCCACACACGATAGGCTGCCAACTGTCGAAAAATTCTGGTTGGCGACCAGAAGACAGTGCCTGTTGGACATTTCCGGGGAGACTCGAGCATCCCCGCAGTCTCCAGACCAGTCCTCCAATGATGGCGTCCTGTCGGCGCATGTCTGTTGGTTGCCAGCGTGGAACCTCATCTCACTTCATCTTCACTCTCAACCATGGCAAGGCACAGAAGAAAAAAGCTGTACAGTGGCAGCACTCACTGTCACAATAAGGTGCACCTCTGTATCATCAAAGGTCTACACTCAAACCTTGATGCAGTCCAACATCATCTGGAGACTGATAAATCAGTGCTTTTGTTCCTTTCGGAGGCCCAGATCAGAATTCCTTCAGACGTGGCGTGCCTTTCTTACCCAGGGTTTACCCTGGAGCACAAGTTTAGGCAAATCGCGCGTGTATGCAGGTACGCCCGTGACGACATCTGTTATCGGCGTCTCCGAAACCTTGAAGACTCTCGATAATCAGCGCTCTGGGTCCTGGTGGTAGCGATGGAACGAGTCGTATTTTTTTCAATAAGCGTATGTTCGAAATTATCGAGCCGATTCGTGCTTCCGAGTTGGGCTCGGATACACTACAATGTTGGAGAGTCGAATTGACTTAATCCGCTGTACAGCCCGTGCCCAATAGGGCTGAGGGCTGTACGTTGGCTTGCTTGTTTGAGGGTAGTCGAGCTGACCCGGCCAACTACAGACTCATCTCTGTAACGCCCATTGTGTACTATCTTAATAGTAAGCTCTTGGCATACATAGAAACTAACGAAACTAACCTTTAATGAGGGTAGGCGACGACGCTCGCGCGCGCATCTCTCTGTGTAAAATTTATTTTGAAAAATACTAGTTGTCTGCAAAAGTAAATAAAATTAAGTCAAAAGATGGAACAGTGACTAATGCAGTAGTGACAGTGTTATCTACAAGTTTTATACACAAACTGTGAAGGAAATAACAAAATACATAAAACCATAATAACATGAAAAATACAAACAAAAACAATAAATAGATATCAAGTGAAGTGACACCTAAAACAGTGACATTTAATAAAAAGTGCAAATTACAATTAATAAAATATTCAACCCATAAAAATCAAAATCGTCCTCAAAAGGGGAACTAAAACAAACAACCCAGTAACATCATAGATGTTAACCAATATTAAACAGTTTCCAATACACAAACAAACAAAAAAGTGCATAAATAGTGTAAAAACCTATAACTTACAAAACAAAAACAAAGTGTTTGACAGTGAAAAAATTCCACTCGCATGAGTCATTTTAACCGTTTTTGCATCGTTCAAATATTGGAACTCAATGCTATGCTTAATTTCAACTTATTTACTTGAGTTCATTTGGCTCGGCGGTATTGAAGGCGACACTTCACCACTGATCGTTCGGTCGCCGGCTCGAACCTCAGCCCAAGTTCCTGCTCTTTTTGTGAATTCGAAAATTATATATAATTTCACAAAATAACGCATTCAAATAACCGAACAGTTTAAAAAAATAATCCTTCGATAATTTCACACCGGAGGGCGCTACGATAGCTTGGAATTAATGATGGATTCCAGCAGCAACAACATTACCTACCGCAAACCTTGTAGATCAAGCTCGTTAACTGACCTAACTAAAAATATGACTACTAACAGCGATAAAACGATACTTGATACAACAATGATGAGCATTCCTGATAGTTTTCATGACACAATTGACGACGTACGCGAGTTAAGTGAAGAAATCAAAACACTTAAAAACCAATTATTAAGCGCACATAAAGAAATAGAAGATCTAAATACGGAGAACTTTCGTCTCAAATCAGATCTACAGAATATGATCAAGACTGTTAACACATTTAAGAAAATATGCTCAACTCCTGAGAAAAAAAGTGCGACGCCGACTCTTAAAAACAAATCCTTGCAACGAATAAGCTCACCAAAGTACTTAATCAAGGAACATGAACAACAACCACATGGTATTGAGGGCGTTGCTAACAAACAAAATAAAGAGACACAAACTAGAAGTACTTATACACCAAACAAAGTGCAAGATACTATGACTACCTCTATACCACCATCAAATGTAGTATCGAAGCCAATGCAAAATAATAAACAACCCTTTAAGAAGAATAATAGAGAGGATACCAAAAATAGAAAACTCTGCGTAATCAGTAACTACACACAACGAGGCATGCTACAAGCTATTGAAGAAAATTTTGCAAGGGTCTTCAATTATTGTAGTTACACTTCGCCAAATTCAAATATTAAAATATTATTAGCGGGTATAAAATCAAAGTTAGAACATTTTACAATGAATGATTACTGTATAATTATGTTAGGGGAGACTGATATTAAAGCTAATGGTAACCTTATTGACCTAGTAAAATTAATAAGAGAATGTTTAATGAATATAACACACACTAACATAATAGTATGCGCACCCACATACATCTGTGGGGCACTCATTTATAATTATAAGGTTGAAATTTTTAATAACCTACTCTGTATGGACATTCAAAATAATAAGTATGCATATTTTGTTGACTCCAACTATGGATTAACATTTGACCAGTTTTCAAATATATCGGGCAAATTGAACACAGATGGAAACACGGATGGGACAATACATATTTAGGGACATAATGATTAGAATTAAAATTGACATAGAATTATTTCCTGATGACTTGACCAGCGACACAAATAGACAAAACTCACAGTTTTTTCTTTTATAATAATATATGTCGCCGCGTAGGCGTGAATTTGCTAATTTATTATCCTAATTAATAGTAATTAGTAATTTTAAGTGTCAATGTCTATTTAAGTTGGGTTTTGAGTTCAGCGCCATCTATTGGCTCACTGTGGAATCAGTATTGATTCATAATTCATATGCTAATTTCAATGTTTAATTAATACGAGATGTTTAAATTAAACAGGAACACTTATTGTAGGACTTTTGGATTTGTTCTCATTTTAACTATTGCACATTTGACGAAGTAAATGTGTTTCATTATGTTATTCTTATTAAGTTGTCAAACAATGGCGGATGTTATAATTTCTATGACCAATAACCAGATTTAATAATTTAATACGAGAACTAAACAAATTTGAGTAAATGATTAAATACTAAGAAGTCATAAGACTATTTTACACAGCTATGTAATAATGAGAAACTTTCTAATTAGTAAGATTGTTAGATCACCGGAAACTTGAATAGTTTTGTTATTAGATGACTATTTCAATAATAAACTAAAAACCACTTTGTATTTGTGAGTATTGAGGTTGTTTAATGTTAAAATAATTAACTGATCAGCATTTTAGTATTGTTTGCTAACTTTACTCAACTATCCAAGTAATAAGTGTCTAAACAAAAACAATATGAAAGTTCCGCCCACTTAGAACGCGCGTCGCGCGGACTATGTGTGAAAAATAAGAACTGATTAATAAATGTAATCGAATAGATGTTTGAAAACCTAATTAATTGTCATAAAGTGATTGTGTAATCTATAAAAACATTTAAAAAGAGTGTCCTGGAGTTTCTTGCTAGATCTCCTCCAGCGATCGACAAGGGCTTAGCGATCTAGCAAGCCACGCGATGTGGTTTTAGCTTCAAGTTCATTTGAAAACTCAAAGTGCCTGTAACTAAATCAAATAAACACTCTTGAGTTTCAATCCAGTGTTGTGTGTTATTGAAGTAACCCGCTCCAGTCAAGAATAAAGGAATTGCCTCTAGACATTGGAATTAAAGATGGCGATTCTACGATACATAGGTACTTCGACGTGACATCAGAAGTGGGATCAGCTCCCACTATCGCCTTCTGCCCATGCTATGAAAGCCATCCGAAGAATTTTGTACAACATCGCCAGCGCCGAGGGTATGGCAAAAGATTTTCCTATGATAATTTCCAAGAGTAAGCGATGTCCAGACATAGGCGAAAATAACTGGAATATTTTTACGTGAACGATCTGAACTCTATTGAAACGACAGAAGAAGCTACTGACTAGTGGCATGGATGCTGTCCTACACCATTGTGGCCAAAACTTTATACAGCACAGAATGACCGAAGCAGCTAAGCGAACAACTTGATCTGTCCATTGATAGATTCCATCATGGTTGAGGGGAGTATTCTGTTTTTTTTATTTATGTAACTTAACATTCTTAATTATTTTCATCATACAAGGCAAGGTCAGTGACCTTTTGTGTGACAATTTTTATCAATCTGCCTAGTCTTTTCCCAACCAAGTCCGGGACAGCTTCCATTCTAACTGGATTCAGCTGAGTACCAGTGCTTTACATGGAGCAACCAAAACCCAGTAACTGGGTAACACAATACCCCTTACTGACTGAGTGGTCCCTGCTGTTGTTTGTGTGGCAATTTGTGGAATTAAAATGAATGAAACGGCTTAAATTACTCCATAAAATAAGACAGCTGACTAGGAACTCAATGTTATTGTTTAAATATGGTTCTTTTGTCTTAAGAATTGCAATGGCTCAGTTATTTGAGAAATTTTATTTTATTTGAGGAGTATGTAAGGATCGTAGCAAGTGGCAATCTGTGGTTGCTGCCTATCCCCATGGGGACAAGGTGTGAGTGTATGAATGTTAAACAATTCAAAGTACCTACGTTGAGTTTTGTACCGGACAAAAAGTAACAACTTATTTTTATAGCATTCATTACATTTAGGTAGCTAAAACAAAAGTTTAGTAGGTAAATAAGTTAAGTAAGTTACAGAATGTATGTGCAACAGAAGTAGTAAACATTTGGCAGAAAGTGCCATGACATATTCATGTTGACGCACTAATTGGCATTTTTGCAATTTATTGTTTTTACCCGACTACCAAACGGGGTTTATTATTGAATAATGTGGAACCCGTTGCATGTCATACTTTTTTTAAAGTAAAGTAAGATAAGAAAATGTATTAACACATTCCTTAAACATGAAAAGCACAACAAATAAAAATAAAATTATAGTGTGCTCAAGAAAATACTTACAACGATTTGCATTTAAGTAGCTGGGGTGAGAATAATTGTTTGGTTACAAGACTAAACAATATTTAAAATATTATCTAGAGGTTTTTGTAGAGTGAGTATGCATCTAATATAAATGTATTTGTATGAATGGGTGAAAGGGTTGTGATACACCTGGGTGAGTCATTACAAACTTTATAATCAGGGTAAGTATCAGCAGAGCTTCAGTTCATGCATAATCATAATATAATAATAAATAGTCATAAGCTGATAGCCACCTGGTAACTTTTAATTTACAAGTAGGTACGCTTAGTATGTGTGAGTAACCTATTATGTATGGACCTTGTGATTTTTGGTAAATTAATGGTCCTGTGTATGTAAGACATATTTGAGTGAATCTAATGTGATTACTGTGTTCCATCTTATCTGTCTACATGATCTGGTAGATTTGTTTTGGCTATGGGGTTCTTGACAGTGATAGCGCTATAAGTTAAATCTAATTAAAAAATTGTCTGACCCTACATTCTTGGTTCAGACTGTCAGTTGGATACTGATGGGGCCTTTTATAAGCTCTAAGATTTATGCTTGTTCAAGTTAAGTTTGTTATAATAAAGTTTATTTAATCATTCAATATTTGAGAACCTTCCTAATGAATTAAATCTCACAATGGGTTTAGTTGAATTTTACTTGTTATGGTACATGGGTGTAAATAGATTAGTAATTTCTGACAGATTTCAAAGCTTGTTATTGGATGCACTTGCACAGAATAAAAACAATCAAAAGACAGGTTTGTTTTTTGATAATTTGTCACTTTTAGCATTCAATAACTTTCTTTTCTTTTTGCAACTTTTTACCTAGCTTGTATTCAAACTTGTTCACACATAAATGTTTTGTAATGAAATAGGTTTGTAATAGGTGTGTAAATAGGTTGTTGCGTGTGTGGTATGCAAACATGCATCATTAAAAGTAGTTTTCAACATGTTTTAACATTAATCTTTAGCTAGTGCAAACACCGTCATAAGTAATGCAGCAATCTTCATAGTTATTCATTTCAGTGTCATCAGATTCTAGTTAACTTTGAATTACTCACTTACTATTTCAAAACAATAACATAATTTAATTGTTATCAGTACTAACTCCTACTTATTTAAATATTAATAGGATCATCTTTTCTTTTATTATTATTTATCTGTATACCTTCTCACATTCCAGATTCCTGTGTCATATCAAAAATCAAAATGGTTACCTACATAGTCAAGTATTATCAAGGATGTGGAAACAAAACTAAAAATACCTGGTTTGCAAGTGACCGTGTCGCCGGGTCAGGACCTTAGAAGCTACCAACATACATACAAGCCACCAAATAGAGGTCAGCTGAAAAATGACTTCCAGCCCAACATAACTAAAGTAAAAGGTGAGAAGTTTTCAAACTATCTTCTACTCACCTCGCTAACTGATACGGTGTTGTTGTATCAGAAGGCTCAACACAATAGCCATGTCGAATAACTACATGACGCTTGTGCATGATACTACCATGCAACAAAGTACTTTTAAATTATTATTCCTGGGTTCAATTCCTAGGTTGGGCAAAATTTGTTTATGGGGTTTTTCCAATAGGGATTCCTCTGTAGCAGCCCAGAGTTTTGAAATTGGTGAACCCCCATGCTTCAAAAAGCATGTTGAGCCATTGGCCTTGTGCACCATAGTACCTCCTTATGCAGATGGCTCAACAGTCAGGAGGACTACTGTTATTATTATGTTTTTGTAACTCGTTTCAGTTTATGCTATTCTATTGTCATATTTAGTCAATTATAAAAATGAATAATAAAACAAGCTCTAATTATTGAGATGTCCAATAACCTATAGCTCTGGAGGCACTTAATAAAATAATAGGTTATATCAACACCAAACTATCAGCATCCATGGAGATGGATTTGAGGTAATAATGAGAACACAATAAACTATCTTATTATGCTGTGGAAGCAACTAAGATTGATAACACAACAAACTATCCTATTGGTATGCTGTGGAATCAAGTAATAATGATAACACAACTATCTTGTTGGTATGCTGTGGAAGCAACTAATAATGATAACACAATAAACTATACTGTTGGTATGCTGTGGAAGCAACTAATAATGATAACACAATAAGCTGTCTGTTAGTAATCCGTGGAGGAAACTAATAGTGATAATACAACACACAATCTATTGGTTTGCTGTGGAAGCAACTAATAAAGATTTAATATCCATTGGTTAGGCGTGGAGGCCGCTAATGAACAATCTCTCATGTTATCCTGCTGGGTCCACGGTGTACAAGACCACCCAGAGCCTGGTTCCTTATATCCTGTCAAATCAAAGACTTCGTGCCTGTCACGGAGCAATGATCCTAAACTCCTTAACCTTTAATCCTGTCAAATCAAAGACTTTGTGTCTATCACAGAGCGGTGTTCCTGATCCTATCCTTAAATCCTGTCAAATCAAAGACTTTGTGTCTATCACAGAGCATTACCGTCCCGTGAGAATGAAACTAAACAAAAAACAGCTGATCACAATACTCCTACACTACCTACACTATACTTACCAAATACAAGGCTGCTATGAAAGCCTTCTTATAAGTAGGTATGTGCTCATTAATGCATCAAATATTTTAATTTGAGATAAACTTAATAGTTACCTAATTTCATAAGTATTCAGTGATATATTGATAACTTAAACTGACTATTACCTATTACAAATCAATGAATATTGTAAGATAATACAAACAATAACATTCTGCAAACAAGATTCAAATTGGACTAGTAAGCTAGCAACTGATTATTCAATGTCAAAAATCTGAAATACAAATTGTATGCCTTCATTGACATGACATGTAGCAGTTAGTTGTTTCCTAACAACATTGGTCTTTACCATATAGCAAGTTGAATACCTAAAGCATATAGCTGTGGGTGTAAAAATACATTCAATATTTCAAAAATAAGGCAAACTTAGCTTAGATTTATTACAAGCTGTCAATGAAAAATAAAACCAGTTGTTATCAGATCCTAAACTTAATTAATACTGTAGGATGATAAACAACAATAATCTGCCGACAAATATTTCTCCGCTATTACAGATAACAACCAAGAAACAGAGACTGAGGACACGAGACTGAGGACACGAGACTGAGGACACAAGACTGAGGACACCTCTAGCTGCAGAGCCCGCAGCTAGGTCCAGTATGGCCGTGTCGCCGCGTAGGCGTGAATTTGCTAATTTATTATCCTAATTAATAGTAATTAGTAATTTTAAGTGTCAATGTCTATTTAAGTTGGGTTTTGAGTTCAGCGCCATCTATTGGCTCACTGTGGAATCAGTATTGATTCATAATTCATATGCTAATTTCAATGTTTAATTAATACGAGATGTTTAAATTAAACAGGAACACTTATTGTAGGACTTTTGGATTTGTTCTCATTTTAACTATTGCACATTTGACGAAGTAAATGTGTTTCATTATGTTATTCTTATTAAGTTGTCAAACAATGGCGGATGTTATAATTTCTATGACCAATAACCAGATTTAATAATTTAATACGAGAACTAAACAAATTTGAGTAAATGATTAAATACTAAGAAGTCATAAGACTATTTTACACAGCTATGTAATAATGAGAAACTTTCTAATTAGTAAGATTGTTAGATCACCGGAAACTTGAATAGTTTTGTTATTAGATGACTATTTCAATAATAAACTAAAAACCACTTTGTATTTGTGAGTATTGAGGTTGTTTAATGTTAAAATAATTAACTGATCAGCATTTTAGTATTGTTTGCTAACTTTACTCAACTATCCAAGTAATAAGTGTCTAAACAAAAACAATATGAAAGTTCCGCCCACTTAGAACGCGCGTCGCGCGGACTATGTGTGAAAAATAAGAACTGATTAATAAATGTAATCGAATAGATGTTTGAAAACCTAATTAATTGTCATAAAGTGATTGTGTAATCTATAAAAACATTTAAAAAGAGTGTCCTGGAGTTTCTTGCTAGATCTCCTCCAGCGATCGACAAGGGCTTAGCGATCTAGCAAGCCACGCGATGTGGTTTTAGCTTCAAGTTCATTTGAAAACTCAAAGTGCCTGTAACTAAATCAAATAAACACTCTTGAGTTTCAATCCAGTGTTGTGTGTTATTGAAGTAACCCGCTCCAGTCAAGAATAAAGGAATTGCCTCTAGACATTGGAATTAAAGATGGCGATTCTACGATACATAGGTACTTCGACGTGACATATACGTATTCTCCACCAAAATATAGCAGGTCTCATAAACAAATCTGACATCTTGGCGGTACATTTGGATGAATTAGAACAAAATAATAAACCCATAGACGTTATCTGTATAACAGAACACTTTATGACGACCGACCAGGAAAACACACTTGACATACCCAACTTCCGCCTAGCAGCAAGTTATTCTAGAGACGTAAAGAGGGGAGGGGCATGTATACTAACTAGAATTGGACATGAATATACAACACTTAAAACTAACTGCTCTATTAAAGGTATTATTGAATGTAGTGCTATAGAACTAAATGAACATGGAATGATAATAGTTTGTGTATACAGAGTGCCAAATTCTTGTTTAAATCTTTTTTACGATAATCTGGGGCAATTATTACGCCAGATATGTGACAAAAATAACAAAAAAATCGTTCTATGCGGCGATTTTAACATCAACTTACTCAAACGAAACTGTCAAGCTCTAGACTTTGAATATTTTTTAGAAAGCTATAATTTAAAAGTAGAAATAAGACATCCTACCAGGCTTAGCAGTAAGTCTTGTATTGACAACTTTGCACACAATATTCCTAGATGCAAAAGTGAAATAATTGAATTTGGTATATCCGACCACACAGCTCAACTGCTACAATGCCCCGTCAAAAAAACCTGTGCCATAAAATCTTGGCGTATTAAAAGACGGGACTATAGTACTGACAATATGAGTAAATTTAAAAAATGCATAAATAGCCTGTCTTTTACTGACATTTACAATACAAATGACCCTAACGAAGCATATAATTATTTCCTTGACCTTTTCTCGTGTATTTACAACTTATGTTTTCCTTATAAAATAATAACAAAATCGCTAAATAAAAAAACTAAATGGATATCCAAAGGTCTTAGAAACAGTAGTAAAGTCAAAAGAAAAATGTTATGGCAATATAGAATAAATCCAACAAAAAGAAATAAAAACATATTTAAGCAATACGCAGCTAGATTTAAGAAAATAATATCACTAACTCAGAAGTCACAAAACAATTACTATATAAATAGATCACAAAACAAATCAAAAGCGACATGGTCAATTATAAACAAATCTAAATTCAACTTTCCCAAAGAGCCTATTACAGAAATACTTAAAGATAACATCAAGATTACAGATCCTAAATCTATAGTGAATAATTTTAACAACATCTTTATTGACCAAGCTTCAGAATCAGACCAAACATGTAACTTAAGAAATTACAGTCAAAACAAAACCAGACCCTCAAATCATAGAATCAAAACTAAAATTAACTCAATCTTTCTTACTCCCACAACACCTTTAGAGGTAGACAGGGAAATAAAGCTGCTGAAAAATACCCATAGTGTGGGCAACGATGGTATCTGCACCAAAGTCATAAAATATGTATCCCCGGATATTTCAGCTCATCTGTGCTACATAATTAACTTATGCATTTCTAACGGCATATACCCAGAAAAACTTAAAACATCTATTGTCATTCCGCTACATAAAAAAGATGACAAACGAAAAATGGGGAACTATAGACCCATAGCGTTGATACCCATTTTTTCAAAATTATTTGAAAAAATCGTATATAGCCGACTATACAGCTATTTAGAAAAATATAATATTTTGGTAGACGAACAGAAAGGCTTTCGCAAGGGGAAATCAATAAATATGGCAATCTATGACCTACTAAAAACTATTTTGGGCGCCATTGACAACAAAATACCAACATGTGCTATATTTATGGATATGAGTAAAGCCTTTGACCGAGTTGACCATAGGATACTAATGCAAAAATTAAGCATGTATGGCATAAGAGGTAAAGCGTTAGATCTCATCTATTCATACCTGCAGAATAGAAAACAAGTTGTAGAAATAACACAGATATGTCAGAAAACACGAACTGAGATTAAATATAGGTCAAACTCGAAAACTGTAAAAATGGGAGTACCACAAGGAAGTGTTCTAGGCCCTTTATTGTTCTTGATATATATCAATGATCTTCCTAACCATATCGATCAACCAATGGTACTATTTGCAGATGATAGCACAGTCATAATAAAAAGCGACAAACAAAATGATTATGAGCACGTAGTCAACCAAACATTAAATAGGATAATTCAATGGTTAACCGAAAATAATCTTAAAATAAATATGAACAAAACGAAAATAATACACTTTTACCAGAGAACCCAACTGAAAAATATAAAAGTTAGTTACCAAGGCGAAATTGTACATCCCGTGACAGATACAAAGTTTCTGGGCATTAATATTGATTATAGACTGACATGGAAAACACATTTAGAAAATGTCTGCAAAAGAATTAATAAATCCTCATTTGCTCTGTATAAACTTTCAAAAATTGTTAATCAAGAAGCCTTATTAGCTGCTTATCATGGACTTGTGGCACCTGTTCTAAGATATGGTATTATATCTTGGGGTAACTCAGTCGATAAGGAATCTGTATTTAAAGCTCAAAAGAAATGCATTAGAGCAATGTGTAATGTAGACAAAACTACCAGCTGTCAACCATATTTTAAAAGCTTAAACATTCTGACAATGCCTTCGTTATACATATATGAACTAAATGTTTTTGTGAAATCAAACCCAAATTATTATAAGACTGCTTTTAAAAGTTACTATAGGCAATTACGTGATAAAAAAAGATTAGACATTGAAATACCATATGGGAAAACAGCACTAATCAATAAAAGTATTCTTGTTATGTCATCATTGATTTACAACAAATTACCTGACGATGTCAAAAAGTTACCTGTACATCAATTTAAGTCGAAGCTGCACAAATTCCTAGTGAATAAATGTTATTATTGTATCAAGGACTACTTACAGGATCAAAATATAGATAAAGACCTATAGACATAGTAATTTATTGACATAGAATAATATGACATTAAAAATAGTGTGACATCCATTAATTTGACAGCCCTTTAATTTATATGATTGTTTATGACATGTAATTTTATTATGACATGTAATTTAATTCATCTGACAATTTTATTTTTATTTTATTTCACTTTTGACATTTGTAGTATTTTGAATTTATTTTGTTTTTTTATTTTTTCAGTGTAATTATTTTGTATTGTTATTTTAATAATTATTTAGATGGATTTTTAATAATATAAATATTTGCACACCTTATTAGGTATGATACAGTGTACTTTATAAATATTTGTAACACCTGTTTGAATCTACCTGTATTAAGCAAATAAACAATTTTGATTTGATTTGATTTGAACGACATCCTTAGTGACCGCCATTACGGCTGCCGCCAAAATTGGTCTACTGGGGATTTTCTAGCATCTGCCATTCTCATCTGGAGTAGGGTCATCGAGAGGCATGGGGAAGCGCTTACCGTCTCCCTCGACATCTCGAAGGCTTTTGACAGGGTCTGGCACGGAAGCCTTATTGGTAAGTTTCCTTCATTCGGTCTGCCGGTGGTCTGTGTGATTGGATTGCAGACTGCCTGAGGGATCGGTCCATTCGAGTAGTTACCGATGGCTGCTCGTCGGACCAACTGGATATTAATGCCGGGGTCCCTCAGGGGTCGGTACTTTCAGCGACATTATTCTTGCTGCACATAAACGATCTGCTAAAACCCACCTTTGGGTATGCAGACGACAACACTGTTGCTGAGAGATACTTGTCCAACGCACGGGCTACTGAGCTTCAGGTCCGGTCTCTCCGAGAGGTCATGATGGGGCGTTTGAGCTTGTGCTTGGAGGCAATCACCGAATGGGGCGATGCCAATCTGGTCAAGTTAAATGCCGCTAAAACACAGGCGTGTCTTTTCTAGGCTATAAAGAGCCAATTTCACCCGGCTCCATCTTTCTGAGATGTAACCGTGCCGATAACGGACCATCTCGAGCTTCTTGGCGTAGGTATAGTGGCACTCTATTGTATTCCACTAGCTGACAAAAAGCTGGGAATCCTTGCGAAAGTGAGACGTTACTTCACGCCAGAACAGCTGCTTAAGTTGTATCAAGCACAATTTCGATCTTGCTTGGTGTCCTGTTCTCATATCTGAGACGTATCGCTCGCCTTTGTACATAAGTTTTCCTTTTGTATTTGAAATGTTTATTTTGTGTACAATAAAGAATATGAATATACGTATCTGGTGGTGGTCACGTTTGTCGTTAATTCGGTTATATGTTCCATATCTTAAAAACTGCCGAATCGATTTTAATGAAACTTGTACTATGCCCTAAGTTGAATTTATTTGAAATTAAGTTGAAATCCAGTAAAAAAAGAAAGATCGTGATCCAATTAGTAGTTTCGGAGAAATGCGTGGACAAACATACATACAAACAAACATACACTTAAGAAATTTGGCACACGTGTTTAGAAGCCCACTTATAGTAATATATGTGTGTGATTGTGTGTGTGTATTATGTTTATTATATTGTGTGTCGAATTGATAACCTCCTTTTTTTAAAGTCGGTAATAACGGATCCATGCGGACGACGTCACGGGGTATCCATTTGTTGTATACCAAAACCTCCCGAATGTAACAAAACGCGAGAAAATCGCGGACAAACATACATACATACGGGTCAAACTGAGAACCTCCATTTTTTAAGTCGGTTTTTAAAACAAAGGCCGTCCTTACTCGCGGTTGCAAGTTATGCGAAAGAACCGGGCGAAAAACAGTCGACTATGAAAGCTTTGTATATTTTAAGAAGTCCTCTATCTGCCTGAGACGTGTCCTTTTTATCCGACTGCCGAAGGAGGGTAATGTGTTTATCAGTCTATGTATGTATGTATGTTTGTTCCTATATGGCGTTCCAGAGACCAAACGCGTTGGCCGATTTTGATGATTCATACGTCATCATGTTTCATTCCAACAAGATTAAACGTTGATATGGTAATTAAGATCCAATCTACAAAACGATTCTTATAAACTGCAACATGATAATTATGGAGCATAGAGGCATATGACTTGTTTTGATATCCGGGTCTTTTTCTGGTGAAGGTCCTTCATAAAAAAGATAACGTATTTATTTTCAAACAGAAAAGTGGATAGAGAGAATGTAGGTCAGTGTCCTGCAGTGGAAAAATGCAATAGTCGTGACAATCTACGAAGTCCGTTTCTAATTTTACATACCGCGATAACTTTGTACCTACGTAAGTAACTGAAAATCAAATTTCTTAATCCTAATTAATTACTATGCTATCCATACACTATAACAACGAGTATCATTCGTAAACATCAAGTTAAATTATTTTTCGGTTTTTATATAGCTGACATAATCGACTTCTTAGATTGTCAGGACTGTAGTAATCACATGACACTAATATTATAAAGGCAAAAGTTTGTGAGTGTGTGTGTGTTTTGTTTGGTTGTTACTTCTTCACGCTCAAACGGTTGGAAGGATCTGGATGAAATTTGGCACAGACATAGAAAGCACATAGGACATACTGGTGTGATAATCTGGTGTGACTACGAGTCGATAAGGTTGAAAAACCATTTAGTATAACAAGGACAGCACTAGTTAGGAATAAATGGTGTGGAAAAATCAGTGGTGTGACAAAGGAGAAAAAAAATCCAAAATAAGAAAATATGCCTACAGTAAAAAACCGGCCAAGTGCGAGTCGGACTCGCGCACGAAGGGTTCCGTTGGTAAATTGCGGTTTACGATTTATGACGTATTTAAAAAAAAAAACTACTGACTAGATCTCGTTCAAACCAATTTTCGCTGGCAGTTTACATAGTAATGTACATCATATATTTTTTTCAGTTTTATCATTCTCTTATTTTAGAAGTTACAGGGGGGGGGGACACACATTTTACCACTTTGGAAGAGTCTCTCGCGCAAACTATTCAGTTTAGAAAAAAATTATATTAGAAACCTCTACATCATTTTTGAAGACCTATCCATAGATACCCCACACGTATGGGTTTGATGAAAAAAAATATTTTTAGTTTTAGTTTCAAGTATGGGAACCCCCAAAATTTATTGTTAAATTTTTATTTTTGTGTGAAAATCTTAATGCGGTTCACAGAATACATCTACCTACCTAGTTTCAACAGCATAGTGCTTATAGTTTCGAAAAAAAGTGGCTGTGACATACGGACGGACAGACAGACAGACAGACATGACGAATCTATAAGGGTTCCGTTTTTTGCCATTTGGCTACGGAACCCTAAAAATATTAGAGAGGAGCTGTCAGGTTTTTTGAGCGAAATATTTAGGGGAAAAATTATAGCTGAGTAGGTGAAACTTGCTGAGATAACACCGAAAATATATCTGAAAAGTTTCGCCTTTCAAATTTCCAAAAAAAAAACTTAATTCAAAAAATCAATAAACCCGACTGCTTCAAAAGCGAACTAAAAAGTCGTAAACAAGAAAAAAATCATGCTGTGCAGTCGGAGGATACATAATCGCGGGCTGGCTGACCAAAATCTGGTGTATCCTCCGCCTGCACAGCATGATTTTTTTCTTGTTTACGACTTTTTAGTTCGCTTTTGAAGCAGTCGGGTTTATTGATTTTTTGAATTAAGTTTTTTATTTATAACTTTTTAGTTAGTTTTTTTTCGAATTAGATACATTTAAAAATATACGTGTTATATATTTTTGAAATCACCTCTTAAAACCCTTTATTTTGATACCCCACACGATGGGTTAGGAAGAAAAAAAAATTTGGGCCCCCACAATAAGGCACCCAAAATCCGCCATTTTTCTATTATCCAATTTTAATGTAAATGGGTTAAGACGCATCGATTGACGTATGAATCATCAAAATCGGCCAACGCGTTTGGTCTCTGGAACGCCATATAGGAACAAACATACATACATACATAGACTGATAAACACATTACCCTCCTTCGGCAGTCGGATAAAAAGGACACGTCTCAGGCAGATAGAGGACTTCTTAAAATATACAAAGCTTTCATAGTCGACTGTTTTTCGCCCGGTTCTTTCGCATAACTTGCAACCGCGAGTAAGGACGGCCTTTGTTTTAAAAACCGACTTAAAAAATGGAGGTTCTCAGTTTGACCCGTATGTATGTATGTTTGTCCGCGATTTTCTCGCGTTTTGTTACATTCGGGAGGTTTTGGTATACAACAAATGGATACCCCGTGACGTCGTCCGCATGGATCCGTTATTACCGACTTTAAAAAAAGGAGGTTATCAATTCGACACACAATATAATAAACATAATACACACACACAATCACACACATATATTACTATAAGTGGGCTTCTAAACACGTGTGCCAAATTTCTTAAGTGTATGTTTGTTTGTATGTATGTTTGTCCACGCATTTCTCCGAAACTACTAATTGGATCACGATCTTTCTTTTTTTACTGGATTTCAACTTAATTTCAAATAAATTCAACTTAGGGCATAGTACAAGTTTCATTAAAATCGATTCGGCAGTTTTTAAGATATGGAACATATAACCGAATTAACGACAAACGTGACCACCACCAGATACGTATATTCATATTCTTTATTGTACACAAAATAAACATTTCAAATACAAAAGGAAAACTTATGTACAAAGGCGAGCGATACGTCTCAGATATGAGAACAGGACACCAAGCAAGATCGAAATTGTGCTTGATACAACTTAAGCAGCTGTTCTGGCGTGAAGTAACGTCTCACTTTCGCAAGGATTCCCAGCTTTTTGTCAGCTAGTGGAATACAATAGAGTGCCACTATACCTACGCCAAGAAGCTCGAGATGGTCCGTTATCGGCACGGTTACATCTCAGAAAGATGGAGCCGGGTGAAATTGGCTCTTTATAGCCTAGAAAAGACACGCCTGTGTTTTAGCGGCATTTAACTTGACCAGATTGGCATCGCCCCATTCGGTGATTGCCTCCAAGCACAAGCTCAAACGCCCCATCATGACCTCTCGGAGAGACCGGACCTGAAGCTCAGTAGCCCGTGCGTTGGACAAGTATCTCTCAGCAACAGTGTTGTCGTCTGCATACCCAAAGGTGGGTTTTAGCAGATCGTTTATGTGCAGCAAGAATAATGTCGCTGAAAGTACCGACCCCTGAGGGACCCCGGCATTAATATCCAGTTGGTCCGACGAGCAGCCATCGGTAACTACTCGAATGGACCGATCCCTCAGGCAGTCTGCAATCCAATCACACAGACCACCGGCAGACCGAATGAAGGAAACTTACCAATAAGGCTTCCGTGCCAGACCCTGTCAAAAGCCTTCGAGATGTCGAGGGAGACGGTAAGCGCTTCCCCATGCCTCTCGATGACCCTACTCCAGATGAGAATGGCAGATGCTAGAAAATCCCCAGTAGACCAATTTTGGCGGCAGCCGTAATGGCGGTCACTAAGGATGTCGTTAGTTTCTAGGTATGCCAAGAGCTTACTATTAAGATAGTACACAATGGGCGTTACAGAGATGAGTCTGTAGTTGGCCGGGTCAGCTCGACTACCCTCAAACAAGCAAGCCAACGTACAGCCCTCAGCCCTATTGGGCACGGGCTGTACAGCGGATTAAGTCAATTCGACTCTCCAACATTGTAGTGTATCCGAGCCCAACTCGGAAGCACGAATCGGCTCGATAATTTCGAACATACGCTTATTGAAAAAAATACGACTCGTTCCATCGCTACCACCAGGACCCAGAGCGCTGATTATCGAGAGTCTTCAAGGTTTCGGAGACGCCGATAACAGATGTCGTCACGGGCGTACCTGCATACACGCGCGATTTGCCTAAACTTGTGCTCCAGGGTAAACCCTGGGTAAGAAAGGCACGCCACGTCTGAAGGAATTCTGATCTGGGCCTCCGAAAGGAACAAAAGCACTGATTTATCAGTCTCCAGATGATGTTGGACTGCATCAAGGTTTGAGTGTAGACCTTTGATGATACAGAGGTGCACCTTATTGTGACAGTGAGTGCTGCCACTGTACAGCTTTTTTCTTCTGTGCCTTGCCATGGTTGAGAGTGAAGATGAAGTGAGATGAGGTTCCACGCTGGCAACCAACAGACATGCGCCGACAGGACGCCATCATTGGAGGACTGGTCTGGAGACTGCGGGGATGCTCGAGTCTCCCCGGAAATGTCCAACAGGCACTGTCTTCTGGTCGCCAACCAGAATTTTTCGACAGTTGGCAGCCTATCGTGTGTGGCTGTCCACTAAAAAAGTTCATGTTAATATAGAATATGATTAAAAGTTGAACCTTATAACCCCATCTTAAAATTTCAACCCATCAACTGCTATTTAAATAAACGATTTTATTATTATTATTATTTAATGCAATTATCAATATTTTTTACAATTCTTAAACATTGTTTATCAATTCCAAAGTTTAAGATGTTAACATTAAAAATTCCTCAAATAACCAGCTGTGAGCTGGGATAGGCAAAGTTGCACTGTGGAAGATCACAACTGTGCGACTTTGTCTCTTGTTTACAATTTTGGCAAAAAACTATAATAAAGCAATACATACTTTATCAAGATTGGAGACTCTACACTCGAAATTGTGGCCAACTATGTCTATCTAGGACAAACGATCCAGTTGGGTAGGGCCAACTTCGAGAAAGAGGTCAACCGTCGAATCCGACTTGGCTGGGAAGCGTTCGGGAAGTTGCGCGGTATCTTCTCGTCCAACTTACCACAGTGTCTCTAGACGAAAGTCTATGACCAGTGTGTGTCCCCATTGATGACCTATAGCTCTGAGACGTGGTCGCTCACAATGGGCCTCATCAGAAAGCTTACAGTCACCCAAAGCGCAATGGAGAGGGCTATGCTCGGGGTATCCTTGCGTGATCGAATCAGAAATGTAGAGATCCGCAAGAACTGGTCCGGATCCGCAAGTTACCGACATAGCCCGAAGAATTGCCAAACTTAAGTGGCATTGGGCAGGGCACATTGCTTGCAGAACGGATGGCCGTTGGGTCAGAAAAGTTCTGGAGTGGCGACCGCGAACCGGAAGACGGTGCGTTGGAAGGCCTCCCACCAGGTGGACCAATGACCTGGTGAAGGGTGCGGGTATCCGCTGGATGCGGGACGCACGGGACTGGTCAATGTGGCGACGCTTGGGCGAAGCCTATGTCCAGCAGTGGACGTCTTTCGGCTGATATGAACATGATGATGACATACTTTATCAATCCAAGGTGAAACAGTGGAGTTTTAATTAGATTTAGAATTCTGAAATACTTTGCATTCTTGGAATTCTTTGCGGCTCAGAACAATAGGTGTGTCGCAGTAGAAAATTGATGTGACAGTTGGGATAAGGGGTATGCATGGGTGAATAGCGAACTTCACAGCCACCATTAAATTTGAATCCAACAATAAAGAGGGCTATCACACTGTATTTGCCGCTAGAAGCGCTGGTGTAGAGTCGCAGCGGTAGAGTGGTCTTCAAAATGTCACTACCTTTTTGTCTTTTAGAGTTTATTTACTATTTTTTATTGTTGTGAATATCTTTCAAATATGGGAAATTAAGATAGGTACAGGTTTTACTAACCACTGCTTTAATAGAGTTTTATGTTTCGGAAAATGTTATCCTCTTTCTTTTTTTTTTGGAAACTGTGGTGCACACAGGGGCTGTGCGAAACTGCAGCATACTCGATTTTATATTTAATCACACATCAACGGCATTAGAAATGATTTAATTGAAATTTGCTTCCATGCGCATAATAACAACGTTTAACAGCTATTTTTAGGGATCTTACTCACCAGTGGAGCACAAACACAGAAGCTCTCATTGCGTGGGTAACACACAAAATACACTTGATCAAAATCCTTATCATTATGAAAAATGACAATTCAACAGGATTTATTGCTTGTTTTATATTGTCAAACAGACAACTTTTTAAACATAATTAAGAAGCAAAGGATTAGGATTAAATAATTAATTTTAATTTCGCCTGGGGGAGGCCTATGTCCAGCAGTGGACGTCTTTTGGCTGAAATGATGATGATGAATTTGGTTGTGATAAATACTGATTTAGAGTATGGTGCTGATTTAGGGGATTGATATTACAGATTAAGTGGCATTTACAAGAGATAAGTTGGAGAAGGCGACATAAAAAGTGAAGTTTAGAAGGCTATTGAGAAACTATTTTGACTTGCAGAAAATAAACACAACTGAACTGCTAACATACTGATATTACTTGTGAGCATTAGCACAGCTTAGTATGTAACCTAGCTGTTTAATGCTTCAGTCAAGTATAATAAGATGATTTTCCCTGGAAGCTTAACCTCAAGACATAATAATTAACATAATAACCCTTAGGAGGATCTCGTTAGCAAGTTAGGAAGCAGTACTACTGGACACGGCTCGAAGTGTTAGGAGGTTCCTCTCTCTGGAGCCCTGACCGCTGGTAGCTAAAATCCTGTCCCCGATACCAGTGGGTTTCTATATTTTTAAATGTTTTAGTTTTTTATTTTATTTTATAAAAATATTTAAAAATGTACTAAATAAGAAATGTAATGAATAAAGAACGTAATAATATTGCACTCACCTGTAAAGGCCAAAACAGGCCACTTTTCAGGCGAATATTTTTGTTTCCATTTTTCCATCATTGCATTGTTATAAACATCATAATTCAAAGGCCCATAAAATTCAGAATCGATAAAATCAATGTTGAATGTATCCCAGAATGGACCAAACGGGTTTCCAGATTTTGCATTGCAACTTTTTTCATGCTCACCCATTCTTTGGGTGTAACAAAATGATATACGTTTCGTAACTGGCCATACAACAGGGGCTAAATCATTCATGAAGTTCTCCATTGTAATGACATTATGATATAAAGATAAACCTTCAACTTTAAAATATGTATTAAATGGAACTTGAATAGATTTAGGTTCGCCAAATCTGTATTCCACCCATGGCGGAAGAACCAAAGTTCTATTTAAACCTTTACTAAATGCCAATGCTCCCAAAAAGTGATCTGCTTGATTTCCAAATCTGCCTAAAAATAACAATAGCGTAAATTCTTAGCAAGTAGAAAGATTGATTTATTCTTAAATTTTGTTATATTTGTGTTAAACTTACCCATACAAGGACAATAAAGAATGAAGCCATTTTTACTGTCATAACAGAATCCGCTGTCAATGTTATGAAAATGTAATAATAAAAAGATAAAGTATTTTAACATCTTGAAAGAAAGTTATGCATTCATTTGGATCAAATATAAACACAGTCTGCGTCGTGTGCCATGTAAAGGTTTTTATCTCCTCAAATTCCCTGTGGGTATCGATGCCGGTGCTGTGGGCATGTGTGGTTTTGCCGTCGCCGCATTTATTTACGTCTAATACTTGTTTGTTTTTTGCGTTAATGTGTTCAAGTTCAACCTAACCTCATAACTATGAAGTTGACACTTGACAGCACAGCAGTGCAGTGTTGCCATACTGTAAGGACTAAAAATCCGTACAACTGACCAAAAAAATCCGTACAAATTCCGTACGTGCAATAAATCTGAAACTCCGTACGAAATCCGTACAAAAGAAACCTAAAATTGTCAACATTCAAATCAAAACATACAAAAATACACCTTATTTGCTTAAAATAAAAAAAGCAAGTTAAACAAATCGTAATATATTTATCTCTTTCATTCACTACTGCAATCAACGACAACCGTGCAACATGCTATCTTAGTCAGTCTCGTAGATGAAACATGAAACGGTAATTCCCCGTCATAGAAAACCACGTACGTTCTTTATTTTTTTAATACATTTTTTTTCGAGAGCCAAAAAATTATCGATATATCGATGTTTTGGTGAATTTATGTATTGTATTTTTTTTAAAGTACGTATTATTACTTATAATTGGAAATCCGTACATATATCCGTGGGCGAGTTTGATCCGTAGGTAATGGTCGAATTAGTAGGACCAAGCGGTGTGAGCAGTCCTGTTTCTTTCTTCATTTTAATTCGAAAAGTGTTTTTGTTTCCTTTTTGTTTTTTTTTAAATATATTACCGTTCCTATTATAATCCCGTATAATATACGTAATATTAAAAATAGCGCACGAGTTAAAAATACACTTTAACACCCTCCTTACCACTCCTGCTCCTTAACACAGAGTAACCCAGAAATCTGAAAAAAAAAACAGCTGTTCATTATGTTTTATTATTCAACAAAATTAATGAAACATCTGATTTCTTTCATCAGCCAAATTTACAAACTCCGAAACATCCAAACTTTTACACTTAAACAACAACAGCTTCTTTCGTAATTTATTAAACGCATGCATAATTATCATGATCTATGCAATCCTCTATTGCGCCTCTCCCAGACCCAAACGAACGTCGCCAGAAATCCATCTCCCCTGCAGTCTCTTGTAGAACCTCATTTGCTAGACGTCAGTTTAACTCCTTAAGCTGCAAGTTGTATAACACTGCAAATAGTAAACTAAACTTAGCTGGACTGACCCGACTCGAGACCAAAAAGAAACTGTCACACTGGCTCCAAACACAAGACTATCAGGAGACAGAAGGGTTATTTACTGTCACCACATAACTACAACTTCAACAGTCAGTTGCATGATATACGAGGATACGGGTGCGAACCCACCCACACTCACCTTACACTCAACTCATCTCAACACTCAACTACACTCACGAAAACCACAACCGGGTATGTTTGTTGTTTTCTCTACCCTCTTGAATTTTATTTGATTTAACGTTTATTCTTTAGTTAATCTTAATCCTAATTTAATTTATTATTTTGTTCCTAATTTGATTTTGGCCTGATTTAAATTTAATTTAATTTTAGTTTGATTATGAGTTGATATTCAATTTTATTTAATTGTAGTTTGATTATGATTTGATATAACTAAGATTTTAATTTGATTATGGTTGATTTTGATTTCTTAGAACTATGATTTTAATTTGATTATGATTTTAATTTGATTATTTTATAATTGATTTTAGTTTGATTTTAATTTGACTTTTGTTTGATTTTAATCTGATTCTAATTTGTTGTTCATTTTTATTTAATTCAATTTATTTAATTTGTTTTTATTTTCTATGTAATTTGATTTTGAAATTTGACTCTTATTTGATTTTAACCTGATTTTGACTTGATTTAGTTTGATTTTAGTTTTATTATAATTTTAATTGATAATGTTTTTTTTTAATTAATTTAATTTGGTTTTGATTTAAAATGTATTAAATTTTTCTGATTGTATTTAAAGTTTTAGTTTTATTATAATTTTTTCTGTTTTTTTTTTAATTAATTTAATTTGGTTTTGATTTAAAATGTATTTAATTTTTCTGATTGTATTTAAAGTTTTAGTTTTATTATAATTTTTTCTGTTTTTTTTTAATTAATTTAATTTGGTTTTGATTTAAAATGTTTTTAATTTTTCTGATTGTATTTAAGATTACCACTAGGCAATGTAGCAACACATCTCCTTTTCATGTTTTTTTTTTCATATTAATACCATGGTTCACTAGCCCCCAAAATACAGGCTCAGGGGGGTGACCACAAGCTCTTAGAGTAAGGTTATTTTGAGATCGAGTAAGGGACAGATGTACCAGGCCCCTCAGAAAGTATTGCGAAAAAAAGTTTTTATATATGGGAGACTGGCCAGTTATAATGTTTTTCGAAAATATGATTATTTATAAGTAAAAATAAGTAAGTTCCAATTTCAAAATTTCCCTCCACATTTTTTGCGAGTTAATTCAAAGTATTGTGTCTCACTGAAATATGGATCTGCGCCGGGAACATTTTAGAGCTATGATTTTATACGATTTCAAGTGTCGCCTGAAACCGGATGAATCGTACGATAGACTTCAAATGGCATTCATGGATGAAGGCCCTTCCAAGGCAACCGTGTATCGTTGGTATAACGAATTCAAGCGCGGTCGACCAACTTTGGGGGATGACGAAAGAAGCGGTCGCCCTTTGACGGCTGTTACCGAAGAAAACGTGCTAGCAGTGAAAAATTTAATCCAAGACAATAGGCGAATTACATATCAGGAGATTCAACACATATTGAAGATTGGATCGGGAAGCGTTCACGAGATTCTACACAGCCATCTTCGCGTGAGGAGGATAGTATCACGCTGGGTGCCGCACAACCTCACCGATGCTCAGAAGCAGGCCCGGGTGGAATGGTGCCGTGATATGCTTAACAAATTTGAAGCAGGCTCGTCTCGGCGTGTTTACGACATCGTTACAGGTGATGAGTCCTGGATTTATCAATACGACCCAGAAACCAAGCGCCAGTCGACTGTTTGGGTGTTTCAAAATGAGTCAACGCCTACCAAAGTGAAGCGATCTAGAAGCGGGGGTAAGATTTTGATCGCTAGCTTTTTTAATTTGACTGGCCACTTGGTATCAATTCCCTTACGGGATCAAAGAAGCATTAATGCCGAATGGTATACTACCAAATGTTTGCCAGAAGTTTTCTCTGTTATAAGCAACAAGCGACCAAACACAGGGCTCCGCGGGCTACTGCTCCACCACGACAATGCACCTGCGCACACCGCACTCAAAACGAGGGACTTCCTGGACAGCACGCCAGTCAAACTCCTGGGTCACCCTCCTTACAGCCCTGATCTAGCACCGTGTGACTTCTTTTTATTCCCAAAAATAAAAAATCAGCTCAAAGGGATACAATTTTCGTCGCCGGAAGATGCGCTGGCTGCGTTCGAGCAGGCTGTAAACGAGGTGTCTGCGGCGGACTGGAAAAAGTGTTTTGAAAACTGGTTTAGGCGCATGAATCTTTGTATAGAGGCTGGTGGAAAGTACTTTGAAAAGATTTAATAAAAATATATGTACGTATAGAACAATTTTTTTTAGTTTCGCAAAACTTTCTGAGTGTCCCACGTATCTGACTTGTATACATCTGTCACTTACTCGATCTCAAAATAACCTTACTCTAAGAGCTTGTGGTTACCCCCCAGGCCTAGTTTGGGAGTTAGCATCATCATGTTACGTGTTATCTTTGTGTCAAATAATCATTTTATTTTTTTTAATCTTTAGGTGCTCGGTCTTAGTATTAATGAGATGTAGATAAATAAATATTATTGAAAACCACTAAATGGACAGCAACAATTATAGCGATGTCCTGGGAAAAAAATTAATTAAGTTTACCCTACTTAGACAGAGAGGGTCTGCCCACAGAGAGCGAGATAGTGATAGGTTTTGCTTCAAGTAGGTATTCGAAGTGTGGTCTCCATCTTTATCTATACCTTCATGGGTGTAACTTGTAAACTGCTGGAGTACTAGTTGTAAATTTTGGGTATCAATTTAACCTTGCAGGGTAGTAATTTTCAATGCAGGTTTAAGGAAAGCGACAGGCTCCTCAAATTTGGAATCAACGTTAAAAATCGTGGTCCTGCTGAACGACCGAGCGAAAGTTATCATCGTTGATTTCTCGGTAAATACAAATGTTTAAGTTCTGTTTTTTTTTACGAAATGAATCACATTTATGGGTAGTAATTATTTGTATACTTGGAATAGCTGTAGCATGCCCCCGTTTTCGGCGCTCGTGGTGGTCCTGCTGAAAGGAGCGTGACTACCGCAGGACCACCTTCAAAGTCGATTTTCTCGAAAACTACTAAGGTACCAATTTATAACCGACTTACCAAGAAGGAGGAGGTTCTATGTTCGACTTCTTGTATTTTTTTTAATGTATTTTCACCGATATCTCCGTCAATTGTGGACCGATTTTGAAAATTCTTTTTTTGTTTGAAAGAGTATGTATCGAAATTGGTCCCATTATAATAGGGTTTTATTTTAGGCATTAAATTAGGTGAAGATCTGATGAAGAACTTCGGAGATATACAACAGAACTCTTCAATAAATAACGGCAAATCATTCGGGATTGCTGCAATCGCATGTCTTTTTATTGTTTAAACCATTTCATAACATAACATCACGCCAGTAAGCTCTAAAGGGGTACGCAGATCTCATATTACACCGGCTATGTTCAAGTTATTCGGGTAATCTTTTCTGGCGTTATAGGTACCTTACAAAACAACTTGCCTATTTTAGGTAGGTACAACTAAAAAGAGAAAAAAAAAAAACTTTTGCAAAAAAATACTACCGACTTCCAAATAAAAACTACAAAGTGAAAAATAACTTTATCTTTGAAAGTCGGTGTCCATATCGAAAAAAAATGGGAAAAAAGAAAGACACCGACTTCCAAAGATAAAGTTATTTTTCACTTTGTAGTTTTTATTTGGAAGTCCGTAGTATTGTTTTGCAAAAGTTTTTTTATTTTGTTCGAGTACTAATTGGTACCAATTGAGTAGTAATTATTTACCATATGGAAGCGATTGCCGTCGGGGTCCTGCGGTAGTCACGGACATGGTTCTGTGCGTCTCGCATTCAGTTGACCGATCAGATCGGTGGTCAGATGATCTGACACCAGTCTTGATGTAAGGGTATCGTATTACCGAGTTACGGGTTGTGGATGTCAGATACGCAGTGTTTTCATGTAAAATACTGGTACCCAGCTGTATCCAGTTAGACTGAAACACAGATTACCTCCCAAAGAGCCCAACATTAATTGGAAACAAGGCTTGGTAGATCACAGAACAGAAAAAAACGCCTTCTTTTGTCTCTCTGTTCTGTGAGGTACTCATAAGTAAATAATAATTCAATTTAACTCAAACATAGCCTCCGATAATTATTATTACTTTCAGCCCTTGCCTTTGTCTAGTGTGGGCCACAGTTAAAAAAAAGTACCGGTGGTTTTTTGAGTCCCAGACCGACGCTGAGGAATACATCCTGACTTCCCGATGGTTTGCAACTATCGGCCAGTCTTGATGCCATAAATAAGTATCTCTGTGCTTGATGCGACGTATATAGTGCGCGCCATGGTATAATAAGACAAGGTAGTCTCCTCCCGTGACAGCTGGGTCACGTGATTGGCCTAAGACTACGTCATCGATTGCGTTGCGGTTCTCAAACTTTTTTAGTGGGGAAAAAGATAACAATATTACAATAGGTACAACATATTTATAATTTTTAATAAATCGTCATATTTGATACTTTTTGTATTTAGTTTACTTTGCTTTTTTTTAATTGTTTGCTTATTAGTATTTTTATTTAGTTCGGGACGAAAACCCACTAAACTTGACTTGACAAAAATAAGTCAAAAACTAATTATGTTAGGTTAATAAGTTCGGGCGTAAAGACGTACTGACACAACTATGACTTAAATTATGGAATTTACAACGCGTAGATAAAATAAATATTATGTAGAAAGGCATATAGCAGTTATTTTAGTTGAATTTAATTTCAAATTGGAAGCCACGCATATGATAGCGTCTCTTCATTGGGAAAATAAAAAAACCTTATTACACCGCCTTTTATACTTCTGTTTTTATAGTTTACGGAACAATTAACCATTTTTCTTGTCTATCTATCAAAGTTCACGGGTTCACCACAAACGTTTGGGAGCCACAGTATTTTGCTCACAGAGCGAAACAACGCTATAGGTGTGAGCGACACGACAATAGCGATGAAATGGCTAGTTGTCAGTATGACACTTGTCAATTCGATATGTTGCCACTGTGTGTGATTGAATTACCCGAGCAAAATGCATTTTTATCTTAACAAAGCAATTATGAACTAATAATTAAATATACAAATAAATTTAACAATAAATAGATGAATCACATGAGTTACTAAATAGTTATTCTAGTTAGTAATTTATTTTATTTTCATTAACTATATGAGAAAGTACCTAAATTTTCTAAAAAGGACAATCAATGGTAACACTTATCGTGACGTAGGCTTAGGCCATCCTGGGAAGAGAATACCAGGCGAAGTATACGGAGTATGTTATTATACCATGGTGCGCGCAAGATAAGTCTGCGCACGACGGGTGGCGTGCTTAATGTTGCCAGCATAACTGATCTTTTTTCCTTCATTAAATCAATAGTCATTTTTCATTTAAAGTAATTTAAGTTAAGCATAATTATTTACTAGCTTTTTCTACTCGCATAGAATATGGGTAAAAAAGCATCATGAAATTATTGTAAATCTTTTATTGAATACTTAGTAGTACATACTGTTAAATTTGGTCTAACAATGATCCTGCAGTGGCTAATACGAGTACCTTCAATTTCATTTCTTTTTCATTTTATTCTTCAACAACTTTTGAAGAAGCTGCTGCCACATAACCCTCTTGAGTTATTTGGGTAACGGTGTATTCAGAAACGCTTAAAACAAAATAACAATGATGCATTATATATAATACAAGATGCCGGTCCTGTCCCGCTGGTATATTTATGTACCACCCAAAAACCAATAGGTACTGTCGGGCACCGGTAGTACGAAAATTTAGAGAAATTTTAGTATTGTGGTATCCCTAAAAGTTACTTGTCAAATAAGCAACGCGGGCTCTATCTTTGTAAAACGGTACCGTAGGTCTGTATTGTCTTGTTCACTTCATGAAAACATCCCTGCCATCACTTTAAATTACTTTTAGCATTATGATGGCGATTATTTACTTCGTAAACGAATAAAAACACGGAATACAACACACTCTCTTGACACCTGACATAAATGACAAACGATTAGTTCAGTTTTTGGCCGCGCGCACTCTACATTATTGTTAGCTTGTCAAGCGCTATTGTTACTGTATTGATACGTCAGTATATCAATATCTCGCTAGAGTAAATTTTTTTCTATGGTAACAATACAGCTGTCGCAAAGATCAAAGCTATCTTTTAGGAAGTACAGTTCCACATTTTCCACGTCTATGGCTGGGTTTGGTGCAGACTTTTCGATGTGCCGTGCATATGCGTCTGCCTTTTCCTGGGACGTTCGCGCCCCTCCTTTAGCGGTTTTAAGAAGAGGCCGCTACGTACAGATACCTATATTATTTACCGAGCGCATACGCTTACAGAAACGAAAACGCACAGACCTGAGGTAGGCGTCTTAGTTAGGGAATAGTAGGGATGGAAGAGGAAGTATAAATAAAAGCAAAATTTATGTTAGATATTTATTTTAAGCCTTAACAGCATAAACACGGGGAGGGAAAAGAGATTTCTTTCTAATCTCCTTCCTGGTTTTAATTTTAGATTCGTGCTTGGTGAGAGCCTTACGCATAGCACGGGTCTTCTTGGTCCTCAGGTCTAAGGGCTTGTACTTCTTATTTTTGTAATGATTTCGGAGGTTCACCTTCATTTTCTGGTGGTACACGATGTATACTCGTGCGATCGCTTTCCTCACGACACGTCTGAAACAATGATATATAAAATTAAGAATCAGTGAAAAAGATTGCATTGTTATGTAGCGGAGATGAGTTTGTTGTGATTGTCCGAATTTGTCAGGACATTAAAGGTTATAGGTACCAGCACCGCAAATGCACATCAGCTGCAGCACGACGTCGCCTCGATTTAGGCTTAGCACGCAATGAATGAGTTCAGTCGTTACGGGTAGTCAGAAGCTTGAGATCTGACACTAGTCTTGCCAAGGGATAGGGTAGACTGGGTACGGTTGTGCCAATTTTCATTTGACGGCCTATAATTTTGTCAGTGTGGTAGTTAGATGTATAAAAGATGTTTTTTACTGTGAAGAGTACATTTGACTACGTATAAATATTAAAATAGTACTGCTAAGCATTGTGGTTAACTCGTAGGAGCAAGTTAGAAACAAAAGAGAAAATGTCACAACCGACCACAACCCAAGGGCGGTTGTGACAGTGGTTGGGGTCGGTTGTGACAAGTTAAAAAATACACAAAATTGTCATCAATCACTTTTATTTCACATAATATCTTGAAAAAAATACGCTTACTTTTTAACTTAAAATAACATTTAATGTTTATATGTAATACAGCACTGTAGCATTTATAGCTATTACAAAAAATTCTAATATAACAGTCTGGTTGCTTATAACTTTTTCTAATCGATCCTACAGGCCCGTCTCTAACAAAATGATCATAATGACGAACCCGAGGAAATATAAATAAAAGTGGAATAGAGTTGTCTAAGGCATTTACTGCAAATGTAAAAGTGACCAATGTGCCTCGTTCAGCTGAAGTAAAAGCTTCCTTGCCGCATGCCACGTTGCCGTTTCACTTCTATATAAGCTTGTTCATATTTTCCTATATCACATCGACCTCTTTCCATCTTCTTCAAGCGTTTCCTTGGCATCTAAAAACAAAAATAAAACATTTGTTTAAAAAATACATCATTCATTTTGTCACAACTGTACCCAAAAAAATTGTCACAACCGTACCCAAAGCAATCTTTCGCAAAAAAACATTCACTATGGCAATATAACATAACGTACGTACAAAGTAAGCACTGCTTTTAAACCAATAATGTTTAAGTTAAAACAAAATAAAACACTCATTAAGGTATCTGTACACATTTAATAACAATCATAAAAATAAATCAAATAAAAATACTTACTTTTGCCTGTCAAAAGTGAAGAGCCTCTCTGCTAACGTCAACGTCGCGCGTTGGCTAACGCAACACTGTCAAACACGTTCAGACTTGTATGCCGCTCCTCTTTCCCCTTACACCTGTCCCCGTATTCCTTATAGTTTCGCTAATATTACGATTGTCACAACCGTACCCTGGCACAACCGTACCCAGTCTACCCTATCGGGTTACCCAGTTACTGGGTTGTGGAGGTCAGATAGGCAGTCGCTCCATGTAAAACACTGGCTTTCTAAAAGCTGAATCCGGTAAGACTGGAAGCCGAACCCAACATAATTGGGTAAAGGCTAGGCAGATGATGACGCAATGCGATTTTTTTTCGAATTGGCGCGAATAAAAATCGCAATGCGTGTTAAGCCTTACCCTCAGTTTCCCAGCTCAAAATTATCGGAGAATTAATGTGACAAATTGTCAAGCACGCGTTATCTGCTGTGATTGGTTGTTGAAAATTCATTCAACCAATCACAGCAGATAACGCGTGTTTGACAATTTGTCACATTAATTCTCCGATAATTTTAAGCTGGGAAACTGGGGGTTAGACTACGGCAAGCTGCCAGCGCTAACTACTCGTCCGCAAGGTGTAAGCTTGTCCGGCGCAGTCCGTCGCGCCGGCAGCGAGCCGGCAACAGAATTTAAAAAAAATCGTATATTAGTGGATTCTAATATTTACTGTCAAACTATTATTTTCAATTTAATTCAGAAAACCTAATCCATATTATAAACAAAAAATAACAACAAATAAAAACTAAAAACAGAATAAAATTAATATTTAAGTGGGCTCCCATACAACAAACGTAATATTTATGCCGTTTTTTGTGATAATAGTACGGAACCCTTCGTGCGCGAGTCCGACACGCACTTGGTCGGTTTTTTCATTATGCGCATTTTGCGGCAAGCCTTAAAACTTTTTTTAGTAGGCAAACATTTGAAAAAAAGAACTCAAATTTCGAAAATCAACAGAACTGAAAAACAATATACCTATGATAGGAATTTAACAGGATGATTTTGATTATTGCCCAGGACCACGGTCGTTGCAACACGGCCGAACGAAACGTCGGGTGAAATAAATAATCGAAATCATCGCGTTAAATGCCCGTGGTAGTTTTTGAAATATGAAACGCGAAAGTTTTAAAGTTAATATCAACAGAACTGACTCAAACTAATTGAACTTTTGATCTACCAGCATTCGGTTTCTAGGTTCTCTAGGTTAGTGGTTTTTTAATAAATGACTACAAAAAAATAAAGCCTTTATTGCTTTATTAAACTATACCTATTCTACAATGAAATTATAACCTATTTACACTAAGTACTATTTTATAATATTTTTCTCGGCACCTGGTTATGTTTAGTCTCAGGATGAGAAAATGTCTGGGAAGGATGTTAGGCCGTTAAGATATGTCTGGCTGTTTATAAAATGTTTAGAAATAGTACACTGAGTTTCATGTGAAAATCAAGATGAATGGACTAAGTCTATACCCATATTATAAAGAGGAAAGATTTTTTTGTTTGTACCGAATTGGCTCTGAAACTACTGGACTGATTTAAATAATTCTTTCACCTATGGAAAGCTACCTTATTCCCGAGTAACATAGGCTATAATCATGACAGGAGCGAAGCCGCGAGGGTCAGCTAGTAGTGATTTTTAGGGTTCCGTACCCAAAGGGTTAATACGGGACCCTATTACTAAGACTCCACTTTCCGTCAGACAGACAGACAGACAGTGAAGTCTTAGTAATAGGGTCCCGTTTTTACCCTTGGGTACAGAACCCTAAAAATCAGCTTGAATACTTCATTTCAAGTGAGTACGATTTTTACGTACCTTTAGCACTTGATAGCTGAAATTTGCTGATTCTTGCAAACATGCGTATGTTCAAAGTAAATACTAACACTATTCAATTCCAGTTTTAGAGCAGAATGCTATGAATTATATTTGGGGTACTTGGGTCTCATTCTATTACAGAACGTATTATTATTTCAAGTAAAATGTGTAAGAAAAAGATAATTTCAGTTACTTAGCTTTATTGCCAGTATTCTTGAAGACTCTGTTTTATTTTATGTTTGATGCAGCCATCATAAACTCATACCCACAAATTCTCAAAGGTATAGTACACACACATTTTGGATAAGTTTCTATAATATTTTAATTAACCTCATAATCACAACCATCCGAACTTAACAATATTTTTTTAAAACTACCTGGGATATCTCGGGATTGTAATTTCTAATCACGCGAGATCTCGAATTTGCATTCGAGATTACATTGCTTAGTGTTATTATTACTAGCAAAGATTTCTTTGCTAGTCATAGTGCTGCATAAAAATTCTGTTATTTCTTTTTACATAAGGTGAAATGGAAATCTTTTCAAAGTACCAACATTAGTATTACCAATTTTAGAGATATGTATGAATTTTTATGTTATGCACCCTATTTTCTGACAATAATAAGAGTGTAAAAACAATCATTTAAAATGAGTTAAATCCGCCTTTGTACCTTTGTGCATGAAGTCTAAATAAATAAATAACATAAGACAGAACATTTAGATCCTAAATTACAATTTAAAATCAGTCCTGAAGAAAAACTTGAAGTCTCTTCATTTCAGCTTTGTGCCAGTAGGGCAAACAAGAGTTGGGCAAGTGCAACCACTAAGTAGTCACCAGTTCATGTCCATCCACAATGTCTCAGCACGGCATGTATGCACAATTTATTGACTGTTTAAGATTTTGATGATCCAGTATTGGCAATCTCTTAATTTGTGACAGCTAAAAGAGGTGCACAGCAAAAATCTGTACTCAAACAAGCATAGAATATGCAAAAGAGGAAGATGACTGGGTCTATTTTACTGTTGCAGGACAACTTGCAAAAAAAAAAACAAATAAACTGATTTGAATTATATGCAACTTAGACCTACTGACTAAGATTCATAACATTTGGTACAATTTTACAAGAGAGTAAGCAAACATGTGCAAGCTTAGTATTTTCAAGAAGCGAATTTGATGAATTCACAGTAGTTTACATTTAGGTACCCCGGTAGGTCTAGGTAGGTAAGTCACTAATTATCTGAGTCCATGGTATTTTCACACAGTGAAACTAACGATATACGGTCTAAGGGTCTCTGAGGATCAAGTCAAAAACTTACATTTTGGAAAGTTTGGATGCGACGCCTCCTGTTACTTTAGCAACACGAAGATTGGTCAACTCCGTTTTCAACTCCTCGAGCTGCTTGAACAGCTCCTTCTTGGGATAAAATTTCCATTATGGGCCGCTGATTTTTGCCGCGTGGATGGTAGGGGGTGGAGGAGGGGAGGTTTGGCTACCCCCCTGTACCATTCCCACCACTCGGAGCCCTATGGTTATGGAGATATCCATGGTTAAAGTTCTCAGATTAGTGTAAAAATTTCCGAAAATGTTCATCGTTTAAGGGGCAGGGAGGGTGGGAAGGAAAGCGTGTAGGGGGACTACCCCACTGTACCATCCCCACCCCACGGAAACCCATGGTTATGGAGTTATTAGATATATTTTATACTTAAATATAATTAATGAGATAAAAAAATAAAAATATAATGTGAATTAGTCCAAGAGCGAGCGAAGCGAGCTCGGGAGCTTAGGGCACCCCGACACGGATAGGTTAGGTTCGAAGGAGATGACGGGAGCTGAAGTGAGCGAGCAAAGCGAGCGAACTCAGCTCCCGTCATCTTCTTCATGTTAGGTTACTTTAGACCCTGCAGACAGAAATAGGAGCCCCGCGCAGCGGGGCTCCGTCGACTTGTGTTTCGTTTCCTTCCCTCCCTTAAACCGATGGACATTTACGAAGAAAATTATTCTAATCTGAAAACTTTGACCATGGATATCTCCATAACCATGGGGCTCCGAGTTGTGGGGATGGCACAGGGGGGTAACCAAAGCTCCCCCCTCTCCCCCCCACCCTCCCCGCGCCAAAAATCGACGGCCCATAATGGAAATTTTAACCTTGTTGTTTGTCAAACGCTAATATAACGGCAGGTTTGACAAACTTACTCGGTCATGTTTGATTTTTTTGTGATTTCGCGGGATCAAGACAAGGAATTGGGTTATATAAAGATAATAAGTGTCAGTGCGATGGTGGGTTGAAGTGTTCTAGGCTGTAAAACCCAAAGTGTTATTGTTGTTTCATATGCGGCCACGCCATGGCTCCATCTATAGGCTGTTCTTTATCTAAGATACATGACATCTATACAGGCGACATATTCAGATGGCGGAGGTTTTATTATAACTATACCATAGACTCCCTTTAATTCAATTCAACATTAAGGTCTCAGGTGGCAATACTGGTCATTGTATCGTTGTCTATGGTTCTTTTCAATACGTCAAAAACGCGAGTCAGGACGTTTCCAAAATGGTTTGTGAAAATATTTTTCAACTTTAAATTTACGAACAATCTTGCTAAAAATGAAGGATTGTCAAGGGTTTAAACGAATATGTGAAATTAGTTTCATACATGAATTAATATATTTCGTGACGGAATGGTGTTTATAAGTCTGATACATACGACAAGACCGGCCATACCTCTAAAAAGTTTTAATGTTTTGGTGCTAAATGTGTCTTTGCATTTAAATGAAGCATGCCCGTTCTATCTAATTTACGTGTAAGTTTAGTGGAGTGAATTCACCTATTTGTTGTTGAGTGTTATCGTTTTTATTTCAGGGTAAGGTTAAGTGTTCCGAGTTACGCACTAAAGACAAGAAGGCCTCCTCCACCCCCTACCATCCACGCGGCAAAAATCAGCGGCCCATAATGGAAATTTTATCCAACAACAAAAGCCGACCATGGTGACAAAGACAAAAAATAATCTTTTGTCCATATTATTTACATGGGGCTGCCAATTAGCGATCTCGCTCTATCAATCAAGCTCATTTTAAGGCTAAATCTATAGGCTGTTCTTTATCTAAGTCATGTATGTTTAATACTTGTATAGTAAAAAAATATTTAAAGAATAAAGTTCAATAAAAAAAAACACACAATGAGGCTGTATAGCCACTCACGATTTACCGCATCGGAGTTTCCAAGGCTGACCAAAAACATTTGATTTCCCTGATTCGGAGTTCAGAAATTGGAATGCTGAATGTGCTCATTTCATGCAAACTGCAAAGATTGAAAAAATACTGTTTAAAATCGTTATTTCCTAGTAAAAAATATTCATTGTCAAGCAAGGGTTTGGTAGGGGCTGGCCTGTGTTAACAAACTTACGCTTTGAGCTTTCAGCGACAAGCCTCGTAGGGCTTGGCTTTGTCGATGCAGTCCTACCTTGTCCGTCTCCTTCAGAGACGGCAAGGTGGCGTGGTCTTGAGGGAGAGCGCTACGGTCGTGTAGATCCTCAAGGCAAGTGCGGTGATTTTCCTTCTCGTGGTTGCCGCCCTGTTTTTGGTCTAATTCCCTATGAAATAGACGTAACAGAAATCACCGGGCGACTTAACACAGGGGTGGCGAGGTCATGCCCCTGGGTGTCCACCATTGAACGAGAACAATGATGGATAGCAATGACCTCCCGCGTGTTTGTGCCGTGCGCGGGGACCCGTACGGGGGGATGAAGGGATCCTGGTGGCTGAGCCGACGAGCGTAGGCGGTTTAACGTCTCTGAGGCAACACTCCACTTTGGCCCGGATTTCTCATCACACGGGAGGCCGTAGTCTAGCCAGCTACGGTCAATCGGCTGCGGGGTCCGGTCAGACGGCCCCCAGGCGAGTTCACTCCCATTGGGGGCTTGCAGGCGGCAGTGCTCGCTCGCATCGCTAGTGGTAGCGGTGTGGGTTGGTGCTGTGCAGTCTCGTGAGCAACTAATGGGGGGGGGCTATATCCCTCGACTAAACCCTGGTGCTACCGTAGCATCGCCAATTGAGCACTCCATGGCGGGTGGGGATAGTTGAGGGACGAAAATACAAACGGGATTTTTAATGGATTTTAAGAAAAAAAACCACAAGGCGAAAGGACCGGCGAAAGTTGGGACTGCGCTCCAAAAGGCGGGACCGGCAAAAGCTGGGACTGCACACCAGACGGCGGGACCGGCGCAAGCCGGGACTGCATCTTCCCTAGCAGGAACGTCCAGAGGCGAGACTGCAGTGGGATCGTCTCGAGATGGGGCTGTGGTGGGACTGTCAATTGACGGTACTGCTGCGGCACTGTTGAGGGTCGGCACTGCTGTGGGACCACCGAAGGGCGGAACTGCAAACCAGCCCACCGGGCATAAGGGTACTGCCAAAGCTGGCGCGACACGGGAGCCTTGCGTTAGAGGTCAAATGATCTCGGACCTTGCAGCCCCGGACGCGACCGGCAAAGGCAGCACCTCGTCGTCTCCTGGGGGCCGGCATGATTCAGGCTGGCTTCCGGTTGGACGATCTGGGGCGCAGCGGAAAAAGCGTCAAAAGCTGAGACAGCAGGCGGCTCTTGAGGGGACTCCTACGGAGGGCCCATCAAAGAGACCGCGTGCTGTTCTCAGCGGGGACAGCGGGGACACGGTGGCCAAGAGAATGAAGACCCAAGGGCATTCATCCTCAACCGGATCCTTTAGGGATGCGGTGGCGGCTGTGAAACTCGCTGTCGTCACAGTCAAGTACCCAGAGGAGTACTTGAAGGCGGAGGACTTGGCGCCAATCCAGGAGCTCATTATTGGGAAACTGGAGGATGCGCCGGATCCTCTGCCTGTCCTCACGGTTGCTCCCGGAGTCGTTGCAGGTGCAGTACATGTATCCTGCGACGACTCTGATGCAGCTTGCTGGTTTCGGGGTGCCATCCACAATGTGGAACTTGGCTCCCTGAAACTCAAGGTCGTCGACGCCAAGGACCTTCCAAAGCCAGTCAAAATGGCATGGAAGAGTCGCAACTTGGCGTTGCAAGACTCTGCCCGGGCCATTCGACTGCTCCAGCGACTTAACCCTGCCTTGAGGACGGACGACTGGAAGGTCGTGAATACTCTCACTGAGCAGACCGGCATCCGTCGTATCGTCCTCATGGACGGGGTGTCCGCTGGGGTCATCAAGGCCGCGGGCTACTCTCTTCCAGGAGGTATTGAACGATACTCGTTCAAGCTCCTGGAAGAAGACAAGGGAGAGGCGCCCACTGTGGAAGCAGAAGCGGAGCCCTCCGAGGATGGACCACCGCAATGCGATGGGGCCATCGACGAAATCTCTGCTCACGACGCAGCGCAGGAGACAGAGGTTCAGACCGGGGCGTCGGAGGCAGACCACGAGGATGACATCCTTGGGGAATTCGACACCCTGGGGATTGAGTCGCCGACTGCTCTCGAGGAGAGCCAGGCGATGGAGGAGGGGCCTCAAGACTAAGGCCCTCCCATATCAACACAGGCCCATCAAAATCATCCAAGATGGAGGGACTAAGGTGTGTACAAATAAATTTGCATCATTGCAGAGCCGCTACTGCCCTTCTGGCTCGGCAACTGAAGCTTAACACATATGACGTTGCCTTGATACAGGAACCTTATCTGTATAAGGGGACTATAAAAGGCTTAGGTGGGACAGGAGGTATGGTATTATATGACTGTCCAACTAATGACGCGAGGACTTGCATCTATATCAGGGGCGGTATAGAGGCAATGCCCTTACGTACTTTCTGTTACAGGGATCTCACAACAACTTTGATCCAAGTGGGGACGGGAACAGAGAAAAGGAGAATTATCCTTGCCTCTGCCTATCTCCCATATGAACAAAAGGAACCAGTAACACCACTAATCAGAAGGCTGGTTGAATACGGCAACCAAGAAAACCTCGACCTGATACTTGGCTGCGATGCGAATGCACACCACGTCGTTTGGGGCAGTTCAGATGTCAACAAACGAGGGGAGGATTTGTTGGACTTTGTGGTAAGCTCTTCTTTACAAATCCTTAACGCAGGCAATAAACCTACTTTCAGGACCTCGGCGAGAACTGAAGTTATTGACCTGACACTGGCTTCAAACAGGGCCAGCGGTCATATTGAAAACTGGCATGTATCGGACGAAATCTCTCTGTCTGACCATAATTATATATACTTTAGGTTTAGGACGGCGGGAGTAGCCGAAACTAGACGAAGGAGAAACCCAAGGCATACAAATTGGGACTCGTACAGGAGGGACCTAAAAATAAATCTAGGGAGCCCTAAAGGTAAGCTTAATTCCATACTAGATATAGAATTTGAAGCGGACAGAATTAAGATGGGCACCATCGGTGCATGGGAAGATAATTGCCCAGAGAAAAAGGCCTTTTGTAAAAAGGTACCATGGTGGACTCCTGAACTAGTTAAAATACGTCAGGAAACACGACAGGCCTTTAATGATGCAAAAGCCAAGAAGGATTTCTCAGGCTATCATAGCATGCTGACAAGGTACAACACGGCGGTACGCAAGGCCAAAAGAACTAATTGGCGGCAGCATTGCACCTCCATTGAAACTCTGCCAAATGGAATGAGGGTGTGCAAAGCAATGTCCATGACTAAGACAAACCCACTATCATCTATAAAGGATGAGAATGGGCATCTCACGGAAACTGGACAGGACACTCTGGGCGTGATGTTTAGGACTCACTTCCCGGAATGTATACTGCGCGACAGCGATGAAGAGGAACCAGTCACAAGGGACGAGCTCACAAGGCACACGTCCAAAAATAACTGGCTCACGGCAAAGAAAGTGGTAGATGAAAATAAACTAAAGCTTGCCATAGCGGGCTTCCAGCCTCTCAAATCACCTGGTCCGGATGGCATCTACCCAATACTATTGCAAGAAGGGGCATCTGTTTTGATACCCCATTTGAGCAAGCTCTACAGAGCCTGCATAGCCTTTGGGTACGTACCCAAAGCATGGAGGGAGGTCAAAGTCACCTTTATACCGAAGGTGGGTAGACCGACTTATGAGGAAGCTAAAGCTTACAGGCCCATCAGTCTATCATCCTTTCTCCTAAAAGCTCTGGAGAAACTGGTAGACAGGTACCTAAGAGAGGGACCACTTAAAGTATTCCCTCTACATCAACTACAGTGCGCCTACAGCCCTGGCAAATCTACGGAAACGGCATTGCACTATGTTGCGAGCCGAGCCGAGGCTGCGCTTGAGGGACAGGAGATATGTGTCGGGGCTTTCCTCGACATAGAGGGAGCCTTCGACAAGACAACATTTGAGTCCATACGCATAGCTGCAAAGGAACATGGCATCAATGATACCACGTGCAACTGGATTGACAATATGCTGAGAAGCAGGATAGTCAGATCGGAACTGATGGGAGACAGACTTAGTGCAAAAACAACAAGAGGTTGTCCGCAAGGCGGAGTGCTGTCACCGTTACTGTGGTGCTTGGTAGTAGATTCGCTACTTACCAAACTCAATACCGGACCATTCTACACAGTAGGCTATGCAGATGACATAGCTATAATGGTTAATGGTAAATTCCCGAACATAGTCTCTGGATTATTACAACAGGCATTGAGGATGACAGAAGAATGGTGTACTAAGAACCACCTCTCTATCAACCCAGGCAAAGCAGTCATTATTCCATTCACGAGGAAAAGACAACTAGGAAACCTAGGAGAGCCCTCCCTCAATGGAATAAAGCTACCCTGGTCCACCGAAGTTAAATATCTGGGTGTAACGCTTGATAAAGAACTCAGGTGGAAAACTCATGTGGAAAATATTACGACAAAGGCCCTACGAGTGTTCGGCATGTGTCGCTCCACCTACGGTAAAACTTGGGGGCTAAAGCCCAAAGTGATACGATGGCTGTACCGGACAATGATAATACCTATTATCACATACGGCAGCATAGTGTGGTGGCCAAGAACAAAGCTTGCCTCGTGCAAAGCGCCACTCACCAGGTTACAAAGAACAGTGTGTCTCGGCATCACGGGTGCTTTCAGGACAACACCTACGGCAGCGATTGAGAGATGCCTTAATATCCCTCCTCTGCATATGATGGTTGAATTCGAGGCAAGGAAGACATTACATCGTCTTGCTGTTGCTGGACTATGGGATGCCTCTAAGCCAAAGACTAACCATACAAAGTTCGATGGGAATGAAGACCTGGATCGGGTAACAAGCATGATATCCGATAAAATGCAAACTATGTTTGTGTTTGAAAGGTCTTTCAAGGTCCAAATCCCTACAATAGAGGACTGGACGAAGGGAATCGATCCACCAGAACAAGATAGTCTGGTATGGTACACTGATGGATCCAAAATGGAATCAGGTACAGGAGCGGGAATATACGCAAAAGGTTACAAATGTAGCAGAAGCTTAGGGAAGATGGCAACTGTATTCCAAGCAGAAACATATGCCATAATAACCTGTGCTCAAGAGAATATAGATAGAGGAACCAGAGGCAAATCCATATATATTCTTAGTGACAGTCAGGCTGCAATCAAAGCCATGGCATCCTACAAAGTGGACTCCAGACTTATTCTGGACGCTATCCAGGCCCTAAACAGGCTTGGGAAGCATAACAGGGTAAGACTGATGTGGGTCCCTGGGCACAAAGGAATCCATGGTAACGAAGTGGCAGATGAACTGGCAAGAGAGGGCTCAGCAAATGATTTTGTGGGTCCAGAACCATGTGTAGGCATTTCGACGTGTCTCGTCAAAGCCACATTTAGGGAGTTTGCAGATCAAACACAACGAAAACATTGGCTGTCTAATACCGGTCTACAACACTCCAAGAAATTCCTAGGCTCTACGTTCAAAGCCCGGGAATGCATTTGGAATATGAGCAGGGGGCAAATCCGTTACCTGCTTGGGGCCTTTACTGGGCACTTTGGAACCAACGACATGCTCATGAAAATGGGTCTAACCGCGACACCCATGTGCAGGTTGTGTGGGGAACATACGGAACGCATGGAGCACCTTCTGTGCACATGCGATGCACTGGCTGGTAAGCGAATGAGTCTCCTAGGGGTTGGATATCCAAAACCAGAAGACTATAGGCTCATATCTCCTAGTCTCGTTGTAAAACTCATGAAAAGTGTTTTCAACGAGATCGGCGAGGAGTAAGTTATCTAGGGGAACACAATAGATCCCATGGGTCGAAGTGTCCGAGTTATTTCTCGGCCCCTCCACAAGATAAGATAAGATAAGGGTTTGGTAGATTTTGAAATATTATTTTCGAAACAATAAACTATTAACTTTATTATTAATGCCAGAATAGATAGTGTACCAAGGTGAAGTCAAGTCAGTGGAGCTGTCGTGATGTTATTTAATGAAATGGTATGAACAATAAACAGACATGCTATTGCAGCAATCCCGAGAAAGCTGTCATTTAATGAAGATTTCTGTTGTATATCTTTGAAGTTCTTCACCAGATTTTCACTTTTCATTTAAGCCATTTTTTAAACGGACCAACTTGGGAACATAAGTCTTTCAAACAAAATAGTTATTTATGGTTATTTATGCTACAAGTGCGGAAGGTAGGTGATTTCCGATGAGTGGATAAATCGACACGAGTCGGAAATCATCTTACGTACGTGTATCATACAACATTTTACTATGCATTGTGCGAGGAAATAAATTAATTAATAAAATGAAATTAATAAAATGGCGGGCTTATGCAAGCGCGTTCAGCATATCCACAGATTAACTAATAGTTCCTCGGGCATATCTAATCTACTTTTTTTTTTCTTAGCCTGTCTTGTCCCATTCCTGGGCAAAGGCCTCCCCAGCCTCCCCCATCCTTCCATTTCCCTCGATGTTGTGGCATATCTCGCCAATCGAACTTATCAAATTTATCTGTCAAATACGTTTGTAAAAAAGTAATTTTAAACAAAAAAAAAATAATTTATTCTAACTTAGTTTCGGTCTGCTAACTCGAGTTGCGTAACTCGAGTTCAACTCAAGTTATGTGAATTTCAACTCGGGTTAACTCGAGTCGTGTTTATCCCGAGTTAGCCCATCACTAGTGCGGCCACGCCATTGCTCAATCTATAGATACTTTATCTAAGCTGTGGATAGACAGTATGACATAGTATCTCTAGGTAGTCTGTGGACATAATGTATTCTAGAGGTTATGAGTTGAACATGAAGTTCTAAGTCAGAGAGTTTGTAAGTACTAGAGATAACGTATTTACGACGAAAAAGAAACTGTCAATTCTTTCGTTCTGGCTTATGGAAAACTCTATGGAAAAAAAAGAGACAAACATAGACAAACGCTACCATCTTGAACGTCAAAGAGATAACTTTTTAGTCATTGTTGTAACCCATCGGTTACCAGCTGTAATTAAAGTTTTTCGCTGTTTTCACGCCTTTGTTTCGTTTATATCAGGAAGAATTTTGTTGTTTAATTAGCTGCATGAACAATGTCGTGTGTGGCTATCGGTTGCAAGAGTAGAATGAGTGTATTAAAGGAACATAATCAATGGATATCTTTTCACAGTTGAGTTATCGTCTAGCATACTGAAATTATTGTGCAGGGAATACGTTTCATAGGCTGTCCGGAATAAAGGAATCTTAGTTCTAAATACGTCGAGGACGTATTTAGAACGAGGTACCATTTAATCCATTCTATTTAGTGAAAAAATAATATTTATGCGTTCGCTGATAGAGCTTTGACAGTTTACGTACTTACGTTCTGATGTTCTGATGTTAGAGATGTGACAAAAGTCGCAAAAAAGATTTATCGATACTGTATTTTTATTTTACTTAATAAATTTATTTCATTAAGTTTATTTCCTATTTGTTTATATTAATCTAATAATGATTGTGCACAGGTTTCCTAAGAGAACTTATTTAAGAAATAAGTGGATCAAGAATATAAAAAGAAATAAATGGGCACCTTCACCATATTCTCGATTGTGTTCACTGCAGTTTAATGAATCATGCTATCGCTATCCCTCGACCCATCTATGGACACAGGTTGATGAATCATGTTTACTTACATATTTTACTTTTTTAAATTAAATTATTATATTTATTTATTTATTTAGACTTCATGCACAAAGGTACAAAGGCGGACTTAATGCCTTAGGCATTCTCTACCAGTCAACCAAGGGTGGTGAAGAGATAACATGGCAGGTGCATTTTTTAATAATAAAAACAAGACCAGTTATTATATAACATAATAAAATAGGTAAAATATACATACATGTATATATTGAAAATAATATATACTTATATAAATATATAAACCATTTTGTTATTATTTATTTTATTACTTTTATAAACATACTCGTCTGTTAACTTTAGTTCAGTCTTGCACAAGAACTAGCATACTATATATCAGTATATTGATCAGTACCTGTTTGTACATTCGTACGAGTGTACCAAAAACGGTCACTTTGATCTCATGATGTACCTCGTTTTTGGGCACGGTATGAATAAGCATTATTATACAACGCATATAATGCGCAGAAAAAGTACGAAAGAGTGGAATTGTACTCTTACAATGTATAAGTGCACTCTTTTTACGAGTTCACATTCACTTTTTAAATAATTATAAAGAATCCCTAAAGAAACGTTGAAAAAATTAGCCGCAGTCTGGGACGATTCTTACAGACATTTGACCAAATTTGTAGATCGCTCCAAAACTAAACTCGATAATATCGATATAACAGTGGCACACATCTAGTACTGATATATGTCTTTAAATAAGTATCTATAGCATCCTCGGTCACACTGGCACATAAGATGGCATAGACAAAAGTATATCTATCTCTTTTTGCTTATGACGTTATCTGTTAGTGCGAAAGTGAATACCGATGTTGAAATTGCGTCCTAAACATGTTCTCTCTAGGTTACTATACAAACTCTCTGTTCTAAGTAAAGAGTTGAATGACGTTTTCTGCTCAGATGAAGAAAGTACCTAGATAAAACATATTTAAGTTGAATATAGTAGCCTATTTTGTACTCAACACTTTTAATGGAAACAACTCATGTGACAAAAAGAGATAGCGATAGCTTTTTCGACCGCGTTGAAACGCCGCGCGCCACTTGCCGAGAATCGCCATTTTGGTAGTTACACAGCTGGTTAACTCATCTTTGTGCCGATTTCATCAAAAATACTATGTTATTGTGAATAATATTGTGTTTGGAGTGCGGTTTTCGTTTTGCCATGAACAATGGCGTGTACTGTGTCCGGTTGCTCTAATAGAGTTGGTGTTTTGAAATAAAATATTGCAGAAGGCTCTTTTCATCGGTAAGTCAACCCAATCATTACAAATCGAAAGAAAGCATTATAAGCAGGAAGTGTCAATGAAATTAGTTCTCTATACATAAATAGAAAGAAAAAACTGCCAAAACAATATGTGTTAGTTTCCAATTTAGAAATAAAAAGAAAAACAAAAATGTATGGATACGTTTTGACATATCATGTACTTCATAGGGATGTGCCCCCTTACATGATATATCGATAGAGTAAAAGTATAACGACATACATATTCCAGGGAGTTTATGATACGTATAATGAAATGAAAACAATGTAATTAGTCAGATTTTAGAAAATCAATCTGTTTTATTTATTTATTTATTTTATTAAGGACAACCAACAAAATACACCAAAAAATACATGTTAAAGTACTCATATTTTTACATTGTCTATACAATGTACACTATTGTAGCCTTAATTAAAGGCAGCCACAAATTTTTCGTACTGATTAGGACATGCGGAACCTAGTGATTGGACGCTGCTTTGGTCTCAGTAATTATGGATTGCAGAATATTATGGCAGGCCAAAAGAAAAAATTTACCAAAAATCCTATATTTTCCCAAATCAATATTGTATTATTTTTCAATTTAATATATGCTTTTTTTGTTTATAGGTTTCCTGCTGATATTGAATTAAGAAATAAATGGATAAAAACCGTGAGAAACACGATAATTGGTGGCCTACACAGTATACGAGGATATGTTCTGAACATTACGAAGAATCTTGTATTCGTAAAGGATCTGAACGTAGAGTATTACATTCGCACGCAGTGCCAACAATATTTCCAAAACAGCCAGCATCTTGCCAACCAGTAAGTATATAAATAACTCAACATCTTTAAAGATTATGACATATTGATTTTAAGATATTTTTCTATCTTGTAAGTTAAAGGAAAGGCTAAAATTATATTTCATCTTCAAAACCTAACCTGCATTCCAATTATTATTTTTTCAGAAAACACCATTAAAGAGGAAGCTGCTAGCTAAGTACAGTCGGGTCATAAATCAAGTCAGGAAACCTTATTATTCTCAGAAAATTATCATGGCAGTGTTTGAAATATGCGCCAGATCAGAAATTTTCCCCTAACTGATGAGTCATTGTTACGACAATTGTGTATTTAACAATCATTTACATTTAATTATCAAAGCAGTTGTAGAATTTTATCTCAAAATTCGTTATCATCATGAATGCAAAAAAGCTTCTGCACCGCACGGTAAAATTGAAAGAAATTATTGTAAAAAACTTGTTCTATTTATGGGCCAATAAAATTGTGATTAAAATATGGTTGGGGTTTAAATTGTAGACGATAGAATTATTGTGAGAAATTAAACGACTAAATATATAGGTTTTATTTTTATTTAATTACGAAATAACATTATTTAATTAGGTACCTCGTTTTATACAAACAAATCTTTTTAACAAACAAATTTGCTAAGACCGTTTAGGTCTTAGCAAAACACTAAAAAGTGCAAAATAACTTTCATTTCCGAAGTCAGTGTCTTTGTTACAGTTAATTGTTTTTTATTTTTCGACACAGACTACTTTGGAAGTCAGTTAATCTTTTTTGCTAAAAAACGTTACTTTTGAGTTATATAAAACACATTTTATAAGGAAATAAATAACCATCTGCTTATAATATAATATTGTTTAGTTTATTACAAACAAACACAAGAGACTGTACGAGACATACAAAAAATAAAGTTATCATAAAGACGGTCAAAAACTCATGAAGACAAGTGATACCTCTATAAAAATTTTGATATTACCAGTCATATGGAATAAATTATAGTACATAGCACTCACTCAGTGATTTGTTTATCGAAAACCACACAAAAAATACTTACACATCACTATGCAGTTATATATCAATAGGTAGAATTGTATAGTTAAACTGGTGACATTCTATAATTTTTGACCCACTATAGACAATATATCTCTCTCTTTCAAGCAGATGACATAACGCTTTTGTAAAAGGGAGAAGGAACGTGTTCGTAAGTTTCGGTTAAATGTCCTCCATCTAGGTACTTTCTTCATCTGAGGTTTTCTGATTTTGTGACACTGACAGATTTGAGATTTCTGACTGTGTCACTGTGACTGATCAATGTTTTGTTTGGCCTGTGTGTCCCTGAAATTTATTTTCTTCTATCAAATTATTTTACTATTTATTGTTGCATTGCCCGTTGTGGTGTGGAAGCATATAAGTATTCAAAAACTTAGCCCATGACATAATTATAATTTTGAATCACTAACTCACTATTAGTGGACTGTGTACTTCAATTTATTTTTGTGCAGTCTTTGATCAGAATGAACGACAATGATGTCTTTAGTATTAATTATAAAAAGTCCTTACAATACTGGGCAGACATTCCACCTACAGTCGATGGAGTACTTGGGGGATTTGGATTTATTTCAAATGCAGATATTGAGGGATCAGAACTATTTCTAAAGTCTCTATTTTCTTCTGACAATCCCCCATCTACCAATAACGCAGTAGACTGTGGTGCTGGCATTGGTAGAATAACAAAACAGTTATTGTTGCCTCATTTTAATTTAGTGGATGTTGTGGAACCTGATGAAAAGTTTATCAATTCCATTAAAGAGTATGTGGGAGAGCTAGGCTCAAAATTAGGCACCTTGCATAGAGTTGGTTTGCAAGAGTTTATACCTACAAGCAATGATATTCAAATAAACAGATATGTTATAAGCGCGCGCATTGTGAAGACTCGAATAGTAGACAATTGTATGATTTAGTCTTTAGTTTATGTCATGCATGGCGAAGAGCGATACGCTTTGTTGAAAAAAAAACAAAATTAAAAAAATGCCATCGTGTGTATTTAGAAAGTGTACCAATTATAATACCAAATTGCATAAAACAGAAGGGATCTCATACCATATGTAAATACGCAATACACCTCAATTTACTAATTTATTTCAATTTTTTTTCCTAATTTTCTGATATTTGGAGGTTACAAAAAGAAAAAACATTGGTTGTCAGAATAATGTTTGTTTACATTCACACGCAAGTGACAAACACTAGCTGTCTCTTTTTTTCTTGTTTGTTTTATCAAGCCATCCCTTTCGACATTGTAGTGAAATGTTAGATGAATGAAAAGTGTGTATGTGTGCTGCCGCTGCTGCGCGGAACACTTTTTTCAATTGTTTTGTGAGTGTATAACGTATCTGTTTATTTGAATATCATTGCCTACAAGGAAATATGATGTCATTTGGAATCAATGGGTATTAGGATATCTTACAGATGACGATTTGGAGGCTTATCTGATACGTTGCAGGTAGTTAATTTAAAAATATTTATTACTTTTACTCAAACTATAAATTATACAAGGTTTAACAATTTTTTTTTTTTTCAGGGATTCTCTGTCTCCAGCTGGTGTCATTGTTGTAAAAGAAAATGTTACATCATCTGGTAAAATAGAAAAGGATTCTACTGATTCATCAGTCACACGAACATTTAAACAATACATTAGAATATTTAAGAAGTGTAACTTGAAGAGAATCAAGCAATGTAAACAAGCTAACTTTCCTAATGGCATATATCCTGTGTATATGTTTGCACTAGTACCTAATCACAAAGAACTAGAACGCTCATTAATTAAGACAAAAACTGTACTTAAAAATTCTAGTAATGTACCACAGAATGAAATGGAGTTATGAAATATAATTTAAGGCATTTTGTTTGTGTTGGATTAACAGATAAATTTGTATTTTGCAGTGTACTATGTAGCATGCATCCATACTTTACTGTTATTACATATTTTCTGTTGAAAATTATCTGTTTGTCTGTTTGTTACCTTTTCACGCTTAAACCACTGAACCAATTTGATGTATGGTATGGAGACAGTTTGAGAACCTGGAAAGGACATCGGATATTACACAAGTAATTCAGCCCACAGAATAAGACAACGAGGTAAGACAATGTGAGACAATGTTGTGGTTTAAAAGAAGATGTAGTGACTAAAATTGAAAAGAGTATGTTAAGATGGTTTGGCCATGTTGAGAGGATGAATGAAAGGCGACTAACGAAAGGTATTTACAAGGCAGACGTGAATGGAAACGCTGGGAGGGGACGCCCTAGAAAGACATATATAGACCTTATAGGTGATATTCTTCAGAAAGGCCAAGTGCGCAGTACCCATAACCGGCGTGTGTGTATGACTAGATGTATGAATGTGTGTGAAGCAAAAGAAGTATGTAAGGATCGTAGCAGGTGGCGTTCTGTAGTTTCTGACTTGTGACCGAGCGATTATTTGCCTATTTTATAATATGCCCTATAAAACTCTGTGAGACTATCTTTTTAGCCTTTTGAATGTTAAATTTCCTTTCATCAAATGTGTAGCTAGTGCGTTTGGATGATTATGTAGTCTGTTCCTGTATGATTTAGGTTAGGTTAAGACGGACTGGTGTCCGCAACTCCTCGTCTAAGCGCGTATTTTGCGTACGGTCCTGTATGACTTATTTCATCATCAGCCTTATAATGTTCCCACTGCTGAGACACAGGCATCCTGTCTGTGAAAGAGGTAATGGGCCTAAACCCATCACGCGGGCGTAGTGCGTGTTGCTGGATGTCACATGTCTTGGAATTTTTGGTTCTAGGTCATGCCGGTTTCCTCATGATGTTTTCCTTCACCGTTTTAAGAGCTGTGATGATGAATTAAATTACACAAAGTAAAGCGCCTGCTTGGGTTCAAACTCACGACCTACGACACGTAAGTCGGGGCCGTTACCACTGGACCATCAATGCTCTGCTCTAAAATTCTAAATGACTTCATTGAGTGTTTAATTCCTTCCTGTCTGTAGTAGTTTAATAGTTCTGACACAGATAATATACCTAATAACTACTAGCAAGATGCCTCATTTATTTGCCTATTTAGGGAGAGAAGCTAGCGTATGTTTTGGTGGGAATCGCTGTTGGTGAGAACAGCATTACCTATAAAATGCCAAAAATAACTTCTGCTGTACTCGTGGCAGAGTACCGTATAAAGCAGAGCCCTAGCCAGTCCGAGTCATCCACGTCAGTTGCAGCTGAGCTAACGGATGCAGGGCGAAGGGCGAATATTCTGCGCCTTAAAACAGAATCGTCTCACTAGGGAGGATACCCGAAAATAAAACCGAGCACATCCGAAGGCTCTAAGGCGGCAGCCCCGCTATCGGATTAAGGCACAGTGGGCTAATCACTCGCTTGCCCGACAACTATAGATTCCTGAAACTGAAGCAGTAATAAGAAACCGGACCGAACTTTTAACGGCGACTTTTGGCTTGAAATTACGGACACGAATTGCATTCTGGAATGTACGAACGATGAGCGAGGACAGTCGACTGGCCCAGGCAGAAGCAGTAATGCTCAGCTACAAGTTGCAGATTCTGGGTCTAAGCGAGGTGAGAAGAAACTGATTTGGTGAGCTGAGAACGTCCGGAGGCTTGACTTTGCTGTATTCGGGTAAAGAAAGTGAGGAGGATGTGCGCGAGTATGGCGTGGGATTCCTTATTTCTAATACAGCTAAGAAAAGCCTGGTGGACTGGAAACCGATCTCAGACCGGATCATATACGCCCGTTTTAACTCAAGAGCACGGAAGATCTCCATTGTACAGTGCTACGCCCCAACCAATGCATCACCTGAGGATACCAAAGATGATTTCTACAACGCCCTCAACGCCACCCTTAGGAGCATAAAGAAGCAAGACATCGTCATCGTCATGGGGGACCTGAATGCAAAGGTTTGGGAGTGTTAACACTAACCGCGAACGGCATATGGGTACACACGGTCTTGGAATATGCAATGACAGTGGGGATCGGTTTATCGAGTTTTGTCAGAACCACGACCTGACCATCGGAGGAACATTGTTTATTCATGGTGACCACCACAAATACACCTGGAACTCACCCGACGGAGTCACCAAGAACCAGATCGACCATATTGCCATCAGCTCCAAATGGCGTTCTTCATTGCTTGATGTCCGTAACCGTAGGGGCGCCGATATAGATAGTGACCATCATTTGGTAGTTGCTGAAGTTCGGCTCAAGGTAGCGGTAACCCGTGCAACTGGAGAACCCGGCAAGGTAGGGCGAAGGTACGATGTGAGCAAACTTTTTAACTTGGACACCCGTAAGGCGTTTCGCCTTGAGCTACGCAATCGGTTGTCTGGACTGGAGGATGCTGCGGACTCAGTGGACGAGGAGTGGAGCCGCATTAGAAATGCCTATACAGAGACCAGTTCCGTGGTCCTTGGACACAAATCAACACATGCACGCGAGGACTGGATGTCACTTCACACGTGGGGCCTCATTGAGGATAGAAAGAAATTACACCTCAAACTGCTTGAGACCCGTGATGATGCCGAACGAGCCGACCTTAACGCTCAATACCGCCAGAAGCGCAAAGCGATTTATCGCAGTACGCGTGCAGACAGAAGGCGGTGGGCTGACGATATTGCTGATCGTGCTCAACATGCTGCGAACACCGGCAACTTGAAGGAGCTGTATGAAGCCACGAAGACCTTGGCAGGAAACAGAGGGCTTAAGAAGAAGCCGCTTAAATCCAAGGAGGGGCAGCTTATAGCGACGTCGGAAGGGCGGCTGCAACGCTGGCGCCAGCACTTTGAGGAGGTCTTCGGATCGTCGACATCTTTGACACCTGACGCGCTGCGGATAGGTTCTGTGCCACCTCGACCGCTCGACATTGATACGGAACCACCGTCAGCCTCTGAAGTGACTGAAGCGATCCTCTCTTTGAAGGCTGGCAAAGCACCTGGACTCGACCTGATAACGGCGGAAATGTTACAAGCCGACTTAGCCTCCGCTGTCGACGTGCTGACACCTTTAATTGAAAGGATATGGACAGCTGAAGAACTCCCGGACGACTGGAACAAGGGACTTTTAATTACCGTGCCCAAGAAAGGTGATCTCAGTAGTTGCGATAACTGGAGGGGCATTACGTTGCTGTCGACTCCCTCTAAGGTCTTCTGTAAAATAATCCTTGATAGGCTGTCGAGGGCCGTTCGAGCCGCTCATGCACGGACCAGATCAACACTCTTCGTATCATTCAAGAATGAGCAGGCATCAGAATGGCAAAGGGAAATTTATCTTACTTTTGTCGACTTCGAAAAGGCCTTTGATACGTTGAAGTGGTCCCGCCTTTTGGACATTGGAGTGTCGCCAAAAATAGTCCGCCTATTGGAGAGCATTTATAGAAAATATTCCTGCAAGGTGACTCACGAAGGCCTCATTTCGGAAGACATCGCAGTGCACGCTGGTGTCCGTCAGGGATGTCTTCTTTCGCCCCTCCTTTTTATAATCGTTCTCGACGGAATCATGTTGCGCACTCACGATAGCAGGCGTCGCGGGATAGAGTGGGGATTGACCAACGTCTTGGAAGACCTGGACTATGCCGATGATCTATGCCTGCTGAGTCATACACACGCTGACATGCAAGCGAAACTGAACGACCTGCGCCAGGAGGCGGCGAAAACTGGGCTCAAAATTAACATCCGAAAGACTCAAGAGATGCGTACAGGTGTGAAGAATTCTACACCGATGTTAATCGGCACAGAGGTTGTGGAACGCGTCCACAAATTCACGTACCTCGGGAGCGTCGTGTCAGAGACTGGAGGAACTGAAGAGGATATCGCTTCTCGGATTGCCAAAGCGCGAGCTACCTTCGCGCAGCTGAGACCTGTGTGGCAATCGCGGAAACTGACCCGAAGGGTTAAACTCAAAGTCTTCGGGTCCAATGTCAAATCCGTGCTGCTCTACGGGTGCGAGACGTGGAAGGTAACAAAGGACATCTCGCGCCAAATCCAGGTCTTCGTCAACCGATGTCTTCGTCGCATCCTCGGAATTTACTGGCCCGAGATCATCTCTAATGTAGAGCTGTTGGAGAGATGCAACGAGACCCCGATCGACCGACAGATCAAGCGGCGTAGGTAAATGGAGTTGGATTGGTCACACGCTCCGGAGGGATTCCGATCACATTCCTAAACAGGCCTTAGATTGGAATCCTCAAGGAAAAAGGAAGCGAGGCCGTCCCCGTCAATCTTGGCGACGTACCGTATTAGCTGAAGCGACAAGCATTGGAATGGCGTGGAGCGAGGTGAAGCGCGAAGCTCAAGACCGGTCTCGATGGAGGACTACTGTGGAAGCCCTCTGCCCCAGCTAGGGGACATAGGATCTTAAGTCAAAGTAAGTCAAGATGCCTCATCCCATACAAAGAAACCGTGCCGGCGCGACCCGCGCGACGTATCTAACGTTTTTTTTATGAACATCGATCGCGTTTGGTTCCGTTCCACGGATATAGATGGTGTAAGCAGCCATAGATAAATATTGTTAGCAGCGACTTGCAAGTAAAAGGGTTCGGTGCGTGAATACTTTTATTTTAAATACAATTTCGATCAGTTTTAAGTACCTATATTATTTTTTTGCACGTTTTTACAGTTTCAATGTACCAAAATGTGTTACAAAACAAATTTAAATAAATCGAGCGAATGCCTCAGAAATTTAATACCGCGCCATCTATAGGAATCAATTTTAAATGATCCATTCAAATAATCTATTTTTTTTTTTTTTTTTTTTTTTCTTTATTAATAAAAACTAGTGTTCTTAATAACAAATTACAATCTAGCCTTAATAGACTAATAAGCAATTTAACTCTAACTTATTATTATAATGTAAAATGTTATGACTAAGAATAGTGTCAATTTGCACTTTTATACAGTTCGGTAGCACTTTCTTAGAGTCTGATACGTTAAATACACTTAGTTCACGTGTTACATGTATAGCACAGTATTCTTTGCTATTATTTTTTCACTTATTATACACTACACTAACTCAAATGGTTTAGTTCTCTTTAGCCTACGCACTATGTCCGTGTTATCTAGCAGCTGGATTGCTTCCACATTCACATGTCGATGAAGTCTGTGTTCGTGGGTTTCAGCAAAGTTTTGAATAACGGTGGTGACGAGTTTCATTTTAAGGTCGCGGTGAAGGTCGTCATTTCTGATGTACCATGGTGCATTAACAGCATCTCTGAGTACTTTATTTTGAAATTGTTGTATAATTTTTACATTACTTTGTTTAGTACAGCCCCATAGTTGGATACCATACGTCCAAATTGGCATAAGAATATGCTTGTATATTATAATTTTATTGTGTATTGATAGACAGGATTTCCTTCCGAGTAACCAATACATATTTTTGTACCGTATATCGAGTTCCTGTCTTTTCTTTTTGACGTGAGATTTCCAACGCAACTTGGCGTCAAGTGTTATGCCAAGGTATTTGGCTGTATTCGCATAAGGCACTTGCATGCCATTTATATAGACTGGGTGATAATCGCAGTGTTTATTAGTGAAGTCAATGTGAATCGATTTTGACTCATTCAGTTTGATCTTCCACTTTTGTGTCCAGTCGTAAACTAAGTTCACAGCTAGTTGAACCTTTTCTACTGCTTCTTTGTGGTTTGAACCAATAGCCATAATAGCAGTGTCATCAGCAAAGGTCGCTATGGTGTTGTTTTCCAGCTCTGGGATATCACATGTGTATACCAAGTACAGGATTGGGCCTAAAACAGTTCCTTGTGGTACTCCGGCCTGAATAGTTTTTAGCTCAGAATATGCGTCCTCTTGTCTTATCCTAAACATTCTGTTGCTTATATATGACTCTAGAATAGTAGTGTATTATTGGGGGTTCTGCATCACTTGCTCTCGCTTCGCTCGAGCGCGTTATGCAGAACGCCCCAATAATACACTACTACTATGGTCTGCCTCAAATTTTGACACAATTTATGTGAAACAAATTTCATTCCCTGGCAGTATCTGGTAGCAATCAATATCTTCTAATGCAGGTAAAACTAACACACGGGCTGTATCACTCTCCTGATGAAATAAATCTGCTGTTGCTGTCGATATACTACTCCCACTAGTCTTTGACGAACTCGCAATCGATTTTTCATTATCAACCTGTTTGTTGCTAACATTAACGAATGTGCGAAGAAGCTCACCAGACTCGCTTTTGAGTATAAGATACTTAGTATTTTTCAATTTAGATTTCTCTGGATCTTCCAACTTCTGGTAAAATAAATCTTCTGTTTGTGTTTTAACATTATCCTGGTGTTTTAATTCACCTACGTCCGATATTTTTTTTTTAGGGTGCATATCTTGAATATGTATTATCTCACCCCTAGCATTCTTGAAAATCATTTTACGAATGCCATCTAAATTAGATTTCACTGAGTGAAACATTATAAATAACATCAATAAATGTAATTATTTATTTAAGAAATAAATTTAATATTGAACCTTTGCACTGTAATATTCAAAGTTAAATTGCTGTGATGCACGACGCCTATGTAATATATACCCATAATTTGACTCATTTTTAAGTGCAATGTGACATCCTATACATATACACAT